>VXBI01006155.1:157223-198886 GCA_013397375.1 Toxostoma redivivum
GCGGGGGGGGCGGCGGCGGGGCCGCGGGATCCGTCCGCGCTCGCTGCCCCCGTGTAGTTCTCGAGTCGTCTGTCCTCGGCGGCGGTCCGCGGGTGACATGCAGTCCCTCATCTCTCCGGTGACCAAGGCTATCCTGGTGGCTTTGTTCATCTTCGCCATCCTGCTGATCCTCTACGTGATTCTGTGGTACATCTGCCGCGATGTGGATTGCGACCATGGGATCTGAGCGGCGCCGCGGGGCCAGGGCTTAGGAGCCGGGATTCACCCCGCGGGGCCGGGAGCGGCAGCGGGGGCCCCCCCGGGCGGCAGCCGCCGCCACCGCGGCCGAGCAGGGGAAGAGNNNCCCCCCCCGGGGGGGAAGGGGGAAAAAAAGGGGAAAAAAAAAAAAAAAAAAAAAAAAAAAAAAAAAAAGCGAGCGGAGGACCGAGCCGAAAGAGCCCGGAGGACAACTGCGATCAAGAAACCAACCTGAGCTTGACCTTCAGAGACCAGGGTGACCCGGTGAGTCTCCGCTCTCCGCGGCGCGGGGGATGCGCGGGTGCGGCGGGGATGCCTCCCTCCCTCCTTCCCGCTCCCCTCCCCTCGCACACATACACATAAACACACACACACTCGCACACGCACGCACATGGATGTGGCACAGGCGCCCCATACACACGCCGCGTACACACACACCCGTGGATGTGCGTGCCTGAGAGCCTGCTGCACATAGGCATGCGTGTCCCTTGGGGACGAGCAAGACCCGTCCTGCTGGCTGGGATAAATTGTGCCTGCTCCCGTCCCCGTGTCCCCCCGCTTTAAATTTTTCGAGGTGACAAGGCGCAGAAGGCAGCGCGCCCGCGGGAGCGGCCGGGGCCGGGTGCGGGTGCCGGAGCGCGGCCGCCGCGCTGCCTTTGCGGCCCCACATTGGTATGCAGGCGGTGGATGCGCCGCCAGGCAGACCTAAAAGGTGAGCCCAGGGGATGGGGGAAAGTCAATGCTTCATCAGTCCAGGGGCAAATCGGGAAGTTACAGAAAATGAAGGGAAGATAAGATGTCAGGTATCCGGCCAGTGCCAGCAGGCTGACTTCTGGGAGGGGATATGAAGCAGGATGAGTTTCTCCTCTTTAGGGCCAGGTTGTAGGAAGGAAGTGGGGGAGATGACAGAAAAATGTGCACGCGAAGTTCTGGATGGTAGCGCTCCGTGTCTGGTCTCACTGACACTGCATTTCCTACGTGCTACTCTTTCTAAAAGGGTTAAACGCTCAACGGTTTACCACATGCTCAAGCTGGGCAATTTCAGAAAATGTTGGTAAAAAGTACACAATTGATGAACATGTGCGTGCTGACTGTGTTGGGACACAAGAAGGGATGTTTCCTGCCCAGCCTTTTTCCCCACCTGAGAGAATTTGCTGTTGGCAATTTCTGCTCTTACTGTTTGGTTGTGTTGAATACCTTGTGCTGAAGCGGAGGACGCATTGTGTTCAAAGTGGAAAAGACCTGCTGAAAGAGAAATTGTCCTAAACACTTGGGCTGTAACTGTTTCTGTCCTTGATAGACAAGCTGTCAGTACAGGAGCAAACTCCAGCTGCGTGCGTTATCCCTGGCGGGATGTATTCAGATGCCGCAGGGTGTGGGTGCGTGTACACAGTGGGGAGGAGGAGGAAAATCAAATCCACGTTTCAAGAGGGGGAACAGGGACCTAGCTGTAAAGTGTAATCGTGTGATTTGGGGTGACTTGACATTGAGTCTTGGTGAGCGAAAACTCGGCTTTGCAACAGGGGTCTGTACGTGGAGGAAACTGTTCGGAAGGCGATTCTCTTGCCATTTTGTGCTTCTGCTCAGACTGTATTTTGAAGGGCTTTTGACCTGATTAGTTGATCAAACATGACATTACCGTTAACACACGCTACTAATGTGATTATAACAGCAGTGACATCAATGTTGCCTTGCCCTGCAACTACAGTAGCAATGCATTTGTTTACTTCCCCGATGCACGCTCTGAAATGTCTGTTACCCAACAGCTCTGAACAGCAAGGCAAGAGGGAGGAGGGAGAAACTCTTACAGACATTTAAAAATGGCTATCGCTCTGTTTCCCTTATGCATATAATGATGTGGAAATAAAACAACCTCCAAGTCCTCTTCATCGTGGTTTGGTGTGGTTTTTTTGTTGTTTTTTTTTTTTTTTTTCCCCACAGTCAGTACACTTGTTTTTACCTAAGTGACAAAAACCTCATCACACTTTGACATGTCGTGTCACATGTTCCCTTCCAAATTAACATCACTGCACACCTTCTGCCCCTCTCCCAGCTGGCAGGAACTAGTGGGTTAGACAGTTATAGAGGCTTTGGCATTTAATGTTAATTATTTCATAGTAAAACAAACTGTTATTTATAGAACTGGATGAAATGTGGCAAATTAATGTGGTTTCCAAAAAACTTTAAATATCAAGAGAGATGTGTATGGATGATTAAATATCTGAAGTGTTGATATGACCAAACATATTTTGTACTACTCATCATAACTAATGTTAATCAACTCAATAATTGTAGAAACCATGAAACAGTCCCTTCAGTTACTGTCTGATTGTTAGTGTTTCCAGCTGGCTCATTGTACTTTTAAGCATATTGTTTTTAGGAGACAATATGTGGAAATTTTTTTTTTAATACCCAGTTTTATTCTAAATAAGGTGAATATATATGTGTTTATGTATAAATATACATATAAGATTTGTATACAGTCAAATGGGTATTTTCCAGCCTGACAGAACTGAAAAATAAGCAGAGCAATGGTTAGCAGTATTGAATTTGATTTGTAGTTGTAGTCACAGGTGTCTTGGCTTAATTCGATACCGTGTGTGTTCATTATCATGTATTAGCAGACATAAAACCCTAAAGATCTGAAACACACCTTTTCCTATTGCTGTGATGCCTCATAGAAGGGAATGATATCCTGGCCTTGCTTAGCTGTGGTGGAATTTTGCAGTTGGTTTTGACAGAATCAGAAATAAATTGGCAGATTAGCACGTGAATTTGTAACAACATGATGTTATTAAAGTTGAGAGAGATATCAAAACAGTAAAAAGGGTAGAATTGATTACTGTGGAATACCTAGAGACCTTATTTTTGTAATTATTTACTTGTTTGCTCAGAAGTTTGGTGATGATTTTATTTATATTTGGTGTTTGTGCTCATGCCTAAACTCAACAATTTTCACCATCTTGCTCTCTCTTAACGTATGGTAGTGTTTCAAAGGTGAACTCTGAAATATCACCTGTGACTGAGATGCAGTGCATCAGGTAGATATAGATCACCTGTAAGTATTTTTTGCAATAAGGTTGTAACATCATGAGTAGTGCTTTTGTTTATGGCAAGACATCTTGTTATCATGTTTCTACTCGAACCAAGAGAAATTTTTACCATATTGCAAAAATTAGTAATTTCATATGAAAGTATGCTTTTTGTCCAAAAACTATTTAATAGGCTGCTCAAATATTGTGTTAAATTATATTTAAAATCTTTGCCTTTTTTTTTTGTGTGTGTGTGTGGAAAAAGACTGTGAAGTTACCACTGCTTCATCAGCAGAAGTGTAATGAATTTTATAGATTAATTCCTACTGCAAGGTAGCATGCTATAGCATGGTCCTAGGATTCTTGTCACATCAGACTTAAACATGCAGTATATTTCTGGATAAGTCATTCTTTACTTAGTTCCTGGCCAGGCAAATTCCCCACGGATTTATTAAATATTTTCTGTACGTGGCATGTAAGAAGAGTAACTGGGCAATAAAAATCACAGATCTGCTTATTTTCTATTTTTCTTCCTTATTAAATGGATTAATGAGACTTAGTATCTTCATGGTGTGCCCTCTGTGCATCTTATGCCATTTCCTTAAAACAGGGTTAAAATGAGCATTGAAGATGATTCCGGCATAGGAGGGTCTCCACAGAGATGAAAGGTTAGCCGAGGTCCAAGGATGGACAGCTGCGTCCTCAAGATGTCCTTGTGTCATACGAGTGCTCAGCTGTACATTTCCCCCTCCAGGTGAATGTAAAGCAGAGAGCATTCCAGCTCCTGTAAGGCAGGACACGTAGATCTGCCCTCTGCAGCTCCAGCCCCATTTGTTGGAGGGCCCAGTCCAGCGCTGATTTTCTACTGTCTGTTCTATGCAAGGTGATGATTTTGTAGTTGTTCCTCGTAGTTTTAAAATCTGTGAGCCTTAGATTATTGGTAATGTGACAAGCACTTGGCCCAATTTGTGTTTTTAAACAGCCCAGAGGTGGGATGGCTGGGATTCATTGTACAATTGATGACACAATTCTAACACTTGAAACTGGCAGGGCCCAGAGAAATTTGAAAAAAATGAGAAATTTGGGGGCAGTATTAAGGAATACAGTGTCACAGTAAAAAGTGTATTAAACCTGTGTGAGCAGGCCATATCTTGCTTCTTGCTTCGCTAGAGTAACAGTCTTGGATTGGTAATGTTTGTACAAACTGCATGCAAGGAGTTATTGAAAAGGTGGTGCAAGGGAGTAATGAAAAACGGGCGCATTTTCTCTTCACCTAAAGATCCATCTCTGCTCCGGGCATGATGTGCCATTAGATGCTCGCCGGGCTGCTCCTTCCCTGCTGCATGGCACCGTGTCAGGGCTGCAATTGGACATTCAAACATAGTTCACTGCCATTTCTCAATGGATGACTTTCCCCCCAGTTTTTCTTTGATGCATGAGTGTTTTCTCCTTTTCATTCTAAGAACTGTGACTTAGTGCGTAATGCAGTTTGTAGACAAACTGCATGGATTGATTTTCCTGAAGTGGGCTGACCAAATGATGAGTGTATTGGAAAGCAGCACACACTTGCTTATTTGTTATTCTACATTAAGCTATTTTTTTTAATGAATTATCCTAATATCTATTAAAATAGCTTTAAACAAAAATTAAGGGTTACTTCTAATATGCATTGCTAGTATGGTTCAGGTAGTTGCATAGCAGCATCTGTTCCTGTTAGAGGCATTCTGATAACTTTTAAAATTTTACCCAAGTGAGAAAATGTGAGCTTTAGCTTGGAGGGGCTTGTAACACTCTCTGCTGTTGAGAATTGCATTCTTATTTTGGATGATTTGATATATTACTTTGGAATACTGATTTACTGGTGTTTTCACAAGTCATTAAATCATACGTAAAGGATACCAATAAGGTGACATTCAGATTTTCATTGCAGAGCATAGTTTGAATGTGGATTATGGTTGTGAAAAAGATGTGGAAAAAATTGCTTGTGACTGATGAAGACAACGGCTTGGGAAAAGAAAGGAAAGTGTTATATCAAGATAGTAGAATAAAGACTCCAGTGTGTTAAAATTTTAAAAAGTAGAGCTAATGTGAATTAAAATGAGAAACTCAGAGTGCAAAAATTGCCACTTTCCTGTACAGAAACTGTATGTACATAGTATACATGCATACATATGTCTGTGTATATTTATATACATTTTCACAGTCTATATGATAAAATTAGAAATCTACAACTCTAGAGCAAGCTGAGAATCTTTACATTAATGATTTTTTCCTTGAAACCTGACTCTATTAGTGCCCAGTAGGAATTTACTTGAGACCCAGATAGTGTTGCAGATGCTTTCTTGAGGACTCAATGATCAAACATGAGTGATGTTGAATATTGGGGTTATAATTGAATCATTTTATAAAGAAAATGCTAATGCTCTGTTCTCTTTGGAAAAAAATAATTCAGGTTACATGGGCTGGAAGAAATACATTAGTAACAAATAGATTTTATGTCTTGTGTTTTCCATTGACCTCAAAGAGACAAAGTCACTACTTACCAGGGAAAAATCCTATTAGATAGTTAACATATGATGACCAAGACATATATGTGAGAAAAGAGCATCTCAGAGAGAAGATAGCAGAACTGCAGTATTTTGGCTCAAACCAGTAATAGCCAACATCTTCTTGACAAGTGCAAATGTACAACTCTTTGATGTAATACATCTTCTGTATTTATGTTTTTAAGTGCAAAGGATGAAAGAATCCTCCTGAAGTTAGGAATGTTAAAACTTATTCACAGTGAAACATCCTGCAGGATTATAATGCTTTTTGGGTATTGTGGTATTTTATGTAACACCTGAGTAAGAAAATGTTTTGGTTTGCATGAAATATAGTAATGTATTACCAAGGGCTAGGGGAAAAAAAGTGCCTTTTGTATGACTAGCCTCTTCTGTATTTATTGCATGTTGGGGTAAAGCTGAACTCACAGAGAAAATGTTTTTTACTGTTAAGTATCCATTTCAGTGGTGAGTTGTAAGTGCTGTGAACCCTTTTAAATGAATACCCAGCCAAGTCATCATGATACCTACAACAAAAACAAAACAAGGTTTTCATTAAGTTGTGCTCTTCATGGACACTATATGTGACATAGTAAGATAGCCTGCAGTGTGTGTTTCTTATATATCTCTTATGATTAATGCACTCTTGAACATACTATCTTCATCTCCCTTGTGAGATATGTGTATATAAATCAGCTTAAAAATGAGTTTACCACCAATCTCTGTTCTAATGACTTGTTTTTATTTTCTACTGCAACACCATTCTGACACGTTTAAGAGGGACGATAACTGAGTGGGAGTTTAATTAAGTATCGGTATCAGTGGAGATAAAAGGAAGACTGAGCACACAGAAGGACATCAGTATATGTTTCTAGTGACTGATACAGCATAATTCAACTTGGCTGCGATGACCATGAAACAGTGAAGTTTAAGGTCCTTAGGTCAGTGAAGAAAGAGCACAGCAAGCTCACTACCCTGTTTGTCAGGGAAGCTGACCTTGGCCTCCTCAGGGATCTGCTGGGTAGAGTACTGTGAGATAAAGCCCTGGAGGGAAGAGGGGCCCAAAGAAAACTGGTTGATAGTCAAGGATGCCTCTTCCAAGACCAAGAATAATGTATCCCAAAAAATGGCAAAAATGCCAGGCTGCATATGTGGATGAACAAGGAGCCTCTGGACAAACTCAGACACAAAAAGGAAGCCTACAGATGATGGAAGCAAGGATAGACAGCTTGAGAGGAATACAGTGAGATTGTCCAAGCAGCCAGGGATAGTGTTAGATAAGGTAAAGACCTGATAGAATTAAATCTGGACGGGGATATCAAGGGCAACAAAAAAAAAAAACGAAGACTGAGGAAAATGTGGCTCCTCTTCAGAAGGTGGTTTCCCAGAACAGGGAGAAGACTTAGGAACCCTGTAACTTTTTTGTTAGGTACATGAGTTGGCAAAGTGCATTTATCCTTGCTTCCTCTGAGGGCTTTTTTTTTGTGTGTTTGAATTTGTTCAGAAACTCCTTCCACTAGACCAGATTGCACACAGCCCCATCCAGCCTTGCCTTGAATACTTCAAGGAATGGGGTAGCCATAATTTCTCTGGACAAGCAGTTGCAGTCTTTTCACCATCTTCACAGTAAAATCTAGACCTTGCAAAAAGGTTAAGCTAAACCTTTCTAAATCTAAACCTCTTTCAGTTTGAAGCCATTTCCCCTTTTCCTATCAGTGCATGCCTTTGCAAAAAGTCCCTCTCTAGCTTTCTTGTAGCCCCCTTTAGGTACTGGAAAACTGCTCTAAACTCTCCCTGGAACCTTCTCCAGTCTGAAAAGCTCATCTCTCAGTCTGTTATATAGCAGAGGGGATATGCTCCCCATTCCCTTGGTCATTCTTGTGTCCCTCCTCTGGACCTGCTCCAACAGATCCATGCCTTTTCTGCGCTGAAGCCTCCAGAGCTGGGGTTGAGTAGTCTTCATCCTTTGGAGGTTTTTAAGACCTTTTGAGCAACATGGTCTGACCTCAAAACTAGCCTTACTTTCTGAGACCTTGTAAGGTACCTTCCAACTTGAACTATCCTAGGACTGTATCATCCTATCAAGCATTTATTCTTGAGGGTCTTCTCTGGGAATGAGCACTGGCTGGCTTGTTGTTATGCACTCTTTCCTTAACTCTTAATATGTGCTAGACAGGTAAACCAAAAGGATAGAGGCACAGAACTGAGAGTGGGACTGGGTGGGAATCTGTTCCCAGTAGTCCTAATCATCCTTACATTTTACATCTACAGCTCCTATACCATACTCCTAGATAGGGTGAGGTGTGGAGCTGAAGTGGTACCTGGAAGTGCACCACTAGAGCAGAATGATCACTGTGCTCATACGTGGAGGATGAAGCCTTCACAGATCATAGTGGCCTGAAGACTGAAGACAAAAATTGCAATATACTTATAGCCTGTTTAATTCTTACACCTCTGTGGGGACACCAGCACATTTCTAGGAGCTGGAAATTAATTCAGTTACATCACTCGGACTATAATATAATCAAGCTGGGCATGTGTAGTGTAATTTTTTTCTGTAATCTGGTCCAGTTTTTATCTTTATGTTTGTCTTCAGCTGTACAAAGCCTGTCACATTAGCTGTCATGGCTGTATGGATAGTTGGTACAGTAGGATTTTCAGATACTGCCTGGTTTAAATGTGAACTGTGGCTTTGAAGAAAAAAGCAATCTCATGGGAATGGCATGCTTCAACACCAAACCTGTCTTCTCATACCTAGGCCACTCACATCTTATATTTAGGTGGAAAGCAAATTACTAACTAGGGAAAAAAGCATTTAATGCAAAAGGCTATTGTACCTTTTCTTCCTAGGTAGAAAAAGTCTTTTCCTCTGTGCTTGGAGCTGTGCTGCGGTACCCACCTGCCTGTCTGGATGGTGGGCAGACTCAGAGGAGAGCAGGGAAGCTGCACAAGGTGATAGTGGGTCCCCTTTATTCTGACAATCATTATACACCTGAGTGTTATCCAAATTTACAAGATGGAGCTATCAGGAGTTATTATTTTCAATGCAAATCCAAGATAAATGAGAGCTGCAGTGCATCTGTTGTCAGGGGTTTAAACAGTGATTCTCTCATGTTAGTATACAGGCTCACTGCCACCCCCACCTTATTAAACACATGAAAAGCCACATTTCTATACCTCAGTTGTTTTTTTTTTAACTTGGAGATGTATCAAAAATAATGAAAACATTTTGAGCCTAGAAAAAAAACGTACTTATTTGAATGCATAAACTGTTATTTTTGAGAATTCTGAAGTGATGTTAATTTTTTCTCTCGTGGGTTTACAAGCCTGGAGAGATTTTAAATTAAAAGTGGAAGAGAAAACTTGCTTTTTATTTAAGTTCATGAAAGCTCTCACAATTCTTAAACTAAATTATGAATGAAGCAGTAAGGTCCTGTATTTTCTATTAGATTCACATGGAATTCCCTTTTAAAAATTTTACACAGTATTCAGGTGAATAGATAGTATATGTAATCTATTTATTCCAGACCTCTATGAACCTGCTGCTGACTTTAGGAATTAAATCTTTTGACTATTCCTGTCCCAGGAACAAGACATTGACACCAAATTAATTTAGTTTTAGTCTGCATGTTGGAAGTGCTGTAGATTCCAAGGATAAACATGTGATGGTATTATGAAATAGTATTATCTTTATTACCAACCAAGGGTTTCTTCTCTTACTTTTGACCACACAAACAAGGTCAGCTGGAAGGAGGGTAGAGCACAACAGACAAAGCTGGAACTGGCTTGGAAGACACTGCAGCCACTATTGTGAGTCATTCTCTTTTAATCACGAAGGCAAAATCCTATGGCCATGTGGGATGATACATAAAGAAAGGCAGAATTTGGCTTGCTGTGGAGGAGCTGTTCATTTGTTACAAGCATTCAGCTGACTTCAGTGGAGTGGTGCCAATTTCTGATAGCACAGGCGTTGGTTCTGAGGATACATTATTTGCCTTAATAAACAGTTGGAGTCCTTCTTCAGGCTGCAGAAAGCAGCAACCAAGTAAGTGATGCAGCTGGGATGACATCCAGCCACCTTTGTCACTCTACAGCCTGTGTAAGCAAGTACCTTTTTTGAAGTGATTTGACAATGATTGATATAATACACAAAACTTAAAACTAGTAAGACCTATTAATGTGTAATGTGTGTTCTATACAAAATGCTGCTAAATTAAAAGGCAAACTTTTATCTCGTGAAATAGAAATGTTCATGATACGTGGTTGAAAAATATAGCTATGTAATGTGTGCCTTTGGTTCAGCAGATTTAATGAAAGAAAGTGAAAGAATCAGCACTCCTGAGAACCTCAGTATGAAACAAAATGGAGTCATTCTTGGATAAGCTTATGGATATTCTGCTACTATTTTATGAATGTCAGCTAGGCAAACTAGACTTCTTATACACACAGTGGTCCTCTGGAGGACTAGAGAAATCAAATGGCTCTTGTGATAGCTGTAAAAATAACTTAAAGCCTCTTGAAATTCAGCAAGGAGAGGGTTCACTGAAAGGCAGCATCCTGAATAGGTAGCTGTGCTTTGTGGGGTGGGAAAAGTTTTGCTAGTAGATGGAAGAAAAGATTAATATACAGTGTAGGATGGATGGATGGATGGATGTCAGGCAAATCCTCTGAGGAGTGGCAAACCCCAGGTGCATTTCTCATGTGGAGAAGCACTTTGAAGACAGAAGACTCTGCCCTGACAGAGGCTCTCCAGTATCTGGTGAGGAGTTGAACTGCAGAGCTGTGACTGTGCAAGGACATGCTATATTGTGGCAGCCACACTTTGATGCAGTCTTGAAAACAAGCTCAGATGTACAATATGATGTTTTGAGTGATGTGTCTTATCAAACAACATGATGTTGCAACCCAGCATGGGCATGTAGCAATCTGTTTATTGGATATTAAATTAAATTACATTAAAATGCATTTCTTAATTTGCCATTTTTAAGATAGCTGTTGTTTGAATTAAGTTTGTGAATAACCTTTCTTTTACAGTCCTGTGGTTCCTGCACTGGAACTGTAACTTCATTTCTTTTTGATCTGTATTTGTATGAGTAGAAGTAGAGCAGTTTCTTAAACTGTGAAATCCATTTATTTTTCTCTTTACCATTTCAGTTAGTAGGTAATTTCAGAGCTCTTATGTTGTAAGAGTGTAATGTTTTTGTAGCTGGCTGGATAGTGTCTACTGCTTGACTTCAGTTCCAACACATTCTCTTAATGCTTTTTTATCCTAACATGCAGCCCTATAGCCACCTATCAGTCTCATCCTCCTCTCATCAGAGATGTTCTGCTAGAAACCTGTGCTGGATTTCCTTTCTTGTGTAGGCAGCAGGTTTTGTGCCCTGACAGGAGACAGACTGAAAAATGCAAAATTATCATCACCTCTGAGCGTCACAAGAGAGGACAATAAGCACTTTCAAAGCAGGAAGTGACTACATTTTTCTTTCACTTGCTGTAATAGTAGCAGATGGCACTTGTGGACCATAATAATTTGTCCTTTGAATAATAGCCCTTGCTAAAGAAAGCTTCATCTTGGTTTTTCCCATGTCTAAAAAGTTAATTTTTAAAAAATTTAAATCCCTATGTAAATCCTTCTATTTACCTGCATTTCACTGTTTTCTTTTTTACCAATTGTAATGGTTCTGTTTTTCAAAACATTCTGTGTAATATATATTACATTAAGGTTTCCATCAAGAGGATTTGTTATCAGGAATTTAAAGAGATATTATACAAATGTACATATGTGCACACATTTATTACCAGTGATGCTTGAATTGAAAGTGGTCACTCCATTTGCCTATTACCACCAAACCCATCTATATTTCTTTGTTCTGCTTAACTTTAGGTCCCTGTTTAGTACAGTTTGTTACACAGTTTATAAGCTGGTTCAATGCCCCAGAAGTGAAGAGTGAAACCACTTGGTTTGCAAAAGCAGCCCCTGGAACTCCTGATAGCGTGAAGTTTCTATGGCTTTTTATTACACTTATGCCAACAGAAGTGAGAATGGAAATAAACTCATTTGTAAATTAAAGGCACTTCTGAATTAACTTTCTGGATGGGCTTTATCTCTGGTCAAGATGGTGGGCCACCCATGCCTGTCTCCTTTTCTACTCAGCACCTTGGGTAAAGGAATCTTTCTTTCAAGAGAATCGTCAGCTTTGACTTGTAGAATGCCCTTAGTTTGGTGGTGAAACATTATAGAAATTCTGTGGTGTTATAACCAACACTGAGATTTGGAAAGACACTTGATTTTCACCTGACCTGGTATTACCCGGTTCTTAGATTTTTGAATGTGTGTATATCTATCTATCTATCTATCTATCTATCTATCTATCTATCTATCTATCTATCTATCTATCTATAAAATCTTAATTTGATATAAAATGCAAATGATAAAATCTTAATGTATAGTTTTATATTAAAAAGCAATCTAAAGGCATATGTGTACAGAAACCTATATCAGGAAATCAGGAATAATTAAAGAGAGGAGAAAGGAAGAGTTAGTTTTAGGTTGCTTGTTAGGTACATCTCTTAAATACAATATTGCTTTTTTTCTTAGTTAAGGGCAAAATGAATGAATAAATAAAAGTAAAGACTAAACAATATTTCTTCCATTAAGAAAGGTTTTCTGTCTCAGGGAGTTAACCAAAGCATAAAAGTATTTCTGTAAACATCTCACAAAAAGAAATTGCACTTTTGCACAGTTAGCACTATTGCAAGTTTTTTCTGTTTATATTTGAGGGTGTTTTATGCCTTTTTAACTGTGCAAGACCAACTGGAAAAAGCCTAGTCAGTCGTAGAGAAAAGTATTGATTTTTCTGTACATTTAAGTGCACTGGTGTGGAAAGAATGGTCTTACACTTCTAAAATATTTTTCAAATGTAAACAGCAGTCGACTTTGACCAGCCTGCATTTGTGTTTGCTCAAGACCCAGCACCCTGGAGGCAGAAAACTGTAGCAGTAGGAATAATATAACGTCCCTGTAAAAATAGAACAAAAACTGTAATAACAGAAATAATATCCAGTGTGTATACTGTAAATACGAAAACTACGTACCCCATGATGTCCAAACACTTTAAAGAAAAGATGGGTGTTAGTCCTCCTGCTTTAAAGGAGAGGAAACTGAAGCTGAGGAGGCTGGGGGCAATTCCTTGAATTTGCTACTTGAACCACAGAAGAACTAAGCTTATAAACTGACTCTCTGTAATCCCAGTCCAGTGAGCTGTCCTTGAAACTGCTCTGAAATAAGATAATGATGTTGGTGATTACTGTGTTTTGATCTGAGAATGTAGTGGTAATGGATTGCATATCATACACTATCATTTTATGTAATTTTCCAAACATTTATAAATAATTCAAACTTCAGGTTGGAATGTGGCACATCTTGTCACATCCCCTTGTCTTTTTGCATCAAAGGAACATTGGAGACAGTCCTGACATGTTATAGCCATTAAATAAAACGTGAGATTTTGAAATGAATGACATTTGAGTACTAGAGTTTGGCTTATAATGGTAAAGTAAGAGATTTGTTAATAAATTTGGTTAGAGCACTGCCATCCCAAGCAGTATATTGACACTGTAAACCTTTGTCATTTTAAAGAGAGACTAAAGGCTGTTTTTGACAAGATGAAAGAGGGTTGTTTGGTAGAGAGGGCAGGGTTCTTTACTGTGACCATTGCTCTTAAATAATATGTCATTATTTTTAACAACATATTATATATGTCAACTTACACTGAAATGGGAACTACTGCTTTCAGCAAAAGGAAGCATCATCCTAAACTCCAATTCAAAAACCAAAGCAACCCTGAACTTCAGATTTGATTATATTACAGTGTAAAACTATAAACAAGATACCTTTGACCTAGAGCTCTCTTGTTAAATATGGGAACAACAAATAATGTTGCTGAATGTTTAAAGTTGCATGAACGAACACATTTTGAAACGGGTGGGATACAGACAAAGTCTAGAAACACTTAGGAAGGATTCAGAAGGTAGAACTGCCTAATAAATTAAGAAAGAACATAAGCAATGACTGGCCATGGTACATTGGCTAAAACCAGCAGGGTTTCTTGTTAGTGACACAGAAATGGAAGCAAAACCCATTCCATGTGATGACACTTAAATTACTGTTGGCTGTTTTAAACTTGGAGAGTTGTGTTACAGGCAGGAATGCCAACTTCCCTGGAGAAGCATGCAAAGGAGGTAATGCAAAAGAAAGCAACATGGAGAATCCTGTTAGTGGGTGAAAATGCAATACCTCCTGTGACTGGAGATTTGGAAGTAATGAAATTTCAATCAATTGATTACAAGGCTCACTAGGAGAAAAAAAAGCCATTTTCAGTGAGAGCAAAAGAGATGTTCTGTTTAAGCTGTCTGTTATTAATACAACATGGTTGCCTTTTTAGGTACTGTAATAATTTTTGCAGCAAAGAAATGTGGAGAAAAGATCTGTAGAGATCACTAGTTTAATCTGTTGAAATGTACAGTGCTCCACTGCCCTCTTTTGCCATGTACCTGGAAGAGCAGCAGCTACAGTAACAGGTGCCACCAGAGCAATGGGTACTTTTTTCTTCCAGGGCATGTACCTTTTGAAGGGGCTCACAGACCAGTGACAGCACACAAGTGATCCTTTGGGAATCTTCTCTTTCATGTTACAAAAGGAAAAACACTTCAAATATGAATTCTTCATTTACACGCCTAAGGACCAAATATTCATTCTTCAGTCTTGTAGATATTCCAGTGAAGTCTTAATTGATACTTAGAGTTTGATCCCAAGCAAATTTGTTCAGAAGGTACTGCTATGCAAAACATCTAACAGGGATACTGAAGAAATTAAGTCAAAAACTGTATCAGATCTTACCCTCCACATGCATTCTGCTGGGAACCAAATCAATCTGCTTAATATCTCTTTTGTAAAGTATTTTGCAAAGGAGGAAACCACCATAATTGTTTGCTATCTATTTGTCTTGCTTAGCACGTTTAAAAAATTCTCTGCTAGCCTTTAAAATCTCTCTGTTAGTTAAGAGGGTGCACTTGAATAATTATGTTTATAGTTGTCTTTCTATTTTTCACAGTTGACAGTAGCCTCTAGCAGCTTGAAAATGATTTTGGTTTTCCTACCATTTTCTTCCTGAAATCTGTGTAGAAACGGAATAGCCTTAAGCTTATGTTGGTGCCTTCCTGTCGTACCAAGATATATATTTTTTTTTGCTTTTGCACAAACATAACTGACAGTAAAAATACAGATCTTGGATCAGTTTTTATCTGTTAGGCTTCCTGCAAAATTTGTAAAGAATAATAATGAACAAATTAATCCACCCTAAACTACAGTTATCTCCTGGCCAAACTTGTCTGTCTGCATTTTTACAGCAAACACTTTAATTTTTGTATTTTGTGGGGAAATGAGCCTCTTATGCATTCATTATTTGTACAAAAATATAAGTGGAGACATACAGAAGCATATAACATAGAAAATCTTTGTGCTTGTACGTTTCATGTATTCTCTTACAGCAGTTTTTTGGAAATCATTAAACTCTCAGCTGCAAAATCTAGGTTAATAGGATCTAACCAAGGTTTACTTTCAATGTGAAGAGGTAATAATTATTCTGAAGATTTTTAACTTTTATTTCTATGCTTGTCTATGACAACTCATTTTTTTGCCGTTGAAAATAAAAACTCAAATATTTTCAACTGATATTTCCACCAATGAAAAAGTGATACAGTAGCTGCTGTATTAAAGTCTGGGAGCAGGGGAGTTGCATGGAAGAAATGGAGACTATTGGGGAGGCAAAAGAACAATGCCCAAAGAGAGCTGTTTCAAGAAGGCAGCAAATCTAGAGAGATTCAGAGTGCACCTTAAGAGCATGCAGGAGTGCTAGGACATAGGGAAATGGATACTACTGAGCCTCTTTCTTTCCCTGATCAGGTCTATGTTTGCCCCAGTGAATTTTGAGGATATGGCTTTATCAACACACTTACCTTCTTCCAGCATTCTCAGGAGACTGAAGAAGGAGCTGTGGCTGCAGCCCAACTGAGTCCTTAGCACTGGACATGAGCAGGCTGGGCTTGTAACACGGCTGCCTGACAGATCTGTGAAAGTTATCTTGGCAGCTTTGTGATACCAAACATGTTGAGAAAACAAACATTGCAAAATTCACAAAAAGCTATGATATGCTTTCTCTGGCCTTGCCTTGCCTTGCCTTGCCTTACTTTGCCTTCCATTTTCTTGGCTTGGCCGGGTTTGGCTTCCTTTCTCTTGCCTTCCCCATCTCTGTTTATCTACAGGTGACAGTCTTTCTCGAGGTCTGTAAAATGCTTGAGTTCAGTTGCAAAGGTTCCTGCTTTGCTTATTTTAGGAAGAAACCTTCTTTCAAGCCAAAAGTCCAAAAAGCTAAATTGCACTTTCAGGGTACTCATATGGCCCACTGTCAAGCAATACTTTTTCTAAGTCTTAGTTTTATTTTATTTACTGAAGATAAAATGTGTCAAGAACAAGCACCATGACACAGCAACAGCATTGCAAACCTGTAATAGGACTTAACTACCAATCCATGAGATTATTGGAAAGCATCTACATTAGCGTTTTGATTTAGATCAAGAGCATGTATTTAAAATGAGACTGCTGGTTATTGCCATTTTGCAGACCTAGGATCACATCACACATAAATCTCCCAGCGAATGTGAGGGGCCTTCTCTTTGAGTAGCACAGAATGTAGTCTAGAAGCTTTCCTGATGTGCTCCAGCTGTCATTTACTAGTGATATTGGTCACACACAGCTGCCAGAAAAATATGGATGTCTTTTGGAAGCTACAGAACTTTCCAGAAACTGAAACTTTAAGTGCTTCAGCCTTTATCTACCTCCAAGTTTACTCCACAATGTTGGTTAGGTTTGAATCCACAAAAGTGATTTCTCTCAAGTTTTGTAGGATTTTTAGCTATTCGAAGCAATCATGGGTGGAGTCCAGAAACTGCATCTGTAAAACCTGTCTCATGACATTTTGGCAGCTTGTGTACTGGCAACTGAAGCTCTCCATTGTGGGTATTTCATATTTGATGACCCTTCTTTATCCAGCAATATCCTGTACTTGATAATATTTTTTAGTTCTAGAAGTGTATAGCAATAGCATTAAAATATAATTTAATTATGGCTAGTATCAGGAAAATACTAAGCTGTTCAAATTTTGTAGCTTTATAATTTGAGAATTTGTGTCATTTTAGATATAGATAATTCTACAGTTCTGTTCTTTATGAGCCCATAGCTCTGATGTATTAAGCTGTTATATACCTGTCCTTCTGGGTTGCTGTTTTTCTGCCAAGTGATTACTTTTATATTATAAATGCACAATATTTTGTGGGTGCAGCTGTGAAAAGATGCAAAGGACAGTAGGTGTTTATGTCCTGTTGAACTTCAACAGTTGCTGATGCCAAAGAATGTCAGGATTTTTTAGGCATTCCAATATATTGGACAGTAAAAGGAGAGCAATAAACACCAAATTATTGAAAATTCAAATGGGATGTTTACAGAGTCTGTCAAAAAGAAGTGGGATAATCATGTACCAACAGAACTATGTACAAATTCTATCAATTATTAAAAAAAAATATGTAAAAAAGACCTGCACATGATCCTTAGGTCAGAGTAATGGTCTGATCCCCTATAAGGAATTTTGGAAATTTGTAACCAGTTGAGAAACAGCTGAAGAAAAACACCCATGTAGCTAGCTAAAGAGACAATGCATACATAAATAGACAATGTATGTGTAGGGAAGAAAGGATGCAATTCTTTAAAATATTGAAGCAAGGAATCCCATTGTTGCCATTCAGTAAGTTGCCTGTTTAACTATGGTTAATTACTGATGCAAATGGGTGAAAAGAATGTCTTTGAATAGCTGAAGTATGAGTGAGTGAGGAGCAGCACACATGAATTTACAAAGATAAAATCATATCAGATTATGCAACATCTTTCTGAGGTGAAAAAAATAAAACTACTAGACATTGTAAAATGTCTAGAGGGTAATAAAAAACATTCTACATTTTGTCTCAAAGCACTGTTGAAAAAGACAAGACTGATTTTGGTACAGTAAACGTACTAACATTGACAAACAGCTTACTGGAGGTCTGCGTTAAAGGTGGCAGGTGTTAGGAGCTGGACAGGAACATTTGCAGTGAGACAGATGAAAAAAAATTGCAAGGCATAGTTTATTTCACACCTCATGAGTGGTCTGCTTTGACAACAGATTCCTTTGGTCAGAAGCATCCTTGATCTTGTGTTTCCTTGATAGTAGACTTCCCTTGGGTTACAGGGTGGTAATAATAATTGGTTAAAAAAGCAAGGATGTGTTTTGCAAATTTCACTTTCCCCATTTGCAAGACAAATTTTGCTGTGCAGGATTTAGTTCAGGTTCATTTCCTATAATGTTCAGGAGTCTATTCCACTGGATCTATATTGTGGGATTCATAAATAATTATTTTTAGTATGGCCACTCTTCCTTGGATCTTCTATTTTGAGTGGCAGCAAGAGAGGTTTCCATCAACTAATTTAATTACCTTGGATCACCATCTCTAGAAAAGTCTGTCATTTTCCATCAGCTAAATGCCCTTAATTATTTTTTTGTTTTTTTACTCTCTCTTCTCCTTAGAGGAACATCAATGAATGCCAATTTTTCTTCTTAGATCCATAAAGATCCTTTGCCTCTAGTGAGGTCATAATATCTACCCTTTGATGAGAGAATTTGATCCTAAGATGTGTCCAATTACAGAAGTATCCAAAGGAACATTCACTTTATAAAGAGGCTTTTCTGGGAGTAACTGGTGAACCAGTGTGATTTTTTTCATCCAGTCACTATTTCATATTTCTAAAGCCCAGTGGTTTTGCTGAATATGTGACATTCATTAGAAAGCAACATGTTAATCAGAGTACTTCTGTTTCATGTTAGATTTTCCTTTTTTATTACAGTGCTAGTTGACATTTTACTTGACATTTTAGGAAGCTGGATATAAATTTTTCACTTTCAGTCTTTATCGTGCTGAATGCATGTGAGCGCTCTATGGTTTCCCTCAAAAAAAAAATCTGGGAGCATATTGCTGTCCCTATGATGAGGGAGATCCTGGGGCTCTGTAGAAGTTTGCTGGAGTCACTGGATCTCTGTGAGAACTCTGGTCCCATCTTTTCAATTTTCTTAGGATCCATCTTCAAGCTTTTGAAGGTTGTGATAATCCAAATGTAGCTTCAGAACAGTATGAGAAACCTCAGCCTGTATAGATCCCATCAAAGATCCAATAAAAACAAGAAATCCCCCAAAAATAAAAATGAGACAGTGATATAAAAGTATAATTAAAATGGCTTGAATGACTAACCTCTGTGTTGGTGAAAACACATGGATAATTTAACAGAAAAATTGCTGTAAATACTGTGACAGTGATGACAACTGTCATGTTTGTATTTGATTCGATTCTGTTCTTAGTATCCTCAACTTTGAATTTCTAGTTTCATCGGATTCTATTAGCCTCCCCATAGTTTTAGGAGAAGTGTGTGTCTAGTGATCAGGACTGGAGAAAAAAGTACCATTTTACCATCCTGAAAGGTTCACAGACTCAATAACAAATAGAAAAACAATTCCTAAAATACTAATTTTACAGAATGCTCTTTTAGTCTGAAGATACTATTTTGAGCTAGCTATCTAAAAAGTTAAAGTGCTCTAAGAGAAGTCAGGTTCCCCCAAGCCTCACCTTCAGATGGTGGTTTGGGGTGGACTCTCCTGCCCAGCTGGGGCTGGTGATGGGAAAGCAGGATCTGGGGAGAGCCTCCAGAGGGAGATGCTGCTCAGCGAGCCTGCCACCAGGGTATAGAGAGGCGCCTGCTCCATGGCTCTGCCTTGGCTTCTCTGGGCTCCTGGGTGCAAGCCAAGCACTGCTTGAACTCACAGCCCTGAGCGCTTGGCTCTGGAAGTCCTGGCTTACCAGCATAGGTCGCTGGAGAATTTTATCTCCCATGCTTGTTCTTGCTAGTCTGAGTGCTGCTTGCAAGGAAGTTGACAATTTAATGACATACTTGCCATTAAAAAGGTTTCTGTGCTATATCCAAGTGCTTACTTTTATGAAAACTCATACTTAGTTGGCACTTTGAAATTGGTGAGTGTCTGGATCAAACTGTAAGGGCAATGCTAGGGCTTTCCAAGGGAAGGGCACCTCTGCAGCACCTGAGCAAAGCAAGAGCAGGAGATGCAGCAGCGGTGGCCCACTGAGGAGCGCCTTACACTTTTGGGGTTGCATGGTTTGGAACTTTTGCTATATGTCCTATACCTGTTACTTTACAGTGCTTGCTCAGGCACAGGCTGTGTGCTGAACTTTGTCTGGAAATCAGCAATATCATTGTACTACTCAGCAGTTTGGCAACACAGTGAAAATCCCACCATTAGCTTTTCAGTGTGAGCATGTCCCTGCTCACTACATGGGCTCAGATAAGCTTGTTAAGTGATGGAGACTGACATTTGCTCCTGGAGAGAGAGGCCTTTATTTGGAAAAGTTATCAGATATTAGAATGATTCATCTGCTACTTGAGGCTGTTTAGTTTTCCTTCAAGTCAAATTAAACAGTTGCTGTTGGCATGAAAAACAGGGAAGGCAGGCAGAGTAAGAAAAAGGACAACTTATAATTAAAATCAAGCTTGATCTTATACCATACTTCATTATATACATACTTCACCACTGAAGAAAATGGCTCGTTTTACTTCCAAATATTTTGACACTTCAAGCAATATTCCTCCATAGCAAGGCAACTTTAGACGGAGCAAGAGCTAGTATTACAGTAGGAAGATTAGCTAATTAGTTTTAAATGCTCTTAAATGGCAATATAATCTTTGAAAAATTTATAGTGTAGGCCTTAAAAAAATTGACATTGGCATAGTCCAGAAGTGGCAGCTGACCTGCAAGTGTGGTGTTGCTTAGCAATGCTTCACCATCAGGCAAATTGGGAAAGTGGGCTAGAATGATTTACACCACGGAAGAGATAAATGCTAATTTTCTCTAGAAGATTCAGGTTACTGTGGTTATTAAGGAAGGATATTAGATCATAAATACCTCTCCACCTCTTCTTCCAGTTTTTTTGTTTTTTATTTTCTTAAGGTGTTGAAAAGTACTTCTCATATGAAGACAGGATGAGAATGGCGTTGTTCAGCCTGGAAGAGAAGAGAAGCCTCTGGGGAAACCATATAGCACCTTCCAATACCTAAAGAAGGCCTACAAAAGAGCTGAGACGGGACTTTCTGCAAGGGCTTCTAGTGATAGGACAAGGAGGGATGGCTTTAAACTGAAAGAGGGCAGGTTTAGATTAGATATTTGGAATAAATTATTTGCTATAAGGGTAGTAAGGCACTGAAACAGATTGCCCAGTGAAGTTGTGAATGTCTCATCCCTGGAAGTGTCCAAGGCCACATAGAATGGTGGCCCTGAACAACCTGGTATAGTGGAAGGTGTTCCTGGCCATGGCAGGAGGGTTGGAACTAGATGGTCTTTAAGGTCTTTCCAACTCAAACCATTCTAACATTCTGTGATTCTATCATTTTGAGAAAGATCATAAATTCAAAAAAACAGTCTGTGAGAATGCAAGTGCATTTGCTTCCAGGACAGGAATTTCAGAAATGGTTGATACAAACAATACGGTTGGAGGGGAAGAAAAATTAATAATACAAAGGAAAAAAAATTTAATGCTTCTGTAAACATTTTCATAGCCACTTAGATTTTTGGATCTGTTGTCAGAGTCCTGACCCTGCCAGAGTCCCTGCAGGTGGGATGCTGAACCTGCCTGGAGTTCAGCTGCTGCCAGAGGCTGTGCCAGCCCAGCTGAGCTCACCACAGGATCCAGATATGAATTAGCTGGTGGTCTGTGTTGAGACAGATGAGGCAGAAAAAGAAAATATTTTGAATTTGGAAACTTGGTGGTAAAATTTAAGAGTTTAATAAAGATACGAAGCTTCTTTCTCCCTCCTCATGTTTTCACGTGCAATCCACTTTTTATGCATCCATAGCAGTAGGTCAGGAAAGGGAAAGCATTTTGCTTCACCTTGGTGCCTAATCCAGACAGAGCTCTTACTTAGTGTTAAAATGAAAACTTTTTCTGTCAGACTTTCTTGGTACACTGTAGGAGATGCAGGATGCAGTGATGCCTTCTAGTGTACTGTGTGGCTGACAGGACAGCTTTGCACAAGACGTGACAGAAGTGCTGTGCTCTCTCTTGTTTTTCCTAGAAACTTTTCCTGTGTCTTGAAAACCATGAGAAAGACAGCTGAGGTTCCATCTACACCCTCCCTCTTAAAACTGTTGGTTTTACTGCTGGTGGTAGACAGGCAGTTCAATTGCATTTACAGAGCACAGGAGCTATAGGTGTGCCAAATCTGTTTGTGTAAAGCATATAGATTCTCTTTTTATACCCTCCCACTACGATCTGCCCAAAGCCTAAATCCAGACTAAGCTCTCACTTCCAAAGGTTTCTTTATGGAGTTAATGTTGCACTCTAAATGAACTTGCAGCACCCCAGATACCTCCACCCAGCTGAGAGAGAGGTGCAGCATGTTTGTAACATGTAACACATGAGCTGCTCAGTACAAAGATCTCTAGAACTGAAGTGTAGTATAGGTTAGAGTAGATGGTATATTCTGAACGGTAATATGTATATTGTGTGATGGACTGCCACGAAAAGTATTACCACATTATTATGAGGTAGCTGCCCATAGGAAATAAACACAATAGCTTTTCATTTGCTGGCTCTTTTAGCACATGGTCAAAGAGAGAAAAGGATTTTATACTGCTATTGCTTAAGCTGGGACTCTGACATTTCTATAGCAGGTGACAAATTATTTTCTAGGCACATTTCTGAGTTCATTTAAATTGAGAGGTTGCTGTTATCTTTCTGTAATATCAGAATGTTTGTTTGAGAAATAGTTATTCCTCTCCTTAAAGGGACATAAAGTAAAAGCAGGATGCAGAGGGTAAAATACAGACTCTTTTGTGTAATAAATAACTCCCAAGTCATAATCATCTCTTTATATAAGTATCCAGAAAGTTTTCAGCACATTTTTGTCTTGACCTTTTAGCACAAATAATAGTACTTCTGCTTGCTAGGCAACTGATTTTTGCCCATCACTTGAGAGGTTAAAATGAAATAGCAGTGATTTTTTTGCCACTTTTTCAGAGGACTGCAGAAAGAAAAGGTATTTAATTGAATGCATAGCTTCAGGGAAGTATTAACATACTATGAAAATAACAGAAAATATTTCAGAATCTCCAACCATTACAAATGGGTTTTTTTGCCAGTGTACCATTTTAATGATCATTTCAAGAGGAGACAATTTCAGGCAAGAAGCAGTGGGAGAGTTTCACAGTTCCTTTCAGATAAGAAACGTAAGCAACATAGAGATGTGGAAAATAAATTAAAATGCACCATTAGAACTTCTCTTCTAAGTAAGGGAGTGAAAAAAATTCTCCCCAAAATGTATCTAAAACTTGCTGTGGACGCGTGTTTTCCTGCTGTCTTCACTGCAGCTTCCTATGACTATGACAATACAAACCAGAACCAGACACTATTAATGATTTAGTAACACTGAGTGATGTAACTGTACATGTTTTACAAATATTTACATTTTGTCTTTATTAATACAGATTTCACTAAGCTGACAAATTACTGATTTCAGTAGGGAATGCAGGCTTCTGTTTGATTCTGAAGTAATAGAGAGAAAATTAACCTCCTTACATATAAGTAATAATAAAACATTTTAATCCAAAGTTGATACAAACTCTAGTCATATTCCCATCTTCATACAGACTTTGCTTTTGCAGGGTACTGTGCAACTTCACTTTCTTGGATGAACTGTGCAAAACTGCATCCATGTATCTGCCTAACAAATGCTCCCTGAAGAACTGTGAAGATCCTGAACGTGTTCACAAGGGCACCTCGTTAGCTTGCACACATCATCCATGCCCTCAGTGCCCACTTCACGGCCACAACTTCCTGTTTCCTCCTGCTCTCAGCTGGAGCACTGGGCAGGCTGGGTGAGGCTGCAGAAGCGGTGTCTGGCTCTGGGGGTCTGTGCCACAGTGTCCCTTCGTCAAGACATCAGCCATCACACACAAGCATTAACTACTTGCCCTTCTCCAGCCTGGAAGAGGCACCTGTGGAACAAGACATTCCCTTGAACTGAAGTGAGAAGATGGACAACAACATGTGATGTTCCTGAGTTTGCCAAAAATACTTTACTTACCAAATGACACAGCTTTCATGGGCTGAGAGACCTTTAGCAAAGAGGAACTGTGGAGCAGGAAATCTGGGCTCATTTTGCTGTGCATATCAGGCTGTAGCCAAAACCAAAGTAGCTGTGCTAACATGTGAAAAGTCATCTGATGAGAGGCCAAACAGGCCCAACTCGGAGGAGGAATAGCCTTAATACATTATTTTTCTTGGTTTTGATTCCAGAAGATGTCTGTGTCTCATGACTGTAATAATACTCAATCATCATGCTGTAATGAAGGGCTTTTCATGTAATCATCTGTAGAACTGATTACTTTGGTCTATACCCTTATCATGCTGAGCTTCCTGGCAAAATTCCCACTGACATCAGTAAGAGAAGGATTGCACCTTTCCTTAGCAGTTTACCACTTTTGTTTGACAATACCACGGTTTTCAGACACTTCACAGTGGAGATTAAACATTTAGACTCTTAATTCCTGAAATATTAAAAAGGCACTGTAGAGATAATGCACTCAGTCTCAGAAGTCTAAGTTGGTCTGGTCATTATTGCTCCTAAAGAGTACAGCACCAAAGTAAGGCATGAACAGGTATCAAAATAATTTTATCCAAGATGCTGAAAATGGTAGACTCTCAAGGTATCAAAAGCAGGAAGGAAGATAGGATATTTTATATTGTGGATGATACAGAAATATTTATTTCCTTTTTCTTACATAAAAAATAACCAATTAGGCAATCCAAAACATTAAAACGTCAAAAGATAATACACTCACAGATTTATTAATTAATTTTTAAAAACGTACTTCATCCTTTTCAGCCAAGTTTTGCCATTAACTCTGAAGAGACCAGGATGCCCAGGAGATTAGTAGGATCTGAAAAAGGATTGGACATTTATAGGGATAGCCAGAACACACATGATATGAACTCTATAAGCTTGTTTGTAGAGGTTAAGAGCTTGTTTTTCAAAATATTGAATGTATGTAATTCATTTTGACTTGAGTGGGAGTTCAGGGCATGCAGCAGTGCCAGAGAAGAGACCTTAATTTCCTGTCACAAGGACCAAGTGTCTCTATATTTGGATACTCTTGCTTTTCATAATTTGCACCGCAGTAGCAATTAAGGGATAACGTTACAGGCAACGATCCCATTGTACTAGAAATAACAGTTGTTCATTACTCCAGAGGCCTTCAGCTCTAAAGCCAAGGCAATTATTGGAGACAGTTTATTGAAAAGAAAAGTGAAGAGCAAATCCCCGCAGTGCTCGTCTTTAGGCACCAAGTGCAGGTGCCTGGATGTGGGGGCCGCTCTGTGGAAATCCTTTGCTTGTCCAACACACAGGCAGGCCACTTGAAGCAGCGGCCTGAGAATTGCTCAGGGAGGCACTGCAGAATTCCCTCTGGGGACCATGTAGGTCAGGGCTGGGAGCCCAGCCTGAGCAGGGCAGGGACAGGATGAACTGTGGAACAGGGACAGGGCTGTGGAACTGCTTTGGGGTGAGACATGCCATCGCCAAGCATTATTTTCCCCTGCTTCCTGCAAAGCCTTTGATGCAGTTGCCTGTCAGAAGGAGAACAGCAGGTTATCGTGTGCTGCTGCTTGGGTTTTCAATGAACCAGGCATTTGTGAGTGTGCTCAGGAGAGCTGGTCCCCTCCCAATGCAGCTGATGCATCTACTGTGAGGGTGTCACAGAAGACACCCTGCCTGAGTTTCCAGTGTGAAGAAGCAGACTAAGGGGCTACAGAGACAGGTCAGGGAGTGCAGGAGAACTTCTCTACCTTCCAGTGTAAGCATCACCTTCATGGGTAGGTAACAGGAGCACCTGTGCTGTGGTTTGCCATAAGACTTGTAGGTTTCCATAGCATCTTTGCCACTTTTCTTCACAAATACTTTCAAAAGGTCCAATCTCAACTAAGGAGTTGCAGGAATATTCTAAATTTGGTGGATGGTACGTGGAATTTTATGGCTATGTCTGCACTAGATCAGCAGAAGCACACTGGAGGAAAAGGGATCTGGTGCTCCAGGGGCTTATACTTTGGACCAAGTCCATGGCATGGCCTGCACACCTGCATACCCAGGAGTGTCTTGTGAAGGGCCTCTTCTTTGTAGCCCAGATGCCTCCAGGGTGCAAGCCAAGCAGGCTGCTGGGACAGGCAGGAGCTCTGCCTCAAGAAGAGTGTGCCTTGATCTGAACTAACAGACTCCTGCAGGTGCACTTCCCACGGGCATCAATTTTGTGGTCAGAAATAGACATAAAATTTGAGGTTATGCACAGCACTTTAGCTGGTCAATCTCTTCTGTGAGCTGATGCACTGAGCTGTTTTTCCAGAAGCATGACATTGTGAAGCCCAGTCTAAAACCCAGGGTTATGCTGCTTCTAATCCTAGCTCTCCTCTGAAATGCACACCTCTCTTTGTCCATCATTTTATCTGCTTACTTGCCTTGCTTGTGTTTTATGAGGATTCAATTTTGCACATTAGCCCTAAGATGTGAAGGCTTCCATATAAGCATTGGAGGAAAAATTATTTGAAAAAAAAAATTCACATACACTAGCAAAATTGCTTTATCATTATACTACTATAAAGGAAAAAAAAAAAGGAAAGGAAAGATAGAAACAAGGAAAGACAGACTTAATGATCAGGCTATTGTGAAAGAGAAGTGATGCTGGAAGGTGTCAAAACTTAGCTAGTATGCCGACTTTTCCACAGTGCTTAGAATCTCCTCTACAACATTCTTGCTCAACAAAAAAATATTCTGTTTTGTGAGTTGAAAGAGTAAAATTTTCCTATTCCTTTCATGCTGACTTTGTAATCATATTGGAATAATTAATTAAATGCTATGTTTCTACTAAATGCTGCAGATATTCATAATACGTACGGCAGTGTTTTGACAGTATCTATATGGAATACCTAAAAATCAGAATTTTTCAGAATTTTTCTCTGAGAAGAATTTGATTTTTTAAAAAATTCTGATTCAGCATGAAAACCAATGTTGAAATATTAATGTTTCCCCAAGCGAGGAAATTCTTACTGGTTGTAATTATAATTATCCTAAATGCTTTTGTTTCTGAAGTCAAATAGAGCAATAGCAGCTAGAATATGCTGGCCTACATGTTGTAATCTATTGAAATTCACCTCTTAAGCTTTTTATTTGAGTAGTTTTCCTTAATTTTTATTTTCTTACTATGTATGCAACTTATGCAACTTATTTTATTCTAAAATAACTTTAGTAATTTAAATATTTTGCTGTATTGTTTCTAACATCAGATATTTCAGCAATGGCATCTTAGCAAACCATAAAGTGTCTCTGACATTTTATGAAAACATTTGTTTGATCTATTCCCTTCTTGGTTAGGTTATGAGATTAGAGGAGAATAGGCTATTGAGAACCGAAGAAAAATATGTATGGAAAGTTTAAGATTTTTTCAGTAATCCACTCAAGTATGAACTCACATATTTTTTGTATACTAGACTTCCTTTCTTAGGTAGTGTATCTTTTTTTTATGACTATGTCTAGAGATATTCATGTCCCCATGTGAGACCTGAGAGGATTTAAGGGGAAGAACACACCATCTGGAGCATTTTTTCAATTTATACATTTACAACATGATTTAGCTGTACCCATCAGCTCTGCAGCTTGGCTTGGGCTGCACAAGTTGACTGGTGTTTTTCTAGCTGCTTTCTCATAGGATTTATGGTTCTGCAGTCAAATCCACCTTCCGGTTACCTGCAACCCCACTGACAATTCATGATGTTGTATGAGGTTAGTTGAGGGTATCATTTGCAGTTATGTGGAATTGTATGATGCCTTTTTTTTCCCTTATTTTTTTTATCTAGGGTCACTTTCTGGAACAAAATCATGGCTTAATTACAGGGTCAGTAAATTAATTTGATACTCAAAGGCAGTATTGCAGTGGCTAGTGATAAAGCAGAAGAGTCACAGTTTGGATAATAGATGTTCTACAGCATTTACATTTCAGTTATCACTGGCTTTTTTCCACCCTTGGGAAACCTTCCCCAAAAGCAGACCGGCCACACTTAGGGCTGAAAAAGCCCCCAAAGATTTAGAAGATGAAGGATTGGTTCCTGGCTTGTTCAAAGAGACTGCTGGAGAGAAACAAGGCCTTTTTGTTAGGATTGATGGAGAGAAACATTTTATGTTGGAAAGTCATTCTGGCTGCTGTTTTATTTTCTGTTTGTCATCTGTTTTTACAGACCTGAAAAAGTGCTGGGTATTTCCAGCCATCCCTCCCTCCCCATCCTCCTTTCTACAGTATTCTTGAATATTCTGTGTAGCTCTGCCCTTTCATTTTGCAGTTGGGTATCATGTCCAAAGAGAATCAAAGCCTACTTAGATGCAATCCATGGACTTGCTGGGCTTTGATTCTTGCCCTTCATGCATTATCAGAGAAAATCTCAGCCTAAGGAATTTATATAACTGTTGAAAAGATACTAACAGCTGCAAATTGGCTTTTCCTGCCCATAGAAACAGAGAACCACATTGAACATTTCCAAGGATCAAGACTAGCACTAGGCCTGGAGATAGTTGGCAATATGGGCCATAAGACTATGAGCCTCTCTCTCCTTCCTTGAGCTGGACTGTATCCACTGGGATTTTGCCATTCTGTGATAGAAAAAGTGACAGGTGAAGTTGAAACTTCATTTTAAACCTTTAACTTCTCATGTCACTTGACTATACCCTTGAAAATGATTTATGATACTGGTTTTGCCTTCCTTGCTCTACTAGGAGATGAAGTGATGCCTGACAGGGATATCCATCTTCATTGCTGATATTTTGATTGGAATTGGTGGGTGCTAAAGATGCAGCCTTTCAAAATATTAGGAGGTGAAGAAATATGCTTGAGGAGCTGGCATATTATCAGAGGGAAAAAAAAAGTCCAAAAAAAAATCTCTGTAAGGAAACAAGTGTTTGTTTGCTGACTCTACTAATTAGTCCATAGGGGTTTTGTCGTGTACTTGTCACTGATCTTGACAGATGTATTTCTTTCTAGGCACACAGTAGGTCTTTATTTCTTAGTTTGAATATTTTCCATTGGTTTATTCTGTAGGCAATTAAAAAAAGGACACTGAAAAATAGGCAAAGCCTAAGATTTTGCAACTCCACTAAGTAGCACAAAATACAGGAATATTTCTTCTGCTTCCAAGACTACTGCTGGAGCTGGGTGGCAATTGGGAGTGCTGGATATTATGGTAGTGATCCTCCTCCCTTCACAGCCAGCTCCTCAGAAGAGTCACAACATTGAGACATGAGAGCATGGGTTTGGGTTTCTCTGTAGAAAGGTCAGAGGCAGCAGCCTCAAGCTTCAAGTGCAGGTACAAGGCAACAAGGAAAAATAAACAGAAGCTTTGCAGAGAATGGGCTGAAGCAAGAAAACTATATGCTAAATAAATTTAACACACTTTTTTTCTCATTTCCAAACTCTGCCTAGGAGGGCTGGTAAATAAAACCAGTCAACCTGTGGAGTGATTCCTAGACAAGAAAATGAGTTAATGTGCAGCAGAGCATAGAGCTGGTGTGCACCATCTTCACCTGCTTGTTTGTCTTTCCCTGACAGAACTATTTCCTACCATCACCAATGATAATTTCTGAAGACACTGGACAGAGTTGATAAAATCACTCCACACTTCAAATGCATGTGTCTTTTTGCCACTAATCATTTATATTAGTTTTTTACTGGTGGCTACAAGTTATCAAGAAATGTATCTTCTGGGTAGTGAAACCTATTCTCTCCTAAATACAGAATAAACCTGAAGTGAGCAGTATGCCACTGATGCATTGTAAATGTAATTGAAGGTAATATGATTTCTATTTGCAGGCACAATGTTAATACTGAAAGAAGAGCAAAGTTCCCCTTTGTGCAGGAGGCCTGAATGCACCAAAAATCACCTCCTGAGCACTCAAAATTATGTACTTGTCCCTCTCTAAAGGTGTGAATGAATTTCATTCAAAGGACAAAAACTAATCACATAAAACCACATCCAGTTGTTTTTCTTTTCTACTGGAATCATTGTAGTTTGTATAAATGTAAACTGGCTGGTCTGGGAGCAAAAAAACCCAACCAACAACCAAGCTAAAGTATGTGTACTAAGTAGGTCCATCACCCAGTGCAATGATCAGAAAAATGGCCTGAAGTTATTAAGGGAAAATCATTGAAACTATCAGTCCGGTGTGTAGTAAAAAGCCAAAAGATAACAGACTGCAGTAGATTTGTCTGTGTAAGCAAGAAAATAGCAGAGAACACATCTGATTCTTGTTATATGGAAAATCACTTTTTTTTTCTGGGAAAAAAACGGAAGCATCTATACATACATTCAACAGGTGTGTTTATTTTTTTCCTATGGTATAGCTACCAGCTTGTGTATCAATGTACACACCAAGTGTTTGCTTTTAGAAAATTACATTTATTGTATTGTTTTGTCTTTTTAGAAAACCCATTGCAATACATACTGTGAGCATAGGGAATGACACAGCAAAAACAAGAGAGAAGTAATCAGCATGGTTCACCCCCCCACCCCAGCAGGAATAAATCATTAAAACTATAAATCACACAAGTTTATTACAGGGCTCAAACAGCCCTAAAAATTCCAAGTAGCAGGAGCTGATAATTAAAGAAGAAAAGTTAAGACCAAGCCTTCTATTTAAACTGTTTCAGGAACTCATTGCAAATACCTTTTGTTTCTTTCTTTTTCACTCTCTCTTTTAAGTGGCAAACAAATGTAATTGGAAAAAGAAAGTGCACAAAAAATACTACTTACAAATTGTCCTTAGCAGCATAATGGCCTAATTGGTGAAGGGGTGATGCAGTCCCGGAGTGTGGAGAATGGCACAGATGGAGAGCAGTTGTGTGTGCTGATGAGAGGGCAGATGCTCTCAAAGGCATTTTGCAGCATTAGATATCCTGGCTCGTCTCCATCGCTGGTACCGATCTCACCACCCTGAGCACATGAAGAGATTTCACCCTCTAATGCCGGGGCTGCATGACATTACCTAATGGTAATGAGGTGCACCAGTGCTGGAGACAGCCAAGAGAGCCCAGCAGCAGAATTTTAGGAAAACATCTAGAGCAGTTGTCATCTGTATTTTCAAATGACCTTGCTGTTTAAAATAGGGTAGACTGCAGACTGGCAAGACTAGCCGATTCTGTGCAGGCCTTAACAAGAACATCCCTTGTTGGTGGTTCACTTATTACTCATCCTTTAGTCTCTGCCGAGTTTACACTTGCAGTTTTGCTCTATAAATATATGAAATACTCTTTATATCAACACCTCTTTCCATGTATAAGTATCAGTTACAGTAATATACTCCATTGTACAGTTTGAACAAGGGGTGTCTAAATAAAAGTTGACAGATTGTGTTGTATTGTGAATTCCCTCTGAAGAGACATAGAAGACCTTTTACAGTAAACAGGAAATGAGTAAGACAAAAAAGCAGTTTATAAAATAAGTTGTTTAAACATAGACTGAGAATTTTTCTTTCCTGCCTTGTACAAAAGTAAAGGGCTATGCAATGAAATCAGAAGTTGATAAATTATAAAATATTAAAATCTTTTGTGACAAGATATATATAAAATCATATAAATAAAATACAGCATAGCTAGAAGAGACAATAAAATTAAAAATATTTTGGAAGATCATCTACATATCAAATATGAATAAAGAGACAATTAATGGCAACAGGACAAAAAAAGGATATAAAAATCTTCAGAATCTTAGCATAACAACCATTACTAAATAGCAGTATAATAGGTAGAGATGGAAAGTAGAGATTACATATAAGAGGTTGTTTGCTGAGAAGATTTTAAACTTCCCTCTGAGATACCTGATCTTGGTTGCTGTAACAGATATATACAAATCTGTACTGATTTTCCATCTCATCCAGTGTAGCTCTTCAGTGCCTGATCCTGTCCCTGACCTACAGGTAATGCATTCTTCCATATGCATTTCTGAAGCTGAGTAAATTTCTTCTCATAACATCATAATTTAAATTAACTTTTGGATTAGCAGCAGGAACAGTTAATAATTAAATAGAGAAAAAAATTAAAATTGCAGGTAAAAAAAAGTGGCCATTTCTTTGGGTCTGATTACAGGCAAATTTGTGCATTTTTCTGTAAACAAGCTGTTTTAATGAAGCAGTAAAGTTGTCTTTCACTTCATTCTCTCCCTGTTAATTCAACAACAGCAAGAAAGACAGAATCAGATTCTTGATTGCTATTAATGACATACTGTAAATGGTTGCAAGACAATGCAAAACAAGGGCGTAATTGATATCGTGACTAACAAAAACCAAGGGAAGCCAGATATGAAATGTAGTTTTTATCTTGGCTTATCCTTGAGAAAAAAGAACAAAACCAAACCAAAAAACAACCCAACAAACCAACCTAAAAACAGTGACTTGTCTGTTTATAGTCTCATAATTAAGAAGCAAAACCCCAGTGAAAGGCAGGCTGGCCAGAAGCGAAATGGGCGCAAGACCCAACATGTGAGTTGGAGGAAACCCCCCTGTTTTGCAATTAGAAACCCAGCTAGTGAAACTGTGAGCATAAAGCCACTCATCCTTTACATAATGTATGGTTTTGGTTGCTTATTCTTCTTTAATCTGAAACAGCAAGTAAAGACTTCTAGATTTATACTTTTGATGGATAAAAACTTATTTGCTAGGGCTTGCAACTTGACTGTATGGTTACCAGGAGAATTCGGACTACATTGCTAGTTTTTTGTAGCTAGTGAGTGTTATAGCCAATATAACTCCTTTATTCAAAGTAGTAACAATGCTGTAATTGATTTATATACAAAAATCCCTACTCTTTTGAGGAAATAAATAACAGTATAAACTAATACCTTTAAACACTTCTCTATTCACTTCTGGGTGCAGGAAATGCCATTCCCCTTCCACAGGCTTAATACAATTTGAAAACTTAACTCTCTGTACACATAAATATGCTTATACATTTATAATGCATATGTATATACCGCTTTTTCTTAATTAGTGAAGTAGTCTAAACTCACTTTAGTAATCTAGACCTTAGATAAATTCACTTTGAAGTGAAGTCAGGGAGTAGGAAAACATCTTCTAGCTGGGATTATGGAATAAAATGTTCTGTATTGCTAAAGCAGCTTATCCTATACTTATCAATTAACAGTTAGAGTGACATTTCTGATTGGATGATGGTATTTTTGCAAATTTCTGGAAAACAAATAGCCTAGCTTTAAGAAGTAGGTTTAAAGATTGCAAGTCATCTCTTTAATTGTTGGTTGGTTTGGATTAAGGCCTTTTACTTGATGAAAAATACTTGTTATAAAACTGTTTTAAAAGCTTCTTATGCATGTAAAATACCTATGTCATTTTATAATATAATGCTGGCACTTAAAACACATGCTCTTAGACATACAAACACAAAAAAACCCCCCAAACTCAGACACTAAGAATTTAACATATATACAAACAGCAATAGCTGAGTCCTTCAGGTTAGGCTTATTGTCATTAAATACTGAATGTAAATGGCCGATATTACTGAAACAGCAGCAGCAGATTAGAAAGCAATACGAAGCCAAGACTAATCCAGAATCTGAAATGCATCATTTCTAACCACTGCATCTCATGGGAATCTAAATTTCATCTATCAGGCTTCAGCAATTTCAGCTTTCAGGGAAGCCAGAGGACTGAGAATTACCCACTTTGTTACATCTTTGAGAATATCTAGTGAGAGATTTTTAAAAATGGCTGATGTTTCATTCTGTACTGTCTCAGCAGACTGGGATGTGATGATGATGTTGAATTAAACTGCCAACTTAATAGACTCTAAAATTAAATTATCATAAGTAATGGATTACATATAATCAAAATAGTTTATGACCTCTAAAACATATGAAGACTAATATCATATATAAAATTGGAATCAGACATAGAATCACAGAATATTTCAAGTTGGAAGGACCTGAAAGGATTATGGATTCCAGCTCCCTGCTCCTTGCAGGACTGCCCAAAAATAAACCATGTGACTAAGAGCATTGTCCAGATGCTCCCTGAACTCTGGCAGGCTTGGTGCCATGACGACTTCCCTGGGGAGCATGTTCCAGTGATCAATCAAAACTGAAAGTGTGTTCTTAACAGCTGTCAGGATGAGCCCTTGGCTTTTTCCATTCTTTAAATTATTTTTATAAGCAGAATAAATTTTCTTTGATAATTTCTATGGCGTACATTCTAGGGGGTCAAACTACAATTCTGGAACATTTTGCGCATCCTCACTGACAAATATTAGAGAAAGTGTAAGGTATGAACCCTGCTGAATTTTCTCTGCAGTTGTTCTTAACACAATTTGGCATTGATCACACTATGATTTGCTTTTACACTGACAAAAATGAGATGAAGAATAAAAATAAAGCTCACTGTTTACAGAGATTTGGATCATCCCAAGGACAAGGAATGAGAAATGTCTCCTCAGACATCAGAGGTTTCTCTTACCTTGTCTATGCCATATGTGAATCTGTCCTCAAGAATAGCAGGACTTACTTATTATTTTGTTTAACTTTTCCCTTTAAATTTAAAATGTTGAGTCTTAATTTCTTGGCCATGTGAGCTTTTCCCACAGTTCCTTTGTGCTTGCTAAATTAATGCAATGCTATAGAATAGCTGAAGTCCAAATCAGTAGTGCACAAGCCGAACATAAACAAGTTATATAACACCGCAATCATTCATTTATTAAAGTAAGTGGAAAATTCAAGGCATACGTAATCTTTTTGGACAACAGACAGGCAGGTGTGATCAAGAGAACAAAAAATCCAGTGATTGTAGGCAGATAGAGACAGGTTTGTCTGGGTGATTAGAAACTAAAGTGAGATAGAATTGGGAAAAATGGGAGAGAGCATTGGCTGTCCCGGGACAAGAAGTAACAGTGCAGAGATTGCTGAAGAGGTTAGAGGAACAAGATGCAGCAGTAATAAATCTAGGGAGATTAAGGAGATGGGACCCATTGACAAAGAGGAGTGCGAAGCATCTATGCCAGAGGGAAGGGATAAAAAGAAGGATAAAGTGGGTTTAAAGAACTGCCAGACCATTTCCTACTCTCAATAATCCCCCAGTAGATTTGATATAGAAGGGAGAAAGATAACATTGGGTCCTGGACACATCCCAGCTCAGGTCACTGTTGCATCCCTCCTGTTGGTGGTCCATCTCTCAGCCCTCTGCCTGAGGTCAGGGAGGGGCAGCTGGCCCCCACCCCAATGCTGCCACAAGACAGATGATTTTACTGCACGAGGCTTTTCAGCTCCACTTGCCTTCAAACATCCTCACCCTACAGACCAGAAGGTTGCCCATCTTCATCTTTCCCACTGCATGACATGATCTAGGTTTTCTTGTAGTTCCTATCTTCTGTCACCTGCATGTCTTCCTTTGCATCATGTTTTGGCCTGATCTTCCCTCCAGCTTTACCCATCACTGCATTTGCTCTCTCATAGGCCAGTCTTAGAGACAAGCAGCTGGAAACACCCCAGCCAGTCTTTAGAAACATCAACAAAAGAGATGCTCTTCCCATGCTTGAGGGAGCACTGAGGTCAGAACCTGACCCCAAGGAGCCAAGTGCAAAAGCAGTGTGGGTCCTAAAGACAACATGTAAGGTTAGGTTTATTGTCCAATCTAAGAAGTCAATTGTCAATTGAAACAGGAATACATGTGGAAAAGAATTTTCATACTGATCTGAGGCACACTTCAAGCTGTTTGAAAAGCTCACATCAGGTAAGAATTGCCCTCTTCTGGCAGCAGCAGGTGCCCCCACTGACTGTCTAAAACATCAGTAACAGCCCCAACCTCACATGCATGTACATGGGGCACAATCCTTGCAACTTTGGCCAATTCTGTCCAATTCTGAAGATCTTGACATTCAAACTCCATCTCTCAGCTTCCTTGACCTGGTCACCCATTCAACATCAGCATGAGGACACCCTGCTTGTGGCATGGAGTTACCTGCTTATCTATAGCTGACATGCCCAAAACCATGACTCTCACATCCTCAAAGGATTCAATACCACTGCTTCTTGAAGCTGACTGGCCAGCTGCAACAGCAGTGAGTGTAATCTTCAGGGAAGTGCCCACAAACAGCAAAGATGAGACCAATGCACTCTGCTTCCAGACCTTCAATATCAACAGTAGCAGTGTTGTCATAGTCCCATTTGGATAAGGGGATGGGCAGGATTACATGTACCTGAAAGCTGGTCTGCTACATTCTCCCCACAAACCTTGCCTTGCGCAATATTATTTTATGTGGCACTCAAGTATCCTTGCAAGAAGGTGCAACAAAAATACAGGTGCAGATCAACTCACAATGCCCAGTTTCTGAGGGGCGATTCTGCTTTATTATTTCCTTCATATTAGAATAGTGCTAGCCACACTTCTGATGAAAGATATGTTTCTCTTACAGTATTGCTAAGGAAGAGATCAAAGACATGTGGAAGACCTGAGTAATGGAAAACTCCTGCTTTGGACCATAATAATCTTCCTGTCCTTTTGCTGAACCCTAACAAAATACTCTTAGCTATGGGTTGGGCAGTGTTGCATAGGGAATGCCACAGATGCTTGCAGACATATACAAACACTGAAATAATCACATTGCAGTTACCGACACTAGATATTTTTTAACACGAATGAACTGTCAGCAAAGCCATTTCTATAGTGGGCATAATTAATCTTTTTTTTATTTAATAGCATTATTTTCTTGGTATTGGAATATTGCCAGTACATCCTGCTTGTTTAAATGTCTGAAATTCCTCTGGTCTTCTCCTGTCCTGACTAACAGAAATAACACGGTGCCACTATAGTGCAACAGCTTTTCCCTTACCCCATCTGAGGCATTAAGGAATGTATTAGCCAGAGTTGGATGTTCAATAGAACCTTGACATCCTGTTCTTCTTTTGCTGTGATTTTTTGATAAATATCAATCCCTTTGTTTCACTCTCTGTAGAGTTTTGTTTCTATTCTTCTGTTTCACAAATATGCTGGTTCTTATCCCCTGAGTGCTTATCATCCCTTGTGCACAGGATTTTGTCAAAGGGCTTTTGAAACTTCATGTATGTTAATCAATCAGTTAATCTACTTACAGACATTTTCCAATAAATCCAGGAATTACGTAAGAACTGATTTCCACTGCTGAAATAAGGCTGGTTAAATCTAGAATTTCCATGTGACTTGTTCTTCTTTCAGCCAAGTCAAATTGCCATGTACAGTTTGAAGCCTTTTAATACCCCTGCTCAATTCTAAATACATGCAGTCTTTTTAAGTGTTTTATGATAGAAGTTTTTAACAAAAGCTTGTGTATTTTTGTTAGCAGCTCACCTGTTTTATATTTATGTCTCCATGCAAATTTTGTGGGTAAGCCCATGTTTGGAGATTTTTTGAAAATTATTTTTATTTTTGCAATTGCTTTTTTTCTGTATATCTTCTTACTCTTTGGTCTCTGAGTCTTGACTGAGCTGCAAGGGGGATGCTCAGAACTTACCTGATACGGAGAAAGCATATGAAGGAAGGGGAATGCAAACCCAGACCAAACTGCTCATACTCCAGGCTTTCCAGACCAGATAGATCCTGAAGGTGTGACATACACTGAATACTTAGATGCACAAATACAACAGTTGCTGCAGATATTGTTGATTAAAAAACCAAACAACTCAGCAGGAACAATAAGCACACTATGCTTCTTGCATAATAGCTGAGTGGTTTGAGCATTTTGTGGAAGAGGGGAAGTTGTCCCTATTCCAAGACTCTACCACACTTATTAGTCTGCATTTCGTCCTGTTCTTCTCTAGTCTAAAAAGCATAGATTCTCCAGGGAATATGGATTTGAACACTGTTGCCTCATTCCCACAAACCTAAATGCTAGGCTAAAAAACCCTCGGATTTCTTTTCTTTACTGTGTTCCTGGGTGCCATCTCCTTATAGCCACACTGGCAAATGTAACTTTTTTTCCCAGTGAGACCATTTTCTTGAAAAGCAAAATAGCTGAGAAAGGCTGAGAGGAACCAAAAACCATCCCCCTTCACGGGAAAATGCTGTAGCAGTTCTGTTAGACAAAACGTTGATCTTAGAACAATCTACTGCCTATCTTCCCCAGTGTTACTGAAGAACAGTCTGTCCCATCAGATGATTGCTCACAGCAGAGGAGTCTGCTCTCAGTCCCCAGAACTTTCTACTGTGTAGCTTGCAGACATCTCTCCCTTTGGCAAAGTTTCTTTCCCCTTTCTAAGTAACTGACCCTCTCCAAGCTGCTACAAAGGCTGCCTAAGAGCTTACTGCTCTGTATAGTTCTGCCATGCCCCATATTAGGTGAGATGATGTCTATTTTGAGGTTACCTAAAATTACTCTTCTTGTTACAGAGGAAAATAAAGGCATAGGTCAAAAAAAAAAAAAAAGAAAGAAAGAAGGGCAGCCTGTCAAAATTGTCTGCAGGTACAAAAACCCCTACCATGAATTCCAGATGCAATCCCAACTGACTGTTTCCCAGCACTGCCTATTACTGTGAGCAACTCCCTACTGAACCTGAAAGCTCCTCAGGCATTTAACTATATTCACCCACACATGTTAAGGAGATCCTGTTCTGGGAAGATAGGCACTTATCTCTTGCCTCAAGTCCCAATACAATCCAGCTTAGGAAGACAGGCGTTTAAATCCCTTTTAGAAGCCTGAAAAATTAGCAGCAGTCAGAATTATGTCTGGCTTTTTCCAACATAGGCCATCAGTTTCCACATAGGTGTGTAAGACTGAGAGCATGACTTGAGCTAAGCACAGGAGTGCAAGGTACATTTTACCATTAGAGAGGGACTGATGTGTCAGTGACATCTTACAAGACTACTCCAGCTATTACACCACGCTTGAGCAGAAAGCATCAACCTCTCCTCCTGTGTGTGGATATGCAGAGTTGTTTGGTCTAGTTCTCATCTCAAGAGAAGAAAAAACAAGGGGAACAAACTCACATGTGGAAAAGATGTGTCATAAGGGAGAAAAGAAAAACAAAGCATAACCTTGTAACTCTCCACCCTGTGCCAGAGAGCATCTGGACTGCTAGGCCAACCTTGGGTTTGCTTTTGTCTTCTCTCATGTCCCCTGTGCCTCATGTGTTCCAGGCTGCACAGGGGCTCAGCTGCAACACCTACCATCCACACTACCCGATGGTTGCTGATTATACCATTCTGCTGGGAAGTTGGAGCTCAGGGTTTAATTAGAGTCTAAAAACATCACCCACTTCCTTTCTTACAGGTTTTTGCATCTTTATGCAAAATGTGGGTGGAAGCACTGTGATCTCATTAATGTCAGTCCTGCAGCAGGGACAGGGAGGCTGGATCCTGCGTCGATAGAGTGTTAGGAGTGTTTCAGATGAGTTTCCAAGAGGATATCAGTGCTCTAGCTGCAGGCTGGCTTTGCCCACTGGCACTGTGAGCTCACTTGCAGTCAGTGGAAAGAAGGAGGCACTCTAAGTGCCTCAAAGAAAGCTCTCATTTTCTGCAGGTCTTCAGAAGTGCCTCTCTCTGTGTCCTCTGCCCATACAGCAAAGCTGAGGAATTAGATTGCTCCTTTTGTCCCTTCCAGTGCTAAGACACCTAAAATTTCATTGAGATAATCATGTCTCAGTGAGATATCTAAGGTAGATGGATGAGATTCCAGCCTGAATACTTGGGGCTTTGCAGTAAATGACTGCAAGAAAAACCCAAAGTGTCAATAAGAAGATGCAAGCTGTTGAAAACCAAAGAAAAGAAAATATTGATTAAAATAAAGACATATTAGAAGACTATTTGAAAAGAATCAAAGACTACAGCCTTTTGTAATTATTTTCATATCTCTTCCATGCCTCATTAGCCTTTAGAAAAAATTAATTTAATATATTGTTGGAAAAAAATTTTCTCATCTTTTCTGTGACACTATACTCATGAATCATGGAGGGCTGAAAAGCATTGCAACATGCTAAGAAAAAGTAGTTCAATAAGGGTTCAATAAGACTGTAATGTTAAGACTGTAATCAGTTTTCCCTCCCTTAGTCTAATTCCTTGGATAGCATTGTCTGAAAAAAGACAGAGGAGTATTTATTGTTGTAGCTTGAATATGCATCAATTGATTTTATTATACTAGAAAACCTGAGAAAGTATGGTTTATTTATATACAGATTGTGTAAATACACTGTAGGCAAGTTTCACAGTTTAATGTTGAAAGGGCTTTCATTAATGTTGTAGTTCTGAGAAAAGGATATAAAGCAACATAAAAGAGTAGAGATTTGATTTTTACTGAGATAAGTTGAAAGAATAATTCACCTTTAGTAAATGTGTTTCTTCTTTCATGTTGTTTTATGTGTTGCTCTTTCTAGTACTCCATGCATGGTTGCAAAAAATATACATTAAGAATGAATCCCTCATTGATGTGACTTAATGATGTCTATCATTTATGTTTGCCTAATTCTATGTGTTAATAATAAAAAAAAATAATAATCACCAGAGATCCATAAAATTAAATGTTTGGTTTTGTCCTGGAGCAACTACACACTATGCTTTTACTTTATGTGTATTTCTGACAGAAGACATGAAGTCAGTTCTGCTGAGGAACGCAATCTGATACTGAAAAAGTATGTTGTTAATTGTACTGTTTGTTAGAAAGTATGGATTGGGTTTTCTTAATGGCTACGAGACTACATTTCAAATACATTTCAAGAACTTTTTATGGCTTCCCATCTTACTCAGAGACAAAAAAGTTACTTAAACATTTGAAACTGAATATATGGGCCAACGTCTCCTATTGTGCAGTGGCTGATTTTTGGTTTGTATCGATACTGAGGTTCATCCGCATTTTTGAAAACCCACCGGTTCTGTGAAAGAAAACCACGGCACCAGGACTAGGCGCTCTATTTCCTGTAGCCGAAACCAGCCACCTACCAGAACTGGCAGATAGGACCCGCTTTTCTGTTCCGAGTACTCAAATAAGGCTGAGGATTGAAAACTAACAACAGGAAACTTTCGAGATATAGCATGCGATATACCAGTTATCATTGTGAAGACGGTATTCGTCAGACACGTGTAAAATTCTGGCTCCTGAGGCAGGAAGGCTCCTTACACCGAGCTACATTTGGAGAAATCGGTACCTGCAGCTGAGACCCCGAGAGGAGTGAGCCCGAGGGATGCCCCAGGTGAGAGGGGCCGTGCCCAGACCCAGCGACGCCGTGGGACTCTGCAGCAGCCCCTCATTTGTGCCAGAGTGAAGGGAAATGGTTAGACAACCCGATGAGCGCTTTCAGCCGCGGGATCCTGAAGCAATACCGTGTGCCTCACTCCGCCTAGGCACTGACTGCTCGTAGCTGTCACAGACCTGGCAGCAAGAGTCTGTGCGTCCCAGCCCCGGCGGCCGCACCGGGCGGGCTGTCACGCCGCCGCCGCCACCGCCTCCCCGCTCACTGCTGCTGCCGCCGTCCCTCTCCGTCTCCCCCTGCCCAGCTTCTCGGGCGTCCCGGCGGGGGCTGAGTCGCCGCTGCTGCCGCCGCCGAGGCCGGTCCGCCCGCCGCCGCCCCTTCCCTTCCCCCGCCACCGCACATGCCC
>VXBI01006155.1:199597-225215 GCA_013397375.1 Toxostoma redivivum
TGCCCGCTGTGCCCCCATCCCACCGGGGCGGCCGGGACCGCCGCTTTCGGCCTCCCTGTCCCGGCTGCTCCAGGTGGGGAACGTACCTGTGCTCCAGAAGCTTAGTGTTTGATACCGGCTGACACTCGCTGATAGCCTTTAAGCTGACAAGTGAGTGACAGTAGTAATTTTTTTCTAAGGGACTTCAGGTTAGTTGTTTGTTTGAGAAGCTAGGTTTTTGCACTTTTCTGATTTGGATCAACAGCCTGGTAAATGCTGACTTAGGGGAAGTTTTCAGTTTGTCAGAAAAACAGCAATCTCCTCCCATTGCTCTTGAAAACTAAAGTGTTTCTGAGTTTATAAACTTAGAGCAAGCTATGAATTTAGACAGATGTGTAGGTTGTCATCAGAGCTGACCATACAGCTGCATTGAAGTCCATGCCTTTAACTTTCTTTCCTTATCAGCAAGTGAGCCTTTATGCCTCTGTCGATAGTTTTAACCAGAGGAGCAGTAAAAAATAGTAATATTGAGAGGGCCTAGTGTTTCAGTAAGGAATTCAAGCAGATGAGGATATTGGTATAGAGAATATCTGAAGTACTGGGAAGGAGATGGAGCAAGTACCCCACACAATGGGACCTTATTTGTTCATCTTATCACATGTCGCATCCTTGGGTAGTGTTTTGTGTACTTTTTATTAATTCCTTATCCTTCTCCTGGGATTCCCTTTCTCATTCTCAAAAGGCAGCAATGGAACCCTCAAACAAACGAGAGGACCCTGGTGACAAAAAGGGCAGATGTGCATATGGTTTGAAGTCATCTGAGCATTTTTCTAGCATTAGCGTTTCTTGGCAGAGGAAATTTGGGTATTTTGCCTAGGGTGTGTAACACTTTCCAAATCTTTTTTTGAACCACAGAGAAATAGCATGACAAAAATGTGACCCAGTGTTTCGTTGCACTCTGCTCTTTGCTGCTATTAAAAAAAAATGCATTGAATTTGGAAATGCCAGAGGAAGGCAATGGAGATCCAACCTGGGAAATGTCACTTGCCTAAGTGGGACCAAGGCAGATTTGACAGATATGAAAACTTTTCTTTGAGCCCTAACTTGGGATATTTTTTTTCCAAGGACAAGTGGTTTCCTACTCAGCTAGCTGTTTGTATGCAGTTCCCTCTTGGCAGTTACCTGCTGCCTTGCTTTCACTTGTTGTGTCCAGCCGTTGCTTAAAGAAGTGATTCACCTTAACAACTGGAACCTTTTTACCCGGATGAACCTTGTTTCCATAATAACTTCAAAATAGTGATCTCAGTGCTACAAAAAGCAAAAGTGTTGTTAGAACAAGCTTGGATCAGTAAACTACAGTTCCTGTAAGAAAACTCCGAGTACCTTTTTCAGACAGTAATCTAGAAAGGTGTATATGTTTAAAATTTTCTGTATCTTTTTGAGGGGATGTCCGTAACTCTTACAGGAAAAGGTATTTTATTGTCAGGGTGCCTTCCTGGGGAGAGCTTGGAGTGACAAAGGGGAGCTGCAAAGGACAGGGCAGGGAGGCACAGATAGCCATTCCTCTGATCCTGGCTTCCTTGGTCCCAGTTTCCATGTCAAAAATTCCCATTCTGTGCAGCACTACTGTAGATCTCGCTTGGAAGATTTAAAAGAGGGAGATGTCTGCTGTCTTGTCCTTTATCTCTGTAAATGAATGAAAGGATGTGGTCTCAGTGCAGCCCTTCTGCCTCTGAATTTTCCAAGAAAAGCTAGGTTTCTTATCCTTGTTGTGAAGAAGTGCTCAGGATTTTAATCCACGTAAATGAAACTAGTTTCACTTTTATTTATCCTTACCCTAACTTAAGAGTTGTGTCCTCTTGGCACATCTGCTTTTAAAAGTGACCCATGTGTTCTTTCATATCCTATTGGAGGTAATCTGATTTTTATAGATGGAATTCAAGACATTTTTTTGGGGAAAGAGTTTGAGCTCTGAAATCTGGGTGCAGTGCAAAAACTTGGTAATTTTTTTCAATTGCAAACCAAAAAAATAGTAAAATTCTCTATTCAAGTGAATATCCCCCACCTCAACACAGAGTAGGGAATTTGACCTGAAATTCTGATCTTGAAACTCAGGGAAGGAAAATACAGAGCTGAGACTACAAACAGGGCGTGCATTGCTTCGCTAAGTAAAATCAACACAGGAAAGTGCAGAAGTAAAAGGGAACTTAAGTTAAACTTAAAAATATTTCTCAAAGTACTAATTGCATAAACAGTATAACTGCTAATATGTAGTTTTAGTGTTCAGTGGTTCAAACTATTAATAGTTTTGTTAGAAATTACTACTTGGACTTCTTTGTAGTGCTTAATCTTAATTAATTGGAGGGAAGAAAAAAGCGCTTCATGACTAAAGTTCTTAATTAAAACAGCTTTTTAAAAACACAAATCTAATCAGTAGATTGATAAAAGATAAACTAATATTAATTGTGACACCAGGATATTACCAGTGGAAATGTGATCACCAAACGTCATCCTCATAGAATTAAAAGCTTCTCAAGAAATTTATTTGGCATCTTCCTCCTGCATTTTTTTTTCTACTCTATATACTTAATTGAAATTTGGTAGGGGGAACCTAAATCCTGGGTTTTATATAGTAGTTTTCAAGTCTTTGTAGTTGAATTTGGAATTTGTAATGTGTAGAAAACTGTATCTGAAGAAGGTGGTTATGTGGATGAAGTTAAGGAGACCTTAAAGGTGACTCCTGTTCTTCTTAGAAGTGATTGAGATTTCATACTTTATTTCCTCAATTTTTGGTTACTCAGTATCCTCATTTGTACCAAGTTTCTTTACAGTTAATTGTGAAATGTTGATTTAGAATCATGCATCTCTTAATTTTGATTCATGTTTTGAGGGCTCTTACTTTATATGACTAAGGCATAGTGAGAGCCTGAGCATTTCCTGCTTTTATCATTTACAGCTTGCTCAAAGCTGTGTGAGCTCCAAGTTGTAAATCATCCAGAGGTGGGTAGAGAAATGACCAGGTAGGAAGGATTGATAGCAGGCAAAACTGCAGTTACATTGAGCAGTTAAACCCTGTCCCCATGCATGCTCCTAAAAGAGTTATTAAGGTAGTTTCAGAATGAGGAATCACTTGGCTTATGGTTGCCCCTCTGCCGACTGAGGCAAAGGTGTGGAACAAGGATACCCACAGGGTGCCATTACTGTGCATGCACAGGGAGGCAGAGCTAAGGTTGCAGGGTGTCTGCACTCCCCACGTTTCTTCACATCCCTGTGCTTGGTTTCACAATCCAAGTGACTGTCATGTGGGTTTTGAACCAATTTTCTTTGCCAATGGGGATACAGAGCCCTGCCTGCAAGGCTAGCATGGCTGCCCTGCATGACATAAGTCGTTGCTAGCAGCCCAAGGCCTGCCCTGGAGAGGGAAGTCATGGGTTTGTATTAGGAGAATGAGACGGGGTCTGACAGCTATGAGGAGACAGTACAGCCTGCCCCAAGAACAGCAGGGATGAGGTGCTAGGGCAAGAAAGTCTGGACTCTTTCTCCTCCTGTGGCAGCAGAGTTTACTGCAAAGCCAGCAGAGGATCCTCTCTGCAGGGTTTTAGAAGCCTCTGTCCTGTACTGGCTGGTAGTGTTGGCCAGCTGCATGGAGGAGGCAAGGGAAAGAAACAGCAGCTTCTCCAAAGGTACTCTCCTGCTCTCTGAGAATTTAGGGTTGTTGTTCTTTTTGCCAGGAGTAGACTACGATTGCTGTTTCACTGAAAGTAGAAAAGTTTACCTCTTCCTGGAGTAAAATGAGAGGTGTGGGGTTTTGGTTTGTGTTCATAATGCCTTTTACACTGTATAACACTCGATGATAAGCAGTTTATATCTGAGCTGTTACTAAAGGCTGTGTTATACTGGCATATCTTTAGCTGTGGCAGTGCTACTCTGGGCCACTATTGCCAAGTGCCTGATACATCACAAAATGAAGGCAAAGCTGTGACATACATATGAATGAAAAGTGGGTTGAGTCTGTAACACTCCCATACTCTGAAATAACTTCTACTTTGTCAGTTGGTGATGAACTTTTTATGATCCAAGGTGTGTCATACTAATTTTAAATATTAAAGATGCATCTTCTATTACAGTGCCTTCTTCCTTACCTTCAGGAACTTTCAGGTAACTGCAGAGGAAACTGTAAGATTTCATTAAATGCCATGAGCCTCTGTGCTTCCTGGAGACACCATGTCATGGCTTGAAACTGAGGAATCTAAAAGCTTTGATAATATGTATCAATATGATATGTCAGTGCATATCTGATGGCATGGCAGGGTTACCTCATTACACATTACACCACTTGGTCTTTCAAAATCATCCATTTTTGTGGGATTGCATACCTTGGTGCTGTTGATATGTTTGGAATTAGGCAGCATTACCATGTTGAATCAATAGTTTATCCTGGCAACTTAAAGGCACTGAATGAATCACAGTAGAAGGCATGCTAGTAGGCAGAACATTGCCCCTCCCTCAGGAAAAAATGCAAAGTGTCTACACCCAGAAGTAAATCTTCAGAACAAATCCAATAAAATGCTTGCCCTGCATCTCATTCTGCACCTAAACCAACAGCTGTTTAGTAGATAAGTATGTTTAGTATTGGTTAACCTGTCTTTGGTTTTCCATTCAAGACATTCAGGAAATGTTGCAAAATGCCAGCTATAGTTCAGAGAGAAGACTGTCTTTTCTTGAGAATTTTCACCAACAGCAGAAAGCACCCCAGAGAAGCTTTCATAGATACATTTTTTTTAAATAATTCCCTTATAGCAATATGATAAAGTCTGATTGTTTCTTCCTGCCCTAATCAGCCAGTCTTACCACCTGGGGATTTCTGGGCTTGGGTACAGGTGCAGTTCCCAAGGAGCTGAGAAGTTGCACTGCCCTTATTTTCAGTCTGATGCTCCTTATGTTCCTCTCCAGTTCTCTTTTTCTGGGTTTTTGTGAAGGAGGCTGCATCCATATCTAATGTCTTCCTTGTCCTTCCCCATGCTGGCCAAGGCCTTGGAAAAGGGCTTGCTGCTGTCATGGTGTGGAAGAAATAGAGAAATGTCAGGGTGCAATTGTGCTGTGCTGCGACTTGGCTTTTTGGTGTAGTGAGGTCAGCCCTGGTGGGTGCCAGCTGCCAGCACTGTAGACAGAGGCACTGTAGGCCTCAAGCAGCACTTGTATGTGACTGCACAAGAAGCATTTGCCTGTGTAGATATCCAAGTACAGATTGCCAAGTCTTGCCTTATCACCACACTCATCTCTAGTGTCATCCCCTCCCAAATTCTGTAGCCTTTTGAAGAAAATGCTGCAAAATTATTTTCCAGCTGATGTGCATAATAACATTTATTAGTGTTTCCCTGTCTGCTTTTCCTGTAATTATAATGTACTGTTATTCCAGGAACCGCAACTGTGAACTAGTACTTCAGGAGATGACTTTGATTTCAGAAAGAGAAGGACAGGAAAGGTGTCAGACATGTATTGTTGATCCACATGTACGTTCAAGCTCCTTTTTATTTCCGTCAGAAAGCATCGTTACATTTGAGAGGAGCAGATTATTGCCATAATTTGCATCACAGATTTTTTATTATTTTTTTTTAAGCAAAAACTAGAACAGTTAGATCAAGCTTACAAAACTTCTTTCAAAATAAACAAACATGAAAACCTTTGCTCCTTCAGTATCAGGTTTCAATTGAAGTAAATGTTAATAGCAAAGTTCAGTAATTCTTAGGCAAGAGATGTTGGTCTAGTTCTAACTTAAGAGGCAGGAAAATGCTATAGCAGATGACCAGTTTTTGTGACAATAATTTATCAAGTCTGTGGTGGTAGTTACGCTTTCTTTACCCAGAATTATGAAATTCCTGAAAAAAAAAACTTACTCAGGTCTTCTAGCTCAGTTTCACAGCAGAATGGGATATATTAAAACCCCTTTTAATTTTTGATAATCCAGTGGGCTTCTTGTAGATCATACTTCCTGCAAATTTCATCTTTAAATTTGCAGATGTAATTAGTGAGTAGGTTTCTTGATACATTCACAGAAACGCTGATTTCACATAGTTGAGTGTGGTCAAACTTGTGCTTTCTCATTGTATCTTTATCTTACTGCCTTTATCAGGTACTCATTAATGAGTGAAGGATCAAAAGGTGGGACGGTGGCCAAGAAGCAATGGAGAATAAAAGTTTAGAAGGTTCCCCATCAGACCTAAAGTTAGTGGCTCACCCGAGAGCAAAGAGTAAAGTGTGGAAGTACTTTGGGTTTGATACCAATGCAGAAGGATGCATATTACAGTGGAAGAAGATCTACTGCCGTATTTGCATGGCACAGATTGCCTATTCAGGAAACACGTCCAACCTTTCCTACCACCTTGAGAAAAATCACCCCGATGAATTCTGTGAGTTTGTGAAAAGTAACACTGAGCAAATGAGGGAAGCCTTTGCCACAGCATTTTCAAAAATCAAGCCGGAGTCATCGCAGCAGGTTGTTCAAGATAGCCTCATCATGAAGACCTATCAGAACTACGAAAACAAAAAACATCAGGAGCTGACATCTGCAGTCATCAGCTTAATTTGCGAGGGCATGTATCCCGCCTCCATTGTCGATGAACCTACCTTCAAGGCCCTCTTGAGAACAGCGGACCCCAGGTATGAACTTCCGAGCCGGAAGTACTTCTGTACAAAAGCAATTCCTGAAAAGTACAGTGCTATTAGAGAAATTGTGCTGAAAGAGCTCACTGAGGTTCTGTGGTGTGGCATATCCACAGACATGTGGAGGAGCGAAAACCAGAACAGGTCGTATGTAACTGTGGCAGTTCACTTTCTCAGCAGCAGTCCTGGCAACTGCCTGGCTGTGAACTCACGGTGTTTGAAAACATTTGAAGTACCAGAGGATAACACTGCAGAGACCATTACACGAGTCCTTTATGAAACATTCATTGAGTGGGGGATCAATACAAAAGTCTTTGGTGCTACAACAGATTACAGTAAAGACATTGTAAAAGCTTGCTCTCTCTTAGATATTCCCGTACAGATGCCTTGTTTGGGGCACACTTTTAACGCAGGAATACAACAAGCTTTTCAACTCCCCAAACTTTGCAACCTTCTTGCCAGGTGCCGAAAGCTGGTGGAGTATTTTCAGCAGTCTACAGTCGCGATGTACATGCTGAGCGAAAAGCAGAAGCAGCAGAATATTCTCCACTGCATGCTAGTAAGTGACCGTGTTTCCTGGTGGGGAAGCACGCTCGCTATGCTGCAGCGCCTCAAGGAGCAGCAGTTTGTCATTGCGGCTGTTCTGGTGGAGGACAGCAACAACCACCACCTCATGCTGGAATCCAGTGAGTGGAATACAATCGAAGGGCTGGTGGAACTGCTCCAGCCTTTCAAGCAGGTTGCAGAGATGATGTCTGCTTCAAAGTACCCGACGATAAGTATGGTGAAGCCACTTCTCCACATGCTTCTGAATACTACTCTGAACATCAAAGAGAATGATTTGAAAGAAATCAGCATGGCAAAGGAGGTGATTGCTAAAGAGTTGTCAACCACCTACCAGCACACACCTGAGATAGACATGTTTCTCAATGTTGCAACTTTCTTGGATCCCCGCTATAAGAAATTGCCTTTTCTTTCAGCCTTTGAGAGGCAGCAGGTGGAAAACAGAGTGGTGGAAGAAGCAAAAAGCCTGCTGGAGAAAGTAAAAGAAAATAGCTTTAGAACTGAGGAGAAATTCTTTGCTGTTTCAGAAGAGCCCCCTATGAAAAAAATCATCATCTCTTCTACTCCTCCTCCTACCAGTGTCATCAACAACATGCTTGCAGAGATCTTTTGCCAGACAGGAGGCGTGGAAGACCAGGAGGAATGGCATGCTCAAATCGTTGAGGAGTTGAGCAACTTCAAGTCACAAAAGGTCCTCGGTTTGAATGAAGACCCATTGAAGTGGTGGTCTGACAGACTAGCACTGTTTCCAGTTTTACCAAAGGTTCTTCAAAAATACTGGTGTATTCTGGCCACAAGGGTCTTCCCTGAACGCCTTTTTGGCTCTTCTGCTAATGTTGTAAGTGCAAAGAGAAACCGGTTAGCCCCAGCTCATGTGGATGAGCAGATTTTTTTGTATGAAAACAGTCGCAATGGGTCTGAGGCAGAACCAGAGGACGAAGATGAAGGAGAGTGGGGTTTGGAACAGGAACAGATTTTTAATTTAAATGACTCAGTAAACATAAACAACAACTTCTTTAATATTCGAGACAGTGGGTTTGTTTAACAGGACTGCTGCGGTACATTTAATGACAAAGAAAAGAGGTATTTGTCTTAAGTTACCAAAAATTCTTCTGTTTATGCTATGAATGCTGTAAATATTGAACAGTTGTAACAAACTTGATTTAGCTTCCATTGTCTGTGTTTTTTCCACTGTCTTAAAACAAGAATGACTTGTGATCAAACAGCACTGAAATGAATGAGGAAATAAATTCTACAAAGACCGTGATTTCAGACTGTGGCCCAGATTTCAGAAAGCATCTATCAATGTGCTTCCTTTCCACTTGTTTCCGTGGGAGACAAACACATGATTTTGTGCTTTCTATCATAAAATTATTTTCCTGAGTTAGGACCTTGAGGAAGTTTTTAAAATTTATGCCTCCATTTGTAAATCCTGTGTGACTCAGGATGCTAGCTTTAAATTTTGGATTTTAAAATATTTTTAAAATCCATAGATCTGAGCAGTGAATATTTTTAGAATATATTGTTGCTATGGAATGAAAAAAGATCTTGAGCCTGATTTTCACTACCTCATGTCTTAGGTCTGGTCTATGCTAGAAAAGTTCAGCTGGTATAATTCTGTTGGTTAGGGGACTGATGTGTTATTATTTTAACTGGTACTGTACTGGCATAGGCTGTAGTGTGGATGCATTTATATCAGGATAATTTATTTTCCTTTCCGGTGCAGTGTAAATGGTATAAACACTTAAATTGGTATTGCTGTGTCCACATTAGTCCAGTTTTACCATTTAACTGCAGCTAAATGGCAAAATTGGGTTTTTGTTTGTTTTGCTTTGTGTCTAAGCAAGACCTGATTGTAGTCTCTTGTGCTTTTTCAGACTGGGAACCAAGTGCAGGGTTGAGGCAGTGTTGTGTTACCTTTGCCTTGTACTGATGCCATGGCTGATGCCGCATGGTACGTAGCAGGCATCAGCCCTTTGGTAAGGGAGAGAGGGGAGGAGAAGGCAGGGAGACATCCACAGGCCATGGGTCTAACGGTTTGTCTGTGTTACAAAATCCTTAACCTCTTCATTTAATGGGGACTTTGCCCGGAGTAGCTAGAAAATTTTGTTGGCAAGAAAAGCAAAATAAAAAGCTTTAATATTATGTAAATATATTTAAAAGAAGGGGACCCCTCTTATTTCCTCACACGTATTTAGTGAATCTTTAAAATTATTTTTTGTTATGTTAGCACTTAAAAACTTTTTTCACCTGACTCTTTTTGATTCAGTTTGTAGAGTGCACTTCTGTCCTGTCCAGTCTAATGTTTGAGTACTGTTTCTGATGAGTTGTGTATTGTAGCTACTCCCTTGTGTCTCCAAGCATAAGTGTTTTAAGCCCTTTTGAGAACTTGACAAACAAGAAAAAAGAAAGGAAACCAACCTGAGACCCCCCCATCTCTCATGAAATACTGCAGGTCATAAACGGATCAGAGGTCACGCTAGACACAAAGTAGGATGCACCAGCTTTATTTTCTGAGGTGCAATGGAGGACTCTTGGCATTTTCCAGTTACAGTCAAGGTTTGCTTGGGGTTTTATTTCTGTTACTGGTGTCTCACCCCCTCACCTCGCTGTTAGTCTACAACTGTATTGAGCAATATCTGTCTGTTACTGTTCTGGAGGAAGAAAGTTGGGGTTTTTTCATCACGATGGCACCCATGGACATTGGGTTGTAAAATGGGCACAAACAGCAGGAACACACAAAAATGAGAATGGCAATGGAATTTAATCTGTTGCCAAACAGCTTGTTTATGGTTTGATTTAATAGTTTTTGGAGGCCTCTGTGTTCTTTGTAGGTTGTGGGAAGAGATGGGGGAGTAAGAAGAAAGACCAGAGGTTAGGCTGAAGGAACAGAGAAGTAAGTAATTGCAACTACATAAACAAAAATGTTTAAGCCTGGGAAAAATGCAGTTAGCAGGTTCCGTGGCCTGTATTTGGCTGTTAGTAAGCCTGGGGTTTCACTTTCCAGCCCCCTGAAAACTGAATAGCACTTGTACAAAGTACATGCACTGTGCATCCTGTTGAATGTTGCTACTCTCCGTGCTCACTGAAGAGGTGTATATGCTTGCCCAAGGTGCAAAACGCAGATTTGGCCTAAAATCCCACAAGTACATAGGCTATCTGTGAGGGCAACAAAACCAAATTATGGAGGGGAGCGAGATACCTGAGCTCCTGTGGCACCCTGGCAGTCTGCTAGGAAGAGCTCTTGGTTTTTGTGGTCATCACTTGCAGCAGCTGTTACCACTATTGCAAGCCATTCCTCTAGGACTTGCACAAATGCTGGTGGGATGTGTGTGGATCTTGTCTTATATGAGCATAATTTAAAGCTGTGCCCTCACAATGAAGGCAAAGCCCAGAGCACCCTTGGTCCGCACTTGGCCTTCCCCTCTTGGCAGCATTGTATCCATCTTCATCCTTCTAGGGCTGAACATAAACAGTGATACATACAAGCAGTTTTACTGAGATCAGTGCAATGCACTACTCTCTTACTTCCAGCTTCTTTTTATTTTTTGGTATCCAAAATAAAAATTGTAGTTGGTTCAATTGATGTGTCTCAGCATTCTTTTAAAAAAAGGAGAAAAAAAAAAAGCAAAACCATTGTTAGTCTTGCCCATTGTCTGTGAGATTTTTTTATTTAATGTTCTAAGCCTGGAATATTGTTAAATAAACCAGAAGAATAAGTTAGTTACTAGATTATTTGTCTGATGTGTGGTCATATCTGCAGCACTTTATGACTTTGAACTCTTCCGCAACAGGGGGAGGTTGTATTCTAAGGATTTAAAGCTATGCATTTATTTTCCTTTCAATCCTGTAAGTTATTTTTTAAAAAATATGTACAAATCTTTTGGATTAAAAAAAATGAGGATGAAAAATGTTGGAAGTTTAGATGGTTTCACTTAAATATGTGTGGTGTTTTTAATTTATTGACAAGATTTTCTGTTGTTTAGTTGGGTGGAGAAGCAAGATTGCAGAGCTGTCTTAAATATTGCTACAACTTGAGTTAACCTTGGTGTTACTGCCAAGGGTGGGCCCAGAACACATTTCCTAATAACACTATTAAGTCAACTTTATGTTTGTGTTTTTTGACAGCTACTTTGAATCCACAGCCTAACCTTTTCTTTTCTCTTCAGTGCAGCTCAGACATCTTTTTGGAGGGGCAATAAAGGAACGAACTTCAGCTTTTGAGTACTTTCATGCTGAAAAAGTGAATTTTTGAACAGGCTCTCACAGTACATACTCTGTGTCAAAAGAAGAATTGCCTTGTCACCAACTAGGTATTGCCAATTCAGAATTAAAACTCAGTGGGCTAGGTGAGGTTTCTTGGGGTAGCAATGTGACTAAAGGGAGTTTTGTGTTTCTGACCAACTCCTGCGTGAATTTCACCTCCCTCTGCCATCAGGGATTATGCGAAGATAAAGAAAAAAGCCTGAATCATACTGAAGTCGAAAAGGTGAATTTTTCCAGCAAACAATGTCTGAAGTCCTTGGTTTAAAGGAGGGCAATAAAGTTCTGTATTATTTATAGATAGGGTGTACTGTTTTAAGTTTCTATTGCAGCAGTCTATTAGTTTAATTTCAAGCATTTTCTTTAACCAATGTCATGGTGTCCAATTAGCTTTACAGGAGCATTTGTAAGCAGGCACGAATATTAAAAGCAAAAGAAACACAAATTAGTTATTTGTAATATTTTACAGGACTGCTGAAAACTTAAAAGTGACATGTAGTTCTTGATTTTTGTCCGGCTTAAAAAGAAGGGGGTGCCTGAGGACATTTCTGAAGGAGAAGTGCATGGATATCAACACAGAAGTAGTGTATTTTACATACTCCATGACGACTGGGTAAAATTACATTTTAGTCTCTGCACACCATCCTCCTTTTGGTAGCCTCCATTTCTGAGTGTCCTTCTGAAGATCTGGTGATCCTGGTAGTCTAGACTGTCATTTTAGGTCTGCTAAAGGACTCCCATGGTCTCTTAAGTTTTGTGTCTTTTTTTTTTCCTTTGGACCAGACTATGTGGTCTGTCTTGCCTTATCTCCTCCAAATTAATGTTCTGCTAAATTGAAAACATTTTTAGGGGACATAGGGAAATTACGGAAATTGGTTTTGCTTTTTTTGATAACATTTGGTGCTGTAGAGAGAATTTAAAGACACAGCTTCATTTTATGTCTGCCTTAAGAGCACATCAGTAAAACGTGTTAATGGTACTATTTGAACTGTAATTTCAAAACATCTCTTCAGTTGCAGTTTATAATGCTGTTGTTTTCAAGTACAAAAGATTTTCCTTTAGATTGAACAATAAAAATCAATTAAATATATTTTTACTGTTGTTGACGTCCCCTTCAGTGCCCCTGCTGTTGGGTTAAAGTGCCACAAGGGAACTGAGTTTAGCATTAAAGAAATGGAAAAAAATGAAAAAGAAACCACCGTCTTTGAGCTTACTTTCTGTTTTAAAAACACAACTGGACTTTCATGTTTTTAAAAATTCAAAGGCTGTTGAAGCAACTATTTTCAAATAAGAGTCCCTCAGAACTTGAAACTGTTAAAATATTAAGAGGTTTGAGCATTTCTGCTGACATTTCCACACTGAGTGGTATTGATTTCTCTTGCTGCCACAGGATGACAAGTGATGCTGCCATCTGCAGTGCTTTGAAGTGGTGATCAGATGTAACTTTTTTTCAGAGATTTTGAAAGGCTTATTACCTACTGCACACGTGTACTGGTTTCCTTGCATCACAATTACTTACTTCCAGTGACTTGAGTTTGCCAAATCCTCCGTCCTGTCTTCTCTCCCTCGTTGTGCCTGGGCAGAATGCTGGGTGGAAGCAGTAGGGAGGTGAACTCCAACTTCTCTTGCAGAGAGACTATCTGAGAGCAGATAAAATTCAGTTTAAAAAGAGTTTAAACTAGGTTCTTATTCCAGTCCACGGGGCTACAGCACTTGTGCCATGGTGTAAAAAGGCAGAGCTGGTGGTTCCTCTCCTCACAGTGTTGTACGCTGGGACACATGGCTCAACTGGACTAAAATTGCCTGTGTAGGGGGAATATGCGGGGGAGTTGAGCTCAGCACAGCTAGGAAACTACACTAAAAGTTAAAGGCATAATAAGCATGTTAAGGTAGAAATAGTATCTGTGCTGCTTGCCTTAGATGGGGGTTTAAGGTAAAAATACTGGTTTGTGGTCTAGGCTGAAGCCGTGCCTGGGAAATTTTGTGATTATTCAAATAGTTACGTGTTTAATATTGACATAGAAAAGAGTGTCCAGTGACATTTAAATAAATATTTTATATAGACAGCAAAACTTCAGTTTCTCTTTTGTTAGATATTTTGGGGGTAACTTTTACAGTGGTTTTCTTGGAATTAATGCCATGGTTAAAGATACACCAAGATTCAGCTATCAGAAGCTGTAGGGTGGTCCTGTTTGTAAGTATAAGAGACAGGAGGGGATATTTTCATTTAAAATTAATGAGAAATGTTGTCTTTATTTTAACACTCTTAGGTAGAAGATAATTAAAATGCATCTGTAAATGTTTGTCATAGCCTCATAATTTAGCTATATCTGTAGAGAATTAATCCTTTTGTTTTGCTTAGTTCACTGAAAATACAATTGTATTTGTCCATAGCTGCATGTGTATGATGTCATGTTCAACAGTGCTTCCCCAAAAAATGCAGAATAAGGTTATTTTTAAAAAGGCAGTTTCTTGGATTACATACAATATTCTGTCTGTTCATTGTCCCCAAATACTTGCAGTTAGGAATGAAAAATTAATTTTTTATTTCTCCAGTGGATACTGCTTTGCTTTTAAATTTGAGACATTTTGTGTATCACCGTGTCTTTATAGACACTGCAATTGAAAGGGTTTCATTCTCCCTTTCTTTCTTTTTGCTTTTTTTGTTTGCTTTTTTTCTCATGAGTCATCAGTGAGGTTTACAGTGATAGGAATTTGCAGTCATAACAAGGAAGATGTCAAGTCAGCATCAGGAGACCTCATGCCAGAAACGTCCGGTCCCATGTCATGAATGCAATGCTCCAAGGGAAACCTTCATCTTCTCAAACGTGACCTTCTGATGTGTGTGAGAGAAAAATAAATTGCTTTTGCAAGCAATGCACAGTTCTGTGTTATGGGTAATAGCACAGTTTGGTGAGAATTTGTGCTCTGGGATGCACTCAATGTTTTGGCACTAAATAAAAGTTTATTGAGCACATAGCAGAACTTAAATGATCAGAAGGAATTTAATAACAAATGTGAAAAATGAAATCGCTTTACTTACAGGAGCAGATAGGAAGTGGGTCCATCTAGGGAAGATACTGAAATTTTATCAGGAGTCTCCAATTCCTGTCCAAAATCCTGATAGCATTTAAAAATACTAAATGACTAACCTTCCTGTAGTCTGACATTTTAGAACTCTGTAAAACAATTGCTTTACACGCTTTTTGGTGTTCACATGCTGCTGGCAATGAGCTCTGTTAACTTCAAAAGACTCCTGCACTCCCAAATGGCCAGGGAGGAGGTCTCATTAATGAGGTACTGGAGAAGAAGGGAGTGGCCTGGCCTCCAGCCTGAGTGTGGGCTGAAGGGACTGTTTCTGGATGATGTTTTGACACACTGATCTACATGGATAAACATTCACATGCAGTCCAAGAACTTGCCACTGATTGTAAATCTGGCTGGTCCCAAGGGAGAAAGTGCTGTGGTGAGAAAGCCAGTCTTGTGGAGGAGTGGAGCATGTATCCCTTCTAGTCCCTCATTCCAAGCACCACTTTATTTCCTATGCAGGTAGCAAGTATATTGGTGCTGCTTTTTGCTGTGTTACTTGCTCTGTGCCTCTTGTATTCAAAGTGTAGGAATAGGATAACGTGACCTGCACGTTTTCAAGCCTTGGTCAATATAGGCAGAAGTTTACCTGCACTGTTCAGGATTTGCTGTGTCATTTCCATGAGCAATGGATTGAGAATTATATGGTGTTTGCCCCGTGGTGTTGTGAATGTGAGACTGGCATTGCTGCTCAGAGATTCCTGTGTACCTGCTCAGAGAAATTGAGAAAAGCACAACCTTGTGCATGTTGTATCTGAAGGCATGACTCAATGCCCAAGTGGGCTTAAAGTGCTAACATGAACAAGTTCTGCTGTAGTCTTGCAGACAAACCATTTTGCACATGCTCTGCCCACACCACCCCACCTCCCCTTCATCAATACAAAGATTTCACAGTTCTTGGAGAGATAAATTCAGAGATAATACATGAAACGATTTGTCAGTTGTTAAGACCATTGCAATATGCTTTTTTTGTGCCTTTTTTGGCAATGCATGCTAGAGCTGATGGAAGATAACATTTTATCCCAGGGACAGCTCTCCCCTGCAGTGAGGCAATCAGCTCCGTCTGAAAAGTTGTTTTGTTGGCTGCACTTCTGCCTTTTCTCTAGGCTGTTTAGGAAAGTTGCTGTGCTCTGCAGAGGGAAAAACAGATTCCTCCAGAGTGTTTTCTCTCTGTTTTTGTGTTGCTGGGGCTGCTTTCTGGTCTGCACATGCCTGAAGGAAGGGGATGCCAGGCCTTTTGCTGTGATTCTGCTTCTTCCCTGGGCTGATTGGCCACCCCTAGAGGAAGATTGAGCAGAAGGTGACAATGCTGGGTGATAAGTTTGCAAACACCAGGACTACAAAATGATTCATTGATTTTATATTTATATTTAGGCTAAGAATAAAATTATACAAAATGTGGCTTTAAAAGGAGTCTGCCGAGTCTACGTACTAACTCCTTGACTTAGGTGTCTGAATACAGATTTAGGGACCTTTTCACAAAAGCATTCAATTTTGCATGCTCTGCCTTCAGAACCCTCCAAAAATACTAGCGTCACAAGTGTGTCTCTTTTAATATCTTTTAAATAATGATATTTTGGAGTGGACTGTGTTTGAAATGCAAACCACAACTTTTTATTTTACACGTGTCCATTTTGTCTTCCATTGTGCTTCAAAGGTTAGTACCCACAGAATTATTCTGTTTAAAAAAACTATTGGAACACTTCAGGTCCCAAATGTAGGTGAGCTTCAGAAGAGAAATATTCTCCCCCACAATTCATAAGCTGGAAGGCTTAATTATTCTATTGTTGAAAGAGGCAATTGTAACTGCATTTTTTCCAAATATGGGAGAATGTGAAGTGTAAATATTTACATTTTAAGGTAAAATTCTGAGTAAAGGGCTTAAATGTAAGCACCTCATTTTGTGCCCTTACCTGCATCATGGCAATATGGAGCAAGACCCATGGAATTTCAATGAGGGTACAAATGAAAGAACAACCCTCTTTTACTTAGTGATTATTCTGCTTGTGGGATGTTTCAGCTTTGATGATTTAGTCATAACAAGCATAAAATCAGCTGTTTCAGCAGATGTGAATGCACATTTCTATTGCATTGACCTTCCTTGGTAAATAGGAACTTGGGCTCCTTTGTTAATGTAGAACAAAGGAAAGGAGGCAAATGAGGGTACACTATTATAGGTGGAAGGTTGGGAGTTCGCTCATGCAGCTGAAGCAGTAATGTATTTCAGAGCCAAATGATGAATTCCATCTCTGCATTTGATGGGCAGATGGTATCTTTGCAAAGGGTATATGGTCTTTGTCTTCAAGTCAGCACTCTGCCAAGCAATGGCTGGTTGTGCAAATTCAACTTATGCAGTCTTTTAATCTCTGCAGTTTTGGGGCTGTTTGGCCTAAGATCTTGTTTAGGTGACAGAGCAAACTCCATTAGCTTTTGTATCTCTGGTGCTAATGACGAGATACTTCAACTCAGGAATATGAACTAGAGAATGTAATTGTTCCTTTACATCATAAAAAGAGTTGTTTAACCAAATTCCACTCAGCCATGCTTCAGCTGAAGGCACTAGAGTAGAAACTCAGCTGAGGAATGTAAGAGCTTTACTGACAGGGTAGTTGGGTGGATTAAAATCTTGAGTCACACAGGACCTTGTGTGGACTCCACCATGAGACTGCCTGTGTAGACAACTTGCACAACCAGAAGTTTTGTTTCGTTTAGATGTGAGTGCTGAAGCAGCCTCCTAACATTTTGCATGGCCAGAAGGCAGATGGAAGTAGTCATGGACCCCATGATGTCATTTTTAGAGATATTTTGGTAGTAGTTAGGTAATAAGTCAATTTTCTTAGACCATGTAGGTACTCTCCCACCACAAATGCTTTACTTGGAGCTCCCTTGCGCAGTGCTGGAGTAGTGGTGAAGTTCCATGTGTGATTCTTGATTCAACTCAGTCGTGGTAAAACTTTTAATGCATTGAACAGTTGCATTCTTAGGAAATACTTCAATACCCATGTCTCTAAGATTATGTGTGCCTTGCCTTACAGACAGGGCAAGGATCAAGATTTGTGCAGTTAAGAGTAAAAATGTTATATACACCTACACACATACACAAAGTCATCTCTTAATGTTTGCAGAAACTATTGCCAGTTTCAAGCTTTCTATCCTCAAAGTTTCTAAATTACAGATGTCATTACAGACAGTGATTTGGGTTTGTGGCTTTGTCATATTGTACGAATTACTGCATTAAAGCTGCAGATGTTGTGAAATAAAGCAAGATTCGAATGGGCATATTGCCAGCAAGGAAAGAAAATATTTGAGAGCTGTGGTTCCTAAAGCAGAGAACCAAAAATGCAGGGAAATTTTGCTTCACATAGGATTGTTTTTAAGAAAAAAGAAAGTGACATGGTTTTGTAATAAAATAATGACGTTTGTTTTCACTTCATCGTATTTGTGCTCTACTAGGAAAGCTTTGATACTTCACAGAACATTCATTGGGCAAGAAAATTACATCCCTCATCCTACCCAAAACATCCTCTGAGTTATGTAAAGCTGAGTTAGAGTGCTTGGCTCTGATACACTTCTGCTTTTTGTTGTGTGCCTGTTTTCTGCCAGAGTATGCTTTCTGGGATATGAACATTTTGCTGTCTGGGGGAATGCCTAACCATGATTGCTAACATTGCTCAATATTTTAAATTATCCCAGAGAGGTAAAGAAAAAAAGGAAAGTTGATACCACAAAATGCACTGAATTTGTTTCTGAAGGAGGAGTTTGAGAGAACAGTTAAAACCTTTCTTTTTATTCTTGTTGACACACTGGTAACACTGGTAACATGGTTGATATAACACCTGGTATGCCCTGCACTGAGTTACTCTATGACATGAACTTCACTGGCGTGAGGAAACAAAGTCACACCAAATCAAAGTAAAGCTCTGCCACCTCCTAACCTCACATTTCATGCTGGTGTTTCTCTTGTGTACAAACCAGGGACTGAAGTTAATGAACCTTAGGAGTGTTGAATGGATTTGGGATTAAGCTTTTAATCTGCTATGCTGTGGGCAAGGGTTTGATTGCCAGCTCCAGCTGCCCAGGTGTGATGTGCTGCAGCAGGAGGCAGGTGATGCTCCATGTTAGCCATTTGCACCAAAACTGCTGAATAGCGCCCCAAGGCCATGTTCTTTACAAAGCCAACCCACAAAGTGTGTTCTGTTCTAGGAAGGTTATTTTAAAAAGAGAAACAGATAGCTCTGTCTAACAGAACTAGTTATTTTTTAACAAGCATGTCAACCAGTTCTGACTAAGGAAGTTACAGAGGAGTTGGATTCAGATCTCATTCTTTAAAAAAAGTTCAGTGGTACCACTGCAAATGGTTTATAAACTCTGCACATTCTAAGAATTACACAGAATGATAGGACTTTTTAAACAAAACATTACTGGCACTATACTTTCTGCAGACCAGGACGGACACAGTGATGACCTTGTAATATTTTTTATTGCATGTATCCCAGCGAAAAGAGTGCCTGCAATTGTCTTTCTGGCAGTTGGATATAACCTCAGTACCTGGAAATGGGACATTTGTGCTATGAAACACTTCTTATAGCTGAAGTACAAGGACTTCTTGGACATATTTTTTCCAAATAACATCTTGTTAATGAATAAAGTCATCCAGGTGAATACAGACATCACCTAGTCTGCCAGCTGGAGTGTTTTCATGCTAATTAATACTACTACCTATATATGCCAGTCATGCTTGTGCATTCCTAACTGGAATTGCCACATTGCACAGTGTATAATTTTAACATTAAATAGTCTGCTGAAATTAGTTGGAAAAAGGTCAAGAAATGCAAGATCCATGTTCTCTCGATGATGCTGTACTTCCTAATTATATGATACAGATATTTGAAGACCAACTAATTTGAATCAGAAACAAGTGTCAAGAGCTGCAAATGCTGCCACTAGTAGTGCCTAGTAGGTGCTAACCGAGGTCTTTGCATTTGGTTGTAGGCTTGTATTCTTCCTGTGGTTGTCATGGGTTCCTTTTTGGAGTCAATCTATTTTTCTCAATATTTATTCATTAATACAAGTCATAAAGTGTTCTAGTGAGGCACAAGTGAAAACCATGATTTTTCCCCAGTCTTCTAATTCAATTATCAAAGTATTTGTTTTCTTCCCTAAAGAAGAAAAACATATACATACCCACATATGTATACAGAAAATGATTGCAATTTATCAATGAAGTCCAGTTTTTTTCAGTCCAGATTCATCCAAGCTGTCACTCTTTGCTGTAAAGAACAAAGTCATCTTTGCAAGTTTGGTCTGGCTGACAGCTAGCATGTGGCTTTGCTGAGGTCTGTGGGGATGGGGACTGAGGCAGGGTGGCTCGATGAGCTGGCTGTTCTGCCAGCAGCCTCTCTGCAGGTGTGATCTATTCCTTGCAGAGGCACCAGGGTCTGTGTCAAAATGGCTTTGCAGCGTGCTCCTCTGGCTGGCACATGGCAGCTTGGAGGGGGAAATGCTGAGACCTCTTCTTCCTGCCCAGTCCTTGACACTTGCAGCTACAAAAAGGGCTGAGTAAATAAAGGGCTGGCAAAGTACCTGTTCTCCCTAGAGAAATGTCGCTGCTGTCGCAGGAGTCTAGGTGATGTCATCCTGGTGAGTTGTTCTGGATGTCCCTCTTTATACTGACAGTGCTCCCATGAGCCTCAGGTTTGACTGCAACTACTGGCTTTTAACTTGAATGCTTCTTTCCTCCAGGATACACCTGCATGGGGCTGGCTGTGCTGGTGTACTCCATGCTGGGCAAAGCATTCCCTTGTAAAGTTACTACAATGATTAGCAGGGCAGCTTTTGCAGAACAGTTTATTCAGTAAGATAAAGTTTTCTGTTTCCCCAAATAAAACAGGGAATGCTGGTAACTGCCTGAAGCAGAGTTTGGGCTTTTGCTGGGACAGCAACACTGGTCACAGACTGCATGAGAACACAGACATGTTGGCCAGATGTCCTAGCATGCCTTGGGAGGAGGTAGTACTGCGGCTGAAATGAAGGTGGTGTGACCCTCAGCACTGCTGGATTTTTTGTATGGATAGTTGCAAAGCTTCAAGTGCAATAACAAAATAAATGCTGACATAAGGGCTGCAGTAGCTGCTAGTGCATTTGGCAGGGGCTCACTTTTCTTTTCTTGCAAGGAGCTGTTCACCTTTTACCTTCTGCATCACTAGGATTTTTTTCTTGGAGAGGTGCTAACTGGTGGCAAAGCTCCACCAGAGAGCTGAGTGGCAGTGGGCTGGCTCTTTACACAGTGTGTTACCAGGAGGCTGATGGAGATGTAAGGCTGGAGTCTGGAAAAGAAATTGCATATTAGGGTCATATCCTTCAAATCACCTAGAAGTCAGTGCACAGTGTATCGCATGCATTTCAAATGCCTTGTATATTTATGGAAAAAGGCCTAGAGAGAAAACTACTGGAAACAGCAGAGAGCTGCCAAACAAGCCAGTGCAAGCTCTCGGGCTTTTATTCCTCAATCTTTTTTTTTTTTTCTCTCCTCCCCTTGATATATTTAAATTGCTAAGTTCCTTCATGCTTCTTAAAAGGAAAGCTCAATTAAAATTATTTTAATTATTTAGCACCCAACAGAAATAAAACACAGATATAACTTCTTGCTTTTAGTGTGAGGTGGAACAAAATTGTCTATTGGCCTAGAATCATAGGATCATTTATTTTGGAAGAGACCTACAAGATCATCAAGTCCAAGCATAAACCCAGCACTACTACCATGTTCACCAGCAAACCATGTCTCTAAGTGGCACATCCCCATGTTTTTCAAACACTTCTCTGGGCATCCTGTTCCAATACCTTCACCATTTCAGTGTAAAAACTGTTCCTAATAGGTATTCTAAACCTTTCCTGGCAAAATGTCAGGCCACTTTATCTGGTCCTGTCACTGTTACCTAGCTAGACAAGGTCCATCTTTTGAGAGGATATTCAATTGGAAATTAAATATCAGCTTGGCATGATGAAAGTAGGACTGTAAGATCTGTTATAGTAAAAATAGTGTTTTGCAGTTTTTTTCAATTCTCAGAAAAGAGAAAGGAGTCATGGCTCAAAAAATATTTCACACCAAATTGGCTGTTACAGAGCCATAATATTTGAGCTAAATCCTCTGCTCAGGTGGAAAAGAAAAACAAGCATGAAGCCTGTTTATGCTACCAGTGATGCCTGCAAAGTGCTGGTGGTTCTGTCTGATGTCCTGAGAAGGACTGGCAGGATGCACTATTGATGCATCAGCCTGTTTGAACACCTGGCTGAAGAGTGAGGCTGCAAAGTGGCTCTGCAGATGCGCCAATATAATTCCTATAGCTGTCACCTCCCTTCTTAGAAGCAAAGTGGTTGGAAGGTGTTTGTCAACACAAATGCATATTTCTATATGAAAAGACCTAATCCCTTAAAATTTTGCCAAGATATTTATAGGAGGTAATTAACTGTAGGAACAAAAATAGGATGTTTCTGTCATACTCCTGGAGCATTATCAATAATGGGACTCGTTTTGTGAGTAGTTGCGCATTTCTTCAAAGGGGCATGTGATGCTCTCTAATTGAAATATTAATAGCAGATAATGACACTGTGGAATGATGGCCTCTTAAATGGAGACACACTTTAACAGCTTTTAATCTGTGTGGTAACTGCATATTAAAAATCTTTGACAATTTTGATGAAGAGCAATTATGGAGCATGCACAGTAGCTGTTCTTCTAAGTTAATTAATTCCCTAAGTCTCATGAACCAGCACTAGATTAATGGGTTACAAAATTTCATTCAAAATTAAATTTTTCACTGAAGAATAAAAACATCTAATTAAAAAAGATTATTTCAAAACAATTAGCTATCTTTATTGCAAAGCACTTGTTTTCCCATGAAAACTTCAGTGCATATTTTATGAGGAACAAGAAAGATAAAAATTAAAAGAAAATCCACTACTATGAGATCACTCCAGCATGTGTTGAGAAATAAAATTTTGTAAAGAAATCAGTTTATTCCTAGTAAAGGACTGTTATGAGAGAATTAGGAAATTTTATATGTAGTATAATCTAGACCTTTGTGTACTTGCACATTCATACTCAATTTGAAACCCCTGACCTGTTTGTGTTATCAAAGAAGAGAAAAATGAATAAAATTCCGTGTTTGGAACACAAATGTTGTAGCTGTCTTGAAGACAAAATATATGCATACTCTGTACTTTCTCATTCCAAGCTAGAACTGATTTTTAAGTAGTTTTGAGTATGAAATTGAGCTCTATCCAGAGGCTCAGAGGGCTTCAGTAAAACTATCTTAAAAAAAAAGTAGACTAAAAAACCACACAAAGTTCTGTTTCATCTGGGATTTTTGCTTCTGGAGGTTGGGTAATGGCCCTGGGAAGGTGGCATGTAGCAGCAGAGGTTGGGCAGCCTGATGCAGCTGGGACATTAGGACAGACATGCACCTCTAGGAGTTTCAATCCACAGACAGATTTTGCCACTGCCCCAACTCTTCACAGGTGCTGGCCAGAGTACAAAAAAAATGTGCTGGCCAGGGGTGGGTTTGAAGGACGTGGAAGCAGGGCAGAGAGGCAGAGGAAGGGATGCTGAGACTATTTTCCATGTTTTTATTAAGTCAGTAGCATCTGAGGTTAATCTCACATTAATGTCAGTGCTGTAATGGCTTCTGATAATCAGTCGCTTCAAAAAATTTTAATAATATGGAAATGTGCTTTTTAACATTTTGTTTTTTAATGAGTTGCAGGTATCTCAGGGAAATTTTTAGTATTGATTGGTTTATATGCTATGTGTTTCCTGTTAACTAGATTTTTCCCAAAATTCTCTAATCACCTTGTACCTCTCTTCCTGATTCTAATTAGTAGAGCTTTGTATATGATAACAAGCACTTCAGTTCACAAGTGATTGCAGTGTTTTTAAGTGAACTACTCCAGAAACTTTCAATTACCTTTTGAATTTTGTATACCAACTCGTGACTTCTGCTTACTTATTTGATGGAAATACTGTCACCCTGAAGCTGTGAGAAGCAGAGGGGACTCTTTGAGAAGCAGCAGAGCATTTTTGTTGGCTGGAAGAGGCAGATCTAAATGTGACCTTCAGCTGGATGCTCTTAAGCTTGATTGGAATATGGAAATTATATTCTCTGTCTCTGGGAAGAGAGGAACTGCAGTTTAAACTACTCTTAATGGTCTTTCCAATGTTTTTTTTTCTTCACACACACACCCCCCTCACATTCCTATAATATAATATAATATAGGAATATTTAAAGAATCGACTTTCCCAATGTATTGGTTGCCCAACTGTATCTCTCCATCTGTGCTGTGAGCAAGATGGAATGATTAATTCAATCTTTTAATAGCATGTGGTCAGAATAAGAGATGTTGGAATTCACAAGCAGTAAAAGTAGAAGCTGTAAAGATGATATTGGGGATTGTGATACAATATATCCTGTACTATCTAGGGATATGATGATACTGTCAATACTGTCTCAAAAATAAAAGTTAAAATATTTTGTCTTTTACAAGGTATAGATCACAGTGAAAAGTATAAATTGTTTTCTATTGTGTTTTTAATTCCTCTGGTGAGATGCTAAAATGCAGGTAGTAATATTTTGCTTTTGGTTTGGATTTCTAGTTTGACCATAAGTAGATCAGTCTTTCCAGTTTAACCATAAGTAACGAGATCACTTTTTGCCTCAGTTTCTGCATATGAAAATGCTGATGAATCATAGAATCATCGAATCATTTAGGTTGGAAAATTCCAACAGTTAACCCACAGTGCCAAGTCCATGACCAAATCATGTCCCTAAGTGCCACATCTACATGTCGTTTAAATACCTCCAGCGGTAGTAATTCAACCACTTCCCTGGGCAGCCTGTTCCAATGTTTGATAACCCTTTCAGGGAAGAAATTTTTTCCTAATATCCAATCTAAACCTCCTCTGTCATGGCTTAAGGCCATTTCCTCTTGTCCTGTCACTTATTACATGGGAGAAAAGATCTACCCTCTCCTTACTAAAACACCTTTCAGGTAGTCATAGAAAGCAATAAGGTCACTCTTGAGCCTCCATTTCTCCAGGCTAAGCACCCCTAGCCCCCTCAGCTGCTCCTCATCTGACTTGTGTTCCAGGCTCTTCACCAGCTCCATTGCCCTTCTTTGGATACACTTCAGCCTCTTGTTATGAGGGGCCCAGAACTGCACACACTGCACTGCCAGTGCCGAGTACAGGGAGACAATCCCTGCCCTGGTCCTGCTGGCCACACTAATGCTGATGCAGGCCAGGATCCCACTGGCCTTCTTGACCAGCTGGACACACACTGATAACTCATGTTCAGATGCCATCAACCAGGACCCTCAGGCCCCTTTCTACTGATCAGCTTTCCAGCCACTCTGCCCTCAGCCTGTAGCAGTGCATGGGGATGTTGTGACCCCAGCTCAGGACCTAGCTGGCCTTATTGAATCTCATACCCTTTGCCTTGGTCCATCAATCCAGCTGGTCAAGCCGTCCCTATGTAGAGCCTTTTTGCCCTCCATCAGTTTGACACTCCTGCCCAACTTGGTGTCATCTGAAAACTGGCTGAAGGTGCATTTGATTACTTCATCCAGACCATTGATAATGATGTTAAACAGGACTGATGCCAATACTGAGCCTTGGGGAATCTCACTTGTTACTGGCTACCAGTTGGATGTAGCTCCATCCACCACCACACTCTGGCCGTGGCCATCCAGCCGGGATTTTACATAGCAAGCAGTATGCCTGTCCAAGCCATGAGAAGTCATTTTCTCCAGGAGAATGCTGAGTTTCAGCATTCTTAGTTTCAGCAGATGCTGAATATCTGATTTTCCACATTTTCTGAGCTTTGGACACTTCAAATGTTCTCCAGACTTGAAGGTTTATGATGGAACCTTTCTTCCATGCAAGGTGTATGGACTTGCCTGCTTAGGTTAATTCTACAGTATTTGGGATTAAATCAAGAATAGCAGCTCTTCTTTTCTTCTTCTCCTTCTTCTCCTTCTTCTCCTTCTTCTCCTTCTTCTCCTTCTTCTC
>VXBI01006155.1:225335-241646 GCA_013397375.1 Toxostoma redivivum
CTCCTTCTCCTTCTCCTTCTCCTTCTCCTTCTCCTTCTCCTTCTCCTTCTCCTTCTCCTTCTCCTTCTCCTTCTCCTTCTCCTTCTCCTTCTCCTTCTCCTTCTCCTTCTCATTCTCTTCTTCTCCTTTTTACTTTCCCTTTTATTTTTTCTTTTTTCCTTTTTAAAATTATTTCCTTTTCCTTTTCCTTTTCCTTTTCCTTTTCCTTTCCCTTTTTTCTTTCTATTTTTTCCTTTTTCCTTTTCCTTTTCTTAACTCTCTTTGTTGTGAAATAACCATAATTTACAGTTTTCTGAAATGAGGTTTCTGCTCTGCAGCCAGTTATGACATTTACTCAGTCTGTAATGGAGTGACAACAGCATCATGCTTTGCTGATTCATATTTTCTTCAGCATTTCAAACTCAATGCAATTACCCTGGTTTTTGGTCAAAACTATAACCCAAATGCTAATTTTTCATAGTTAGGCATGAAATTTTAAAACCTTTGGAATTCTGTGCCACATTTCATGCAGATAACTATCAAGTATTTTGAGATATATGGGATGAGGTATTTCCAAGGAAATATATTTTCTGAGATTACTCACATTTCATTTTGTTTGTTATTTATGGCTTCTTCACTGGATTTCTGAGCATGATTTGGAGAAATACAACATTTATTTGGAACTTTAGTGAGTGAGAAAAGTTGTCTTTAAATGTCGAATGTTTGGTTAAAATGAAGCTTTCTCTATAGGGAAATAGCACTTGGAAATAGGGAATTGCACTTGGGAAAGCTTATGTATGCTCGGGGTATGTCTGAGAGCAAGGACTTGAAATGGTTTCCTACATTCCTGAGAGATGTAAAGCACTGTCAAATGCAGCTGCATCTACTTGTTAGCTGTTTGGGAAATCTTGGAGCCTAGACAATCTTCAGTTCCTGGTAGAGAATGAAAAAATAATTCTAATGTCTCAAACTTTTGCAGGATGGGAAAATGCACTCTGCAGCCACTAGACTATGCAGAACTATTTCCATTACCCGTATTTAAATCTCCTGGGATAAGCTCCTCTTTTTCATGTCTCATTTCACAACAGGAAAAAAGTATAATTGCATGATGACATGACTTGAAGAGCATTGGGAAGTTTTACATAAAATGACATTGCCTAAGGTATTGCAGAATTACATTTGCCCAGAGGGAGGGAGTATGGGAGTAAGCATCAGTAAATCTGTTCAAAAGATAATCAAATGCTTTTTCTTGATTTAAAGATATACCTGTATATAACTTCCCTATCTTTAGTATGACTGGAGTGAAAGTGAAGAAAGCCAAAGAGTAAGAATTAATAGGTAAATATATAAAAGGAATTAAAGATAAGCGGAGCAGAGAATAGAAATGGAAAAATCTCCTTCTCTATTCTTGTGATATTATTTTCCCATGTAAAAAATGATATGGGTAAATGGAGCCTTTAAATATATGCATATGTAGGGAAGATTAGTTTCTTTTTGGAGCTAGCATCATGTTTCTTCTCCTGATATTTTTAACAAATCCAGTAATCTTTCATGTGCAGGCTGTGTCTGTTCAGTATAGTGTAAGGAATTAGTGTGATTTCTTCATATTATTGCAACAACCATTCTGCCCTTATTTCACAAAACCCAATGCCGTATTTTTGTGAAGTGCCTTTTATGGCTGAGGCTGGGACTGCTCTCAGATGGATCACTGTCACTGAGTGCTGTGCCTTGTCAGTGACAGTGCCGTCCCCTCTCCTGCCCAGCCTCACAGCAGCACAGCCCTCCCTTCCCAGTGAGGGCAATGTTTCATGGCCTCATCCAAGTCCCCAGCTGGCATCTGTCCCAACACAAAATGATTGCACAGTGGAGCAAAACATGCCATGTGTGGTGTAATGCCAGTGGGGAGGCAGGTGCTAGATATTTTTGCACAAGTTTGTCAAATGTACTATCAGCCTTTATCTGAAATAATCCTTAAGATAGTGTTTCTCCAGAAAAAAACAAAGAAACAAGCAAACAAAGAAAGAAACAAATACTAGCTTAAACCAGGAATAGCAAGAATACGTATGACAAGGGCTAGTGTGTAATGGCAGAAGTTGCTTGATGTCTGTTGGGAACTTGCTGAGACATAGTTTCACTAATATAATTTGTACTTGTAGATGTAAAGCAGCTTTTCCATCTCTTGATTCCTTCGCTATCACCCCATACCCCTCCAAGGGATCAAATGCTCTCCTTTTCCTACTCATTTGGTTCTGAACTTTACTTCCAAGAGCAGACTGTGGGCAAACTTGGATTCCGGATTAATTTTTTAGTAGATTTTAATGCTGCACTGTAGTATTTTCCATCTGACTGATTTGTATAATGGTATGTTCAATTTATCTATTTGGCACTCATGAAAAGAAAAAATATCCTATCTTCAGTTGAATTTTGGCAAAAGGAACAAAGTACTCAGGAATAGCAAATGTGGCCAGAAGTGAGATTCAGGATCAGGAACTGTACCCTCTCATCTACTTTTGCTCTCTTTTACCTCAGGGCAGCTCCATATTTGTTAGGATCAAATTTCCTAATATCTCTGACAAAATCAGCCTGAACTTGCATCGTAAAAAGCTCAGATATATGCTTCATCAAACCATTTTTCAGTGCAGCCTTATTTCCCACTGTCTGAGAGAAAGTCAATTCAGAAATGTCAAGAAAAATTCCCAAATAAAAAGTCCTCTTTAGTTTTCTCCATTCTCATCCTCCTCTTTCTTGGGGAAGAGGTGGCAACATCCAGCTTTTTTTCTGTGTATGGTCAATGATCCTGATGCAGAAGGTCTGCATAGGGTTTACTGGAGGAGGAGGTTCTTCACAGGCAGAGTGAATAAATCAGCATAAATCAGTTTGGAAAATTACTGTCTATGCAATTTTTGAAAACTCCAACTATCTTTTTCTCCATGCAGCCCTTCTGTCAAGTCTAGCAGCATCACAGAGTCCAAGACTAACATTACTGAGCATCCTGTTTAACAAATAAAGCAAAAGCACACAGACTCCAGTCAAAAGAAGTGTGAAAATTCATCTTCCCTTGGCTCTTGTAACTAGGCAGGGCTTCTTCACTTGCAAACACACCAGTCATATGCTCTGAAAGAGAGGGCACTGAAAATACAGGTGCAAGTGGACAGGAAATATTTTTTGATTACTTTGGCAATGGCTGTAGTTGGCTTTTCTAGCAGTCTGGGTATCAGTGCCCCACCAAACCACGGCTGATTTGCATCTCTAAGTAGCAGTGCCAGTGTCCTCACTGGGGTCCTTTTTTTGGCCTTGAAGACGACATCACCATGAAGAGATTTATGATTCAGGTGTATTAAATTGCTTAGAGCTGTATCTCTTTCATCTAAATACCTGGAGGTGGGGAGAAAGTGAAGAGAGGGGAAAGGGGAACAAAGCACTTGAAAATGACCTCATCTTGACCAAAAAAGCTTTTTCTTGTGTCTTATTTGAAAGTAAGCTTCTTTCTGCTTCCCCTTTCACACCCTGCTTTCCACACACTCTTCTTTATCTGCATTTCTGCTGTCTTTCCAAGAATCACTAGAAGAAATGCAGATAGGTGTGTCATGCAAATGAAATTTTTAGTGTAGCTTTCCACTCTCCTTCCCACTGTTGATAGGGAGATGTCTTTCCACAGGTCTTGTATTTTTGAGTGCCATAAACTATTGCTCTGAACAGCTGCCTTATTTAGGGTATAGTTATTTTTATTTAGTAAAAAATATTTCTTTCAGGATTGTAATGCTGGCATCATAACTTTCATCTTACTACTGCACCAGTTTATCTTACATTTTTTCTAATATGTGGGGGCTTTTTTACTAGTTGGATCTTGCTGTGGGTACTCATGCTCCAAACTTGTGATATTGGACTCTAATAATATCTGTTGCTCTCTAATACCCCCCAAGGTTCCACAGTGTGTTCATGAGTTGAAAAAACAAGAGGAAAATGAGTCATACTGCTCATTTGTAGTATGAGTTTCGCATATGTTATATGAGATATCTAGGAACAAGTCCTGTAATGGATTTTGAGAGTTGTATCTCAGCCTTCTGTGAAGAGCTTGTCATCTTGCCTGCAAATGTTATCACTTCATCCCTATAAGCAAGCTGACATGTTTATCAAAAAGCTAAACAAATGTTATAAATTTAAAGCAGCCTTAAGTTTGTGTTGTTTTGTTTTTTTTTTTAATTGTTTTCATTGGAAATTAAAAAAAATATCATTAGTCTGTCTCAGCAGATGTTTGCTGCTAACTCTGAAGAAATGTCACTTGTTCTCATGCTGACAGTGTCAGGAAGGGATGAGTAAACACATTATCTCCTTAGCTGGCTGAGCACTCTGCCTCTCTAGTTGGCGCATCTGCCAACTCCTCTGCTTTTGTGTCATTTGCTGTCTTGCTGCACTTTGGCCATTTGTCCAGGTTTTCTGGATATGTGGTGCCTTGGCTGGAGTTACAGTGCTGGTTGGGTTCCCAGGTGCTCAGGCAGCCCAGACAAATTGCTGCTGTGTTGTGGAAATGTCCACTTCATGGGGCACAGGCTGTACATGCATTCCCCTGAAATAGAGGGATGGAACTTCTGTGAGTTTTCAGAACTGGTGAGTGTGAGCTGTTGTTTGTTGTTTCATTGGCATGCAGCATTTCAGGCTCTGTGTGTGTCTTGTGCATCAGTCAAGCAAGAAACTTAGTCTTGTGTGTGCCAGGAGTTTTGCTGTGATTTTGTGAGCCATTGTTACCAGTTATATTCCCGTCAGTGGTGGCGTGGGAGCCTTATTAAATTTGGTCTTCCCCTGGCTGCTGAAATTCTTACAGCCATCTGACTGCTGCTGTTCCAATAATAGCACCTTGAGGTACCTATGAGTTTGTAGGGCAAGGGACATATTTCCATGGATTGGTTTCTCCTGCTGTTCCGGTTCTTCAACACCTTACTCTTCCCATGAGTAACTCCTGGGCCAGCCTCTCTCCGATACCTCCATTTCCTCTTGGTTCTTAACAAAAGCTGGGAGGCTTGTTGCCTATCTGATGCCAAACTCCAGTTGTGTTTGGAAACAGATGCTGTCCCTGGACACATGAGTCTCCCTTACACTATGCATCCAGCCATTTGAGGTATGTTGGATCTGTTGGATCTGTTGGCTGTGTGCCTGTGGATCCCCATGTGCTCATGACACTTGTTCATCAGCAGAAGGGTCGATGGCCTCAACTGCTGAAACCAGCAGGATACCTTTGCACAGAAAGACTAGTAGAGCTGGTTGCCACCTACCTGGTTTCCAGCCTTAAAGGCCTTCAATCTTGATTGCATGTTGATGTTCATTAGGAAAGTGATTGGAAGCAGCAACAGCAGAAAAGATTTTGGTGTGCAAATTTGCGAAGACAATTTACATTTGAAAAATCATCTGCACAGGCTTAGGACAGGCTTGAGGCACACACAGTTTGTCTGGCTTATCTGTCAGGATTTGAGTACCTAAATTGTATTGTTGGGACAGTCCTGGAATGACATTTGAATCCAGACCCTGTTTTCCTGGTTTCTGCCAAACCAGAATTTTACAGAGATGTTTCTGTAAGGCACACAAAACAGCCTATTGCTAAAAGCTGCGTGGGTTCCCCAGCAGTTTACTGATTGCCTCTCAGAGTGGAAAATGAATTACTTTTCTACATCTGCTTAATGGCTATAATCTCAACATCACCACAGTGTAAATCAGGGGAAAAGAGTTGGAATATTTTGCAGTAGGAAAAAACTACTCAATAATTCTGTGGTACACTGAGCTATATGATTTCTTTAATTCATCTAGAAGAATTCAATTGTGCCTTGTCCTGTGGTGTTAGACAAGGATTGGAAATTACAGTTTGCCCTCTTTTTCTCACTTAGTGTTGCTATACCAGAATGGCTTCAAACTTGGATCTTGTTATTTAATCATGAAACTAAATATTCATTGTTGATTCTTTTCTTTTTATTTTTTTTCCATCTGTGCTTCTGCCAGTTACCTTCAGGCCTAATATTTGCATGTAAGTTATTCAGTTATAGGAGGAATGAAAAAAAAAAACCCAAAACTGTTGTGATTTGTCTGTAGGGATCTCTGCAGCACAAATACCACCAAAGTTCCTGCACTACGTGGCCAGTTCAGGAGGGTCCCAGCATGGCATCTCACAGGTGGACACTAATCAACTTTTTGGATGCATTCAGGTCTTGCCTGATAACTACTGGCAACTGATTCAGATAATCTAAATTCTACCCTTGGCCTTCAGTGTCTTAAAAAGAAGGTTAATGAGGAAATTAATATAAAGAAACTATATTTTAATGTCCACATGACCCATAATGTGCCACAATGCAGATGCTGGATTAGTAGGGTAGGAGATGGAACTTTGTGAAAATACGATGCAGTTTTCTTTAAATAAACTTCTAATATTTTTTCTTTTTTTTTTTCCCTTGGCTTCAAGTACAATGTGCTGTAAAGGTTTCAGAATACCAAAGCAAGCTACTTTCAAGGGAAGCTCTTCTTCTGAGGTTTGCATTGTCTGTGTTCACATGGTTTTCTGAAAAAAAAAAAAAAAAAGAGAAAGTTTATTGCTTTTGTTTTGATTTGCCTAGTTCAATGACCCTCATCCCTCCCCCAGAGCTGAGATTTTGCTGGCAGAAATTGGTTATTGATATGGAATTGATCATTGATATGGGTCTGCAGACTGTCTGATTTCTCTATGTTCTTGGCAGTTGCAGGGGCATCCTTACAACCCTGTTTTAGAGTCTCCTGAAAATTAGTATTTTTTTAAAATTACAGAATTGCCTTACATTCTTTGTAGTACTGAATTTGTGTGAGGATGTTTCTGTACACAGAATTTATTTCTGATTAAGGAGAAGTATATTTCAAAGAAAAATAATTATTTTTAAGTTGCATCATATCAGGACATAATAAATCTGCCTTATTTTTCTGTTTTAGGGTACTCCACTTGCAAAGTAAACAGGCTTATGTTATCCAAAGACATTGGAATGCAGGCAGAACCTGCAGCTTGAGAGAAGCTTCTCTCAGACACTGGTGTGATAAAGGAGCTCCTAAGGACTGCAGGCTGGTTTCTTTGAACACAACGGGAAATTACCAGCTGCTGCTTGGTCAGGGGATTTCATTAGCACAGAGCTGTACTGCTCTCATGTCCCACAGAGATATCACTGGCATTATGCCTCTGAACTTGAGATCGGTATCTACCTCCTTACCAGGAGGAGAGGGAGAGAGAGAATTGGGGTGGTTGAAATGAGATGCAAGAAATGCCAGAGGGAACCTCTCTGGGCATTGCAAAGCTGGTGGGTCTCCCCTGCCTCCTACCTGGGGGGCTGTAAGGCTCCAGCTGCACTCAGCTCAACCTCTCAAACAAAATAAACCAGTATCTGCTGGAAACCAGGCTGAGCCCAGGTCTGCTTTGAAAATTTCATGCCAAGTTTCATCATGGAAGTGGTGTTTTAACACTGAAAGTTGGGTGTACTGTGAACTGCACATGAGATTGGAGTTCTAGAGGAAGCAGGGCACTGCCTTTCACTGGAGTTACCTCTGGCTCACACACAGAGCTTGTATCTGATTTTGACCACTTTTGCTGACATAAATACTAGCTGTGTCTCATTTAAATGAATATTCATCATACATTAAGATATCTGATTTGATGGCAACAGTACATATTTTTAAAATTAATAAAAATTAAGAATTAATTGAGGAGATTTTTTTTCTTCCTGTTCCCCTCCCCAGTGTATTTCAGCTTTTCTCTTTGCATTTCCCATTTTGACTGAAGTGAGTGGATAGACTGAGTTGTGCCATGCAGTGTTGTGCCTATTCAAAACCATGCCATGGGAAAGCTGTATACTGTACCTCTTGGAAATAAAACTGATAATGACCACTTATCTGTGTGTCTGTAGCCCTCATTTCTCCCTCTCTATCTGCTTTCTTAGGTCCTTGGAGCTAGCTGCTACAAGCAGGCCTCTTTTAAACCTCTCTGTAATATAGGATCTCACAGAATACATTTTTATGGAGGAGTCTTTAAGTGAGTGGCCATTAGGACCAAAAAATTTGTCCTTTTCTTTGCAGTCATCATGGACAGGGTAGGACTGGACATCTTTCATCTGCTAAATCCTGTCCTCTGCTACGCACCACTTTATCACAGTGATACCTGTTATCACTTTGCTCTTCTGACTTTCTGTTTTTACTTCATGTCATTGCCCCTTGCCCAGTCCTGACTTCTTTTTCTCCTTTTCTTTCATTAATTTTCTTCTAAGTGAATTTCGCATTAAATGTCACTTCTTATTCAATAGGTAGGTATAGTGGTGCAGTAATGGAAATGAGTGACAGCTCCTGTATGCAATATGTGAAATCCAAATGTCAGGTGAGAGGCCAGGAAGCAAGGGATGCATGGGGAGGCAGAAGAGGAAGAGAAGGCACTCAAGCCCAAAAGAATGCATTTTCTCTAGACAAGACTTGGATCTGTGAACATTTTGTTTAAAGTTTGTGATTAGAAGTATTTTTGGTGGAAATTGCAGGGCTTCTTATAACTAAATTGAAGCCCCTTAAGAACGTTCCTGGGGAAGTTTTATTTAGCTTATATTATATGTATCAGGACACCTATGTGTATGCATATCACTGTAATTGGAGTTAACCTTCAAAGAACTGCAAACAATTCCTTTTCTTCATGGATGGGAAGAACCAAGTTGTTACCTGAAGAGAACAGAAATTCGTGTTGAATCATGATGGATAGAAATGTGTGTTTTAGAAAAGGTGAAATGTGATCCTTTTTGAAGCTTCTGTGAAGAAAGAAGCTTGTATCAGTGCTAGTTCTGTGTTTCATAACTATGTAAAATATGAGTTGGTGTTGTACAACAAAGCAATCCCCTAAAAACCTAGAAATCAAAATAGAAAGTCTTTTGATAGATGAAAGTTGGTATCTTTTTAACATTTGTTATCTATAGCATTGCCTACAGACATGGCACCATAGCAAAACAAAGTATTCAGTACCATTTTTTTCTGTGCAAATACCTCATGACTTCAAAGCAAATTAGAAATTCACCTTGGTCACCTAAGGACCACATGGTGGATCACATGAAATATTCTCCACCCAAAAAAATTGTAGTTGATATTAGACCTAATTCACACCTTTCCCAAGAAATTAAATTACAAAGCCTTTGCTCTCCTTTGGCTGCAGGACCCCCTCCATGGTGAGGGGATGTGCTATGCAACCTGCACCCAGTGTGAGAGCTCATAGCTGGAATGTCAGCTGCTCTGCAAAGGCCATCCCAGATGCTCCTTGGCTCACTTGGCAGGCTGGGGGCTGCCTGGGGATGCAGGAGACACAGGCTGTGTCTAAGCCACCCCTCTAGCAGGGGCAGTTTGGGAGTATTCCCTGCCTGCCAGGCTGTGTGTGGGTCAAGGAGCACTTGGAGTGGAGGTAGAATGAGGCTGACAATGGGAACTGGGGATGCTGGCTTCTGTGGGAGAGGGCTGGTGTAGGTGGGAAAAGCAGGTGGGTGCTTGCATGCAAGAAAATTGTTTCCTCCTTCCTTTGGGGCTCAGGGCCTTGTGATGTTCAGGAGGGAGAGTGCTCAGTTATGCAGGGAAATTAGTTCAGCTGGTGTACTTTTGATGGCTCACCTTTGGATGAGATCTTTCCTCCATGTTACTGACAGAGGCTGATCTTTTGTCATTCAAGAAATTTTCAGGGTATCATGCTGCCAATTGAATTTTTTCCCTGTACACATAGAGTAAGCCATCTCTGAGCTGACGTAACTGCTGCCACCTTGCTCAGTAACAAAGTTATGGTGGAAATTTTAAAGGTCAGATGACTGCAGGATGATGAAATGCATGCAAATAGAAATGAGAAAATTTCTGAAGTGGGTGTTTGCCTTTCGTGCCGTCAACCTCAGTCTTTCGTGAGCTGTTAATACTGGAAAATTATAGTGCAGTAAATAATGGTGGATGTTCCTTTCTTATTTCCTTACAGTTTGCTCCTGAGATTGATTACTGGCCTGGCCTGAGTGGTCTATTAAGTGCACACTTTAAAATGCATCTTAACTTCTTAATTGTGTTACTATTGTGAACTAACCTTATGTTGTTTCTTTTTTCTCATATAGTTTTCCCTACACAAAATGGAAAGGTTGCTATAGTGACTGGAGGCACTAAAGGAATTGGTTACCAAACTGTGAAGCATTTGGCAAGACTTGGCATGCATGTGATAATAGGTAAAGTCATTATATTTTTAATATACTTTTTGTTTCATAAAGTTTTTTTTTTTTACTTTCAGGATGTCTTTTCTTACCAGCATAAGTAAGGATATGTCAGGGGAATATAGGAGAATGTTTTGCTAGCAGTTAGCCAAATAAAGACTGATTTATGTTTTGTTTTGCAAGATCTTAAAAAGATAATGGATGGGATTTTTTCTGTAGAACTTGGAAGAGTTAGATTACCTTAGATAAGAAATAAACAATAAAATACCTTAAAAATATGAGTATTAAAAAAAATTAGTTCTTTGTTACTGGGGATGGATTATGCATCAGCGTTAGGGTGTACGTGTTCAATAAGAGGAAAACAAATTCAAGACTTGAAGGAATATTACAGTGTTTAGTGGGGCATGAGCTATGTTATAAAGGGAGAGGGAGCCCTTATAACTTCATCCATGTAAAAATTGCACATTTCCTTCTCAGTTTGTCACTGTAAGAGGCCTCTGTAGGCAAGACAAGGAAATAAATACCTAGAGATTCAGTTGTGTCTATCTGAGACAGACTGGGCAATTCACCCTCTGGAGGTGCCTGTTTCTCTCCATTGAAAATAAAGAATTGATAAGGTGACTGTTAGAACAAGACATTTGAAGTTAGGTGAATTTCTCTATGAACTCAAAAACTCTCCTGTGTGTACCATTTCTTCTTTCTACTGCAGACACTATTTAGGAGATGTCCTATTTTTCAAAGCTTTCTCTACTACATATATATATTTATGCACTAATATGTCTGCTAAATCAGAATGTAGCATAATTAATACTTATATGTTTAAAATGCTACATTTTCTCAGTTCATCTTTCCTTAACTAGATTTTTACCTAAACCACTGTAACTTTTATTCCATAGAGTCACTGGAGATTGCTGTTTCATTGGACACTATCAGGCCGGTAATGCCATTGTGTTCAAGTTTTATACAGAATTTGCTCTCTCTAAGGTTTTGTACACATATCAAACCCACTCTAAACAACGGACAAGAGCACAGTAGCCACGTACTTTTAGTGTAGCGCAGTCAGTAACATTAATGGAGTTGTCCTGGAATCATACAGGTGTAATGTGGAACACCACTTACTCATACATGTTTTAATAGATGTGTCAAACCCAAGCGTCTGCAAAATGCAGGTAGATGCTGCTTTATGTAGCTAAATGCTAGATGTTGCTAATGTAGCTAGATGTAGCTAATGATGTCAGCATTAATATTTCACTAAAATTGCTTTTCATCTTTAAGATAGACTGCAAAAGTGTATTCAGTGGGAAAACAAAAAGAGTAATTTTCTTCTCTTTGCATAGGGTCATGGAAGCATAGAACTTTTTTTTTTTTTTTAAAGATTTATTTTGTATCATTTAAAGTTTGGGGTATTCCATGTAACAAAATTCAGTGTGAGAGTTTTGGGAATGGTAAAATGAGATTTAGGTGAAGAATCTCTAAATAAGCTGAATTCTTTCAACTCACAATCACTCCCTCATAAATCTCATTCACTCACACTCTAAGAACCAAGATGTGAGATCTCATGTGATCTGTGAGCATCACCTGAGTATGGGAAAAGGTCATGCCAGCTACTGAGTCCTTATCCTGTCTCTGTGATTCTTGTTCAGGCTAGTTTATGGTCAGATCTGCCACAGAGGTTGTGCAGTCTCCTTTTCTGGAAGTATTAACAATTTGTCTGAATGTGACCTGTGTTACTTGTTCTAGGTGAAACTGTGTTAGCAGGGGGATTGGACAGAGCTCCTTCCAACCACAGCCATTCTGTGATCTTTTATATTTCTCAGCAGCTCTCAGTGCATTTTTTCTTATCTGCAATATATAGGCTCTGTTTATAGCCTATTTTTAGGCTGGGCTAACAGGAAAAATAATGGTATGGGTATTATGCTGTAACCTGAAGATGTTATCCTCCTGATGGCAGAGTGCATGGTCATCTCCTACCAGCCTGTGGCCTTGACATGCACAGCACAGGAGCATCTAAAGTGTCCTCTAAACATATCTTTTGTTTGTCAATAAAGAGCATTCTTTTAACACTTTACTCTTTCTTTTAATGCTTACAGACACACACACTTTCATTCACTCTACAATTGTATCAATCTTACTATTACATTACGAATCCCCTACAAATGCAAATTAATGAAATTAATTATAGGAAGCATTTGATGAGTAAGTCTTCCAGCTGATTCATTTCTTCCGAGCAAACTCTGACCTAAACACTGAGCCCTGTGAGTCACAGCTATCTTCTTTGCCTGTGAAATTCTTCAGACCAAAGCAGCCCTGTCAGTAGAATGGATAGTCCCAGGCGATTTTCCAGCTGCAAGATCATAACGGTCTCAAAAGCACATTCAATGCAATGACCTTCCATCCTTGCTCATAACTGTTGGGCCCAAGTGTCCAGAGTATGTTTGAAATATCTGCTGGCATATTAGCGTGCGTTAGCACATTCTGCTTCAGGCCACACAAGGCTCAAATAAGACAGCAAGTGTGCTCAAGCTTTCTCCTCTAGAAATGTTTTCACCCTTTGCTTGTATATGGACATGAACTTCTGTGAAAAAGGTGTGGATGTTAAGTGAGTTTGGGCTTGCAAGAGAGACTCACAGGTAGCTTGCAGTCAATCATGCTCGATCACTGAATGCTTGTTTCCCATTATAGACACTGTAGCAATAAGGGATGATATCCCTGCAGCAGGCAAATGAGTCAAGCCTGAATGTCTGATGTGAAAAATGATTCACCATTTGTGATGGATGTGATTTTGATTCAGTTTGACATTTTAGAGGAGTAAATATTTGAAGCAACCTACTTTTAAATCCAATCCACCAATGGAATGAGGAAAGCAAATAAGTAGAAACATGCTACCTTGTGGAACGTGAGTAGGCACTGTATGAAAAGGCAGTATGTTCACTCAGAGCCTTTACAGCAAGTAGTTTCATAGAACTTTTAAACCTTCCTTTGAGTCCTAGCACAGGGGCTCAAGACTCCATTCCCCCACTGATGTTTTCCCTCTGCAGGTGCTGCTTACCTTGCCCTCAGCCTCTCCCTGGGAAAGAGGTTTTGAGGAATGCTGAAATGATGAAAGTAATTGTCTGTTTGTTTGATAGATTTTATTGAGGCTGCTTTTCCTGATCGCTTTACTCACTGTCAGCAGGGCCTTTACTTCAGAAAAATCTCATGGCAGATAGCAAATTCCTGGTAGGGAAAACTGATGGCTGTGACGAATCTTCAGAATCAAGCCACACAGGGAGCTCCTGCTCCCTCCTGTGTGATTTATTAGTTGTTAAATAAACTTGCAATTTTGTTTTCAGAGAGACAAGGTAAATGACACACTGTATTCAGCAGCGACTGATATTTGAGGTAGTGTTTTGTGTGCACTTACAAATAAATATGCTCTTCACCATGAGGACATTGGAAATCAGGATATCCTGGACAATTCTATGACTTCCCCCAGCCCAGGGCATAAAACCCATAGGCTCAGCTCTGGTTCAAGGTGTTTGCCACAATTTTGTGAGTCTCAATTTAGACTGATAAAAAAGCATAAACTATTCATATTCCTTCCATCCTTGTTCACAGCTGTTTAATTTTAGGAGGATTCTACGTGTGCATGTTAAAATTATTGACTCAAAAAAGGAATACCTCAATTTGATTTTTTTTCCCTCCGTACATTAATAAAAGAAGGCTGAGATGTGTGATAATATCTAATATAGAAGTTTTAATAATTAACTATCTGAAAATAGTGGATGAAAATCAGAAGATTTGCACCTTTACACTGTTACATATATGCTCCTTGGTATAAAACACCAGGTTCAGGACAATGTAATCAATCTTTAGTGTCTGAGTATATCAGTGTGACAGGTTTCTCAGGCAGGCTCACACTTTAAAGGAAGCAATCTCATTATATTTATATATGCATTCAGGTGACTTATTTGAGCTCTGCAATTTTGGCTTAAGCCCTGCAATTTTGGCATAAATAAATGCATTTCCATCACCAGATTCAGCACCTCTGTGTGACCTCAGTAAGCCCTGCAGGAGACCGAGCAAGAGATATTTCTGTCACCTCTTTCATCCCCATTAGTTTCCAATTTTCAAGCTGGGTTCTCTGCACCATGAATTACAATTACAATTGTCATATTGTATAATACTACAAAATTACTTTAAAGGGATAATTAAATCCTATCAAAATGGTTCAATTGTTCATTTTCAAAGACAGTTTGATTTAATTTCAACTACTGCTGAAAATTTCTATTGGTTACTTTAATAGTCCTTTTTTAAATATACATAGATCTATGATATGCTTGGATTATAATTTTTTTTCTTGAAAACTATTTATCTTCCTAATTTCAGCCAGGTGGCCTGAATGTGTTTCAGAGTTAGTCAGGAAGTGTCTTTTTTTACCAGCCTATAAAAAGTGGGTGATGATTTCTTTTTTTCTGTATGACCATGAAGGAATTGTATGCAGATTACTTTATAATTGTAATTCAGTTCAGGTTCTAGCATATCAGTGCACTGTAATCAGGGTTATGAAAAACTCTGTTTACAGTACTGTTACTTATGCACCATACATGTGCACACAGCCACACGCAGTCTTCCAAATATGTATGAATTTTGTCAAACTCTTTGTTTATGATCAGTCCCTAATTTCTGTTGGAAGAATGTCTTGTCTGTGCTTGTTTTAACATATGATGCTTTCAACAAATAATTTTATAGGGGGAGCACACAATGAAGTGACAAGTCCTTTGAATTGCATCAAGATATTCGGGGTGATAAAGACCAGGGATGTGTGAAGAATTGCAGGAAGACCATAAGAAACTGAGTGTTAAAAGGGATGTGCAGTTCAATGTAGATCAATACGGAGTGATGGACATGGGGAAAAATCTTAATGCCAGAAAAACACATGATGGATTCTGTGCTGACCATCATCACTTTGGGAGTAGATCTCAGGGTCAAAATAGATCATTCTGTGAAACTCAGTGGTGCTTGACAGGGTGCAAAAATCAAAACAAATATTAGAAATTGTTAAAAAATGAACAAACTAAACAGACAATATGAGTTGATTCAACTGTATTAATCTTTTTTGGGCCAGAACCTTAAATACTATGTTGTGTTCTGATCTGCCTATTTCAAAATGGTTTTGAAGGGTTTAGAAGAAAATAAGTTTTATCAGGGGGAAGGAAAGGCATCCTTATGAGGAGCAACCAAATGGGCTTGGAGTCTTCAATCTGTTCACTGTCTCTGAAGTGTATAAAATGAGCAGCTGAAAAGATACAGAGCTTAAAATAGTATGGAGATTATTACAAACTCAGTATAAATACAGTACTATACATCAAAAAGAAATTAAAATAGTCTAAAACAGGCCACTGTGATTAAAACCAAAATCCATCAGAAACATAAAAGTATTTCTGAACTAGAATCTGCCGCACAGAACCTTAAATCATCCTTGGTAAAGGAGAAATGTAAGGTGGACAAATACAGGTGCTGGGCAGTTTTGGGAAGAATATTGTGCATAGGCCAATGTTTTTTATATTGAAAAATAAGTTAGGCATTTAAAAAATGTATAGCTAAATATATGTTAATGAATTTTGGAAGAAGCTAGTGCATTTTTTCTAAGTGTTTGTTTAATTTATTAATTAAAAATTTATTCTTAATGCTTTGAAATAGTCAACAACTGTGTGAATTAGTTTAATCCTGGTTTTCAAAAGCTTTAGTTAAGATTCATGCCAAAAGATTTAAAGTGGCTGGCTTGTCTTGAGATAAGAGAAAGATCTCTTGTAGTTTAGTAATAGATTAGGAGGCAGAAAACAATACTGAGAAATAATTTATCAGCTTTGAGCCAAAACAAAGATACTCATGGTCATACATAGATAGATGTTCAGTACATTTATAAAAGATAGATACAAAATACAGGGTAAAGAGTGAGATGATGATTTTGTTTAAATATGTTTAAGATATTCAAAATTATTTGACTATTGATAATTAAAGGATATGTGTTTCTGACATGTAAGGAGAGGCTGAGAGAGCTGTATTCAGCCTGAAGAGGAGAGAAGGATTAGGGGGATCTTTTCCAGTGTATAAGTACCTAATGGGATAAACCCCCCTCTTTTTTTTTTTT
>VXBI01006155.1:241698-288860 GCA_013397375.1 Toxostoma redivivum
TTTTTTTTTTTTTTTACATCATAGATGGTCAAACACTTGCACAGGCTGCTGAGAGAGGTTGAGGAGTCTCCATCCCTGGAAATACCTGAAATCTGACTAGACATGGGCCTGGGCCACCAATTGTAGCAGAGGGTGGGACTGGGTAGCATCCAGAGATGCCTTGTGAAATTTTAACTACTATGAACAATAGGAAATAGTCTCCCAATAGTAAATGACTATGTTATGAAGGGATGGATAAATACAGAGTGTTAGTAAATGCAAATACAGAATATGAGAAAAAACAGCCACACCTATGTATTTACAAGAATAGGACCTAAATTAACAGCTACTCAAAGAGTTAAATAAATATTGTGATTTACTGTTGAAAGCTCTATGTATAACATCATCGATATTTCATGCCAGTCATAAAGGCAAATAAAATTGTATTACTTAGAAGGAAAGAAGATGAAAACAGGACAGAAAGCGTCCCTCTTCATTTATAGAAACCATTGGTTCATCCTGTTGTGCATACTCAAAAGGAGTCTGGTTGAACAGGAAAAAACTAAAGAGTGATGGTTAGGAATACAGGATGGCTTTGTACAAGGTGGGGCACAGAACAAAGGCAGTTCTGCTTCCAAACAGATGACTGAGGTGTGATATCATACATGAATGTGTATGAATGGTGTAGAAAGTGAACAAGAAGTGGCCATTCTCTCTCTTATTGTAAACAAAGTAGAGAGCATCCAACAAAATAAATAAATAAAAAAAACCAACAAAACAAAACAACAAAAAGCAACCAAAACAAACAAACTACTGAAGCACAACTTTTTGCATGTAATTAAGTGTGTCATTAAATCACGAAGCATGCTGTCCCAGAACTCTTTGGCTGTCAAGTGCTTGAATGAACTGAAAGTGCAATTAGGTGAAGTAGTGCAGGCCATGTTCACGTGTGACCTTTGATCCAGGAAATGTCTGAAACTTCTTGCTTCTGGGAGGGTGTATTGGAAAAAAATCACTTCTAGATCTATTGCTGTCATATCTTTTCCTTAAGCATCTGCTACAGGTTATAGTTGGAAAAAGGGCACTTGTCTAGATGTATCTTGGGTTTGATAAACAGGGTCGTTCTCAGCCTCTTGTTGGAACAGATGGGTAGCTGAAACCTAAGGCAATAATGATGATTTCTTTTCTCTTTGCAAATCTGCATTCTCTCCCTTGCTCATTTTTTGCTTCTTTCCTCAAAGGAACACTTACAACAACATTTTCACCTTTCATGTAAAAAAGGCATGTATTTAATTGTGACTGCGGTGTGATGAACTCGACAACAAAAGGACATGTGGTCTCTCTAGACATAAGTTGGTATCATGTCCACAATTTATTTTTATAGCTGGTCACATCCTTATACCTAGCTTTATTGAAATCCATGCCTTAAATGTTTTATGAGTGAGATCAAGACTTGTATACCTTTTTATTGAAGATTTTATAAATTCCTTTAAAAGAATCCTTATAAATTCCTTAAAAATTCCTCCTCATACTGTACTGAGTTCAAATTTCTCATCCTTGGAGATTTTGGGGCAGTCATTCCTCTCTTTAAGCATATTCTATTTGTTGTGCACACTCATAAAATTGTAATCTTCCTAACACCAGCTGATAGGATTTTTTTTTCTCTTGAGGCATTGGGTGCCCTCACAAGCCCTGTCTTCAGGCTGATGCTTCAAAGAAATCAGTTCCCTTCGATCATAATGAGGATTATGCTACTCTGAGGAGGCATCTTGATTCAAATTTCCATTTGGAAATTTAATATTCTGTTGCACAAAGGCATCTAACCATTATCCTTTGCAATTCCCTAATCAGATGGTATTCACTTATACATAATTGATTACTGTACCACCAAGCTTTTCCTGGTAATGCACATATATGTAAGAGTTTATGAGCACCAATTCTGAGCTTGGGTTGCTTGAAGTCAGCATTGGGGAGAGGGAAGGGCCACGGGGCATGCTGCACACCTGAGAAGTTATCCATTGTTTCAGGGATTAACTGATCCATAATTATGGCTCCATAAGTCAGGGGATAAGCGTTTATCTCAGGTTCCCAGGCACTGGTGAATGAGGGGGTCACACTTGCCAGTGTCTGTGGTGTGTGTGGAGAGCTGATGTGCCAGCACAGCTGCCCTGCCCTGGGCAGCTCCCACCTCTGTCTTCCCTCCTGGGGTTCCCTGAATTGGGTTTATCACAGCCTTAGGGGTGCCTTGTGCACAAAGTGGCTCCAAGCTGGAGGGGCCAGGTCTTCCTCTGGATGCCACATGCTGGTTCCCTTGAATATTCTTGGTGTTCATCTCCAAAAGTTTTTATTTATCTTCATTTTGTGCTATCTTACTGAAAGTGAGGAAATTTTTCTCTTTTACCTTAACTTAGGTAAGCAAGGGCTTTTCGGATCTGTGGGTTTATTCTCTCCAGGCAGCCTTAATCTTTACAGGCTTTATTGTTGATCAATGACTATTTTAAATTTCTTTACAATGCTCTGAAGTACATTTCCTTGAAACATCAAGATTGCAAATTCTTAATTTTGCAAAACATCATTTGGAAAAGCTCTTGCTTTCTTTACTAGGATCAGTCTTGTACATAAATTGTGTGTGAGTGGCAATTACTCTTTTGAAGAGATAGTCACATTTAAAGAAATTAAAAATATTATATAAAAAATACATATAGATGTATCAGAACCCCTTAATTAATGATAATGTTTTTTTAGCCCATGCTGGGTTTCTCTGGCCCATGTTTTTTTCAGCCTTGTTCAGACTGACCAATCTCTGTCATAATTCTCTTGAAATCCCCGAAATAACTTTCAGAGTTAGGATCTACTTAAGTGACTAAGATGACAGAGCCTGACATTTAGGATAAGATCCAAAGCCTATTGGTGCCAATAAGAATTTTAATATGTACTTCTCTGATGGCTTTATATCAACTTGCTTTGACTTGTGTTTGTGTAAGTGAATGTGGAGGAGATGAGTAAAATTTCTTTGACTAAAAGTTGTATTTAAATATGTTTTCCTTTTTTTCAGTGTTTTATTAAGAATTATATATTTTATGCCATTGAAGTGATATCTGATTTCAAATAGATACATCTCTTTAGAATTAATTTATTTTTATAATATTAGGGTTTTTTGACTAAAATAAATTCTAGTCAGCATTGTTATTGAATAAGTCTCGCCCAAATTTTTCACTAATCTGTGTGGACTAAGTGGAAAAAACCCATCAGGTAGGGCACTGAACTGCTTGCACAAACAGTTCTAGAGACAACTATGTCTATTTTGAGTTCCCAGTAGACACTTTGAATTAGCATGAAAAGCAAGATTATTATGGTTTTGGGTACTTTGATGATCTAAGCTCCCAAGACAATGAATCCCCCTTTCTCAAAGCTTTTTTAAAGATTCCCTCACTGCATAAAAGACATGATCTCTCTTCACTTTCCTACCCTTCCCTTCAAACCACTTGAATTCAGAGTGGGCAGATCTTATGCTACAGATGCTATAACACGTAAAATGGATAAATTCTGGTATATAGAACATATGGAAATTATGGTGAATCACTGGAAAAATGTCCAGCCAGAGGATTATTTTGTGTAGCAAAAAATTTTTAAAGAATCATGACAAATATGTTACTGAAGGTTTAAACCAGCTGACAGTGGTAAGAATTTGATCCTCATCTAGTAACCCGTTCTCCTCTTGAGTTTAGGGTGCTGTGCACCTGCTCAGTGCACTTGAAGGTTGTGCCCTTTAGTGACCCAACTTCATCAAGAAGATGCAGATTAGTTTTGATTTTTCCCAACCCAAAGCTGACTGTGTTAGCTTGTTGACTTAAAAAGCGTTTTTGTTTTTTTTTCCTTAAATTTGGAATAATTAATGTAGCACTTAAAATGAGGTTGATTTTTTTGATGCCTACCAGTCACTTTGCTTATAAGATCCCAGAAGAATGTACTAGAAGGGAAGCAGTGCAAAAGTGCAATGTCCCTTTCCTCTTCCACTCACCCTTTGCAAGGGGGTGCTGATCTCCTTACCCTAACTCAGAAGCCGAGATTAGCCTCCCAGTTTCATGGTATCCTTCTGATCTAAGCGTCTTTGAACCTTTTGTAAGGATTTCAGTAATTTTTTCAGTGTCTTTATTCTTTTTTACAGGATTTTCTTTGAAAAAAGGATTTCAAAAACCTCTATTACTGTGGCAGTTTTCACCAAGGCTATTTCAATTTTGCAATACTCCAGCCTTCAGCATCTGGTTTTCAAACTCTATTGAATCAGGCTGGAAACAGACATCTGAAGTGACTGTTTCGCAAGTTTTTTCCCCCCAGTGGTCTAGAGTGAAAAATATGCAAATATGAATAAAATGAGCTCATTTGGAGGGCACTGAGCTTTAATGAATAACCATTTATATAACAGCAAAATAAAGCAAATTAAAATTTGTTGTGAACACAAGCTCTTTTAAAAGAACAAATTAAATGAACATACTGAGAGTTAAATCAAGACACTAGAGGCTTTAATAAACCCGATCTCTGCATGAGAGGTGCTGAATAAAAGAGGAAGCAAATAAGATCTTCACAGAATTGGCACAAAAATATTTTATTTCTAGCAAAACATTATCCAGCCTAATAACAACACGTTGGGTTTGAAATCCTACTCTAGTACATTACTTGAGGTGAAACAGTGAGGGAAATTGATCTGTTGCCCATAAACCCTGTGCACAAATTTCCCCAGAAATAGCAGTTTCACTGGAGGGTTTGTTTGTTGATGCTGCATCTATATCTGGAAATTAGCATCAAACGGAATGTTTTTTGTCTCTACAAGGCTGGATGGTTTTAAAAGCAGAAAAGCAGCAAGAAGAAAATAATGCAAATGTCGACTTTGTTGTTTTGGGTCTTCCTTCCTTCCTTCCTTCCTTCCTTCCTCTCTCTCAGTCTGAGCAATATAAGAGTTAATGGAATTTATAGACAACAGTTACACCCTTGTATGACTCTAGATTTTATGTGAGAATTATTTTCTCTCTGGTATCTGAATATTAATTTTGGCTAAATTTATGTAAATGTTGAGTTTTCTTGCATATCATGAAAACAAAGATGTGTTTCAAGTTCTTTTTTATTGTAGAAGCGCAGCTAAGACTCCCTTCTCAAAAGAATGCATCTTAGAGTAGATACAAGCATGTACCAGCTAATGTGAACAGAGGGCTGAACCAGAAATCTCCTAGGGTCTCTTCCAGCTTCCTCTTATTCTGTGGTGGTGTGAAAGAGAGAACAGGGTACTTGTAGGCTGGCACAAGAAAAAAGAAATCTGTATAGAAACTTTGGCAGAGTTTTATATAATGAGGAAAAGAACTTCATGAATTTCATGAGATATCAGTATTTTTATCCAATTTAGATAATAAACAATAGGAATTTTGATGTTTCATGCCATTGAAAATATTTGTGGATGGATAAATTGAATGTTAATTTTAAAAAATTAACTTGTATTAACAATTCTTGTATTTCTTGTGTTTATGTTATTTTCCTTTGATATGTTATAAAAAAACCTGCCAAACAAATGTCAGACAATCAGTAACCACCCACCTAAGCTGAATGGCACAAAAAACATTTATGTGATGCTTAATCACATTTTATGTTAGCACTAGTAAATCCTCTCATGAGCATTTGAGACAGAGTAGTCAGGACTTTCCTCCAACTGTGGAAGTCTTCATTTGGAAAAAGAGCAAGGGGAAGTCTGCTGTAACCTGTAGTGAAGTTTTTGCAGAATCTGGATATGATACAATTCATCTAAGTCTCACCGACTCAAATCTGCTGGTCCAGTAGATAGTACTATTTTATAGGAATAAATGAGATAAACTGGCAGAACCTCTGTGAATCACATTGTATTTATGCAGCCCTCTTTAAAAGCCTCTGCTGCCTGACAGGAACCACACCTTTCCACCTAAAACTACATATTGGTTTTACACTGTGGTTGGCACTTCATAGGGGCCCTCCTTAAATTTATTGCATTGCTTATTTTTAATTTTCTGTCCTTTAACAGCTGGAAACAGTGAAAGTGATGGCCAAGAAGCGGTGAGGAAAATAAAAGAAGAAACTTTGACTGGAAAAGGTACCATATTCTATCCTTTCCTTTAAGAAACTATTTTTCCTTCTTTTTGCTGTCATCTCCTTTTATATGAGGTCCCATTGTGTATTGTTAAACTTTTTTTTTAATTTGGGGCACTGGAACAGGTTGCCCAGAGCAGTTGTAGATGTCTCCTCCCTGGAAGTGTTCAAGGCCGGATTGGATGGAGCTCTGAGCAAACTGGTCCAGTGAAACATGTCCCATGGCAGGAGGTTTGGAACTAGATGCTCTTTAAGATTCCTTATAACCTAAATGATTCTGCGATTCTATAAACCAAATTCCTGAAATAAATCTCACTCAGGGGTAAAATGCATAGGATATTTTTAAAAATACATTGTAGCCTTGTTTGACTTTACTGTTTGTCATTGAAAAGGGTTTTCTGCAAGTTACAGTCTGCCTGTGTATGTGTATAATTTAATAGATGGAAAAAATTCAGAATACCACTAATTTTTGCTAAGGGTAGGATGACAGCAGGTAAGAGTGTGTGCTCTTTTACTTTGCTTTTTTTAGGAGCTAATAGGTTTGTGAAAATCAAGGCTGGTTGATTGGGTTATTTGACACATGTTAAGAGCTTATAATACTTTGCAAAGGAAACAAATTTTCTTAAATATAAATGGACCTTTCATATCAAGCTTAAATTCTTACTTTTTTGGTGGTTCTTCTCTTATTTTCTTTATCTGTTGATCTATCATCGTATCCGTCATCATATCTGTAGAGGAATAAGGACAACATAGCTTGATAACTAAGAGAAAAAGCATGTTCCACACTACCAGCCCTGTAATTGTAATTTACAGTTTATGGTGGAGGTTTGTGCAGCTCATATTTTTGTCCCTGGGTGTCACTGGGTGTAATTCCTAATGGTGCATGATGATTCATTTCTGCCACTTTGATGTATCATTTCTTGGCAAAATAATAGGGCAGTGTTGCTAGTCCAACCTATTTAGGATCTTCATGGCTTCTTCTGAGATCCTGATTCTGGTTTTGTGCCTCTAATGATTACTGTTATGATGATCAAAATACGTGTTAATTATTGTGTTAAAAAACTCTTTCATTAAGATTTATCTTTTGACTTAAATAAATGTGCATCCATTATAGCCTCAGGATACATGTATGCTAGTTAAAAGCTTCATAAATTAAGGCATAGTTAGAAGGATCATGAAAGGAAAAAGGTAATTATTACATAATTAAAATATTTTGCTGGAAGTTTCTGTACAGAGACCAAAACCAGTTGGAATTAATTATGTCATGTGACTTGCATAAACCAGGGTTTGTCTTATTTTCTTCCTTCTGTGTGATTACAGGTTTTTCTAACACTCCAGTCTTTCTTGATTTTTTTAAGTAAAGTCAGTTATAGCCCTCAGTTATAAACTGCTGAGATGCAGAAGTCAGTTTGAGGAATCTGAAAGTGTGTTTAAATCAACTGAAGTTGTTCCTCATCATAATTATTTTGACTGAGGTTTAAGTAATCTCATGCCCTGATAGGTTTGGCCTAAAAATGAATTTTGGAATTATTTTTGGAATTTCTCACAGTTTGAGGGAAATCTGTATTTACAAGTGCTGTACAAAAGACTTGTGCAGAACTGAGTGCCACTCCTGTGTTACTGTTTATCAATGATTTTGCACTTTGCTTTTAATAGGATGTGTGTGTAGATACTGTGACCAAGACAGGGCTGTGCAAGAGCCTTTTCAAAAGCCACAGTTCAAAATCTGTTAGGTCACTGCATAAAGCATAATTGGTTGTCTTGACCCTTTTCCTCTGATTTTTCTTTGAGCATTTTTCATGGCCCTATGAAAACACTGCTTTACAGAAACCACTCCCATCAGGAACATCAAACTCTTGAAGGACAACTACTCAAAATAATACTGTAGGGCAGCCAGTGTGGTCAAGGATTGATAGGGACAATATAGCTATTATGGACAAACAACATGAGCGGACACCATCAGTTTGTTATCCAGATCTCAGATATCAGATCTCAGTACAAAGAAAATCCCCTTGCTTTTTATCAGGTTAGACAGCAAAAGGGAGCAAAAGACCTTGTCCTCTCCTTGTTGCCTGACTGAGCCATACATAGCACAAACATCCCCAGAGACAGATCTGGGAAAATGCCAGGCTTACTGAATGCAAGTAATTACAATGTTTTTAAGGCACTGTCATTCTTCTCTGTCTTGGCCCACTGTCTGTCTGGGGCTCTGTTTGATAATCTAAGGGTAAGTAGTTTTACTTGACATAATCTGTACTTACTTCTGGGACAAGTGAGATCCAAAGCATGTACATAAGTAATTCCTGTGAAGCAGCTGATGAGCAATAATGTGCTAATAGTTGCAGAGGAAGATAAAGGATAGTAATAAAAAGGCTATGCATGCAGGTGATGGGATTTTTTTGGTAAAAGCATGGCAAGACATGAAAAAGGATGGGCAAAACTTCTGAGTACAAGGGAGGAAGGAAGCCTGTTTTCCCACACTGGAGGCATGGAAAGCAGAGCCAATGCCAAAAGAGAGTAGAGTACTGGAGAGGAAAGCAGCTACAGCTATTTGCCTACAAATAGTGATGCTAAAGGACTCAGAAAATCTAAGCAATATAGCACTTCACCTCTTCCTTCCACCCATTCTCTCCCCTGGTGCTGCATCAGAAGCCTTCTTGTTCCTCTCCCTGCTGATTCCAGACTGTTTAAGTCCTCCTTGGTTCTGAGTCTCTGTTGTAAGTAACTTATTGCAAAGTGTAAGGAGGGAGGACATACATGGGCAGTTGAGTGGAAGTAAATAAGCTACAAGTCCTAGGGGCATGATAGACCCAGTTAGCTTAACCATCAGAACCTCCACCATGATAAAGAAATCACAGCCCTCATATATCCAGAACAGGCCAGAAGTAGTGCTGCATTGTCATTAAAATTCTCACACAGGCACTATTTCCAAAAGACCAAGGGCAACAGATTGCTACACCCTGAATCATAAAGCCAGGAGAAGCCAGGATGATACGGACATTTATCTTGCTTCCATTTGTTGAATTGGGAACTTGTGTTGTTAATAATAGCAATTACATGGCTGGGAAAATTGTTGATGGCTCAGGATTGCCACAGAGATATTCTAATTGGATAAATCTCTGTAATTTACATATAGGGTGTGTCTGTGTTAGCGTATTCCTTAGTTAGATCAGTTGGGTGCTTTTCAGGCAACCCACAGCTCTTGGCTGCTTGCTGAGCACAGGTTCCTATCATGAAGGGCACTGCAGGTCCTGGCCTGGATTCCCTTTGGACAGAATAGCCTGGGAGGTGAGTTTCACCAGTAACAGAGCATTACTGCATGGGAGCAAACTTAAGAGTTTATCTGAGCTAAGCCTTCCAGAGACCTGCAGCAAGTGCCTATGTCAGGTGCCCAGCACAAAATGAGCTCCAGAAATTGACTTCTATTGATCCAAACTGCTTGTTAATGCAGCCATAACCATAGTTACCAGTTGTGAACAAACTTCACTGAGTTGTGGAAATAGGAGGTTTCTGTGATAAACTCAGCTCTCAATGATACTGGAAAAGAATCTCTCCATTTACATAACAGAGTTATATCTCCTGACTCAGTTACCCTCAGCTTATGTCTCTGCAAATGAAAGCTGGTTTTAGCCTGATGATTACAAACATACAAATGTTGGAAACTCATATATAAACATGAATGAAAGCTTCATTCATTCCAGCAAAGGTTCATGAATGCCAATGGAATCAGCAATTAACAAAACTTTATGCGTAAATATCACATAGCACAGTACCAGGGGAAGGCTCTCACAACTGGAGTGTAGGAGAGCTAGAGTCAAAGGAGAAAAAAATTAACATTTAGTGAGGAGAGAGGGTGTAAAAGCCATATTAAGTGCAGACCTCTTCAAAAGGAAAAACCTGCGTTTAATCTCACCCAACATTTTTGCAGCAATTCAAATAAAACCACAATTATAAAACTACGAGATAAATTCACAGCATTCATGGGACTTCCATTTGAAGTCAGGTGAGAAAGGAAGAAGAGACTTTCTCCCTCAGAGTCAGAGGAATGCACAGTGGCAACCAAGTTGTATCATTTGCAGTCTGACCCACATCAAGACAGCGTGGGCCATCTAGTAGGATGAATTGTCTTAAAAACAATTTGTGTGCATTTAACAAGCCTGGCTTTTCCGCAGAGCTTTCTCTAGAGATATTTATATTACATGTGGCTCAGCCAGGGAATAAGGAGATGACAAGGTCTCTTACTCCCTTTTGTAGTATAACTTGCTAATAAATAAGGAATTTTTTCTTTTTATTAAAGATCTGAGATTGAAGAAAGGCTGAAAGAAGGCATGAAAGAAGAAGGGCTAATACAGCTAATATGTACCATGTGTAATTACAGAATAACTCGTGGGTGGTTTCTCCACCTACATTTGCTGTATGTCAGGCATCATTTTTAACAGAGTAGTCCAGCTTTCTTTGCTCTGTACCAGACAGTCTGTTGTTAGCTTTCCCTGCAGGCTAGAGGAAGTCATCTGCTGAGTTCCCAAATTCACAAACTTTTAAATTTCATGGTGCTATTCCCAGCATGTTAGCTGGAGTTGTCTTCAGCAGAGTTCAGTTCAGCAAGGACTGATGCCTTGTTAATATGTGCAAAAATCTTCCAGGACTTTTTCTTTAGCATGGCATGTCAAAGACGTCATTGTGAAAGTGGTCATCCAGCTAGTCAAAAATAGTGGAAAATATTTGTATTTGCGACATATCTTCTACAAGTGTGCATAAGCATGCATGAGTTTATGCTTGCCTGTGTCACTTTTTTTTTTTTTGTGGTGTAGTTTTGAGTTGTAAAAGCATAACATCCTGGGCTTGTGGCTAGACCTAATGGGGCTACTTTGTCTCTTCCACCACATCCTGCTGATGGAATATCCTTTCTCTACCACTGCTGGTGGTGAAAAGCCTGTAGGATTGGTTGAAAGAGCTTCCTGACAATACTAGTGCAGTTTCCATCTACAGGGTTTCTTTTCTTTTCTTTTTTGGTGCATTATCTCCAGTGCTTGGCTTTGGCAGGTGAATGACTGCCCTCAGCTAGAGTTCCACAGCTGAACACCAGGTTTATAAAGACATACTGAAAACCAAGGTGGTGATATGAATGGGAGTAGAGAAGTCTCAGTCTGACAGTATGCCAATTTGCAGGACCCTGTGGGGAACTGCCGCGGTTTTCTGCTTTGTCCCTTGATGACAGGTATAAGAATCTTGCCTAAACATTAAGGTTTCTTTTCCTTCCATAACCTTATCTGAGGTTATATCAGGTATATTCAAGCCATATGAAAATATTTGAATATTGGATGTGTTAAATCTAAGTTTGTGACTGGACCCTCCCTGTGCACAAGGGACGGAAGACTCCTTTCTGGAGACTAAAAAGTAATGCATGGGCTAATACTTTTTCTCTGTGCTCATAGCACTTATGTCCCTTATCCAGTAAAGCTGGTGACTTTTTGCTTCATTTTAAGCAGGGAAGATTTTAATCTATAGAAAGTTTTCTCCAAAGCCCTCTGATAAAATCACTTAGGTGAAAAGTTTTCAAATAAATTGTCCCGCTTTTCTGTTAGTTTTACATAATTCTTCGATGCGAAACCGTGGTTAAATTCATTAAACCTATTTGCTTATATATTTTCTTGTTCTCCTTTTCACTTCCAGTGTAACATGATACAAGATTTCCCCTCTCAGTTCTTACAGCTACTTAAAACAATAGAGAACTCCCTATTTTTTTGGGTTTCTTAAAATGCTTTGGAAATTGAGTGGTAATGTTAACAAGTGGCAAAATCAGAATTTAAGAGCAATATGAGTATGGTTCACATAGCTGAAGATGAGTTGCATATCTGGTTACTGAGATAGAGATAAAGTCTTTCAAATGTGAAATGTATTCATAATGCAGGCACAAGCTCTGCTTGTTGGTTTCCTGAATTCCCATTTCCATTGGAAATGTGAAACACATTTCAGTAACAGGCTCTGCCACTAGGAAACATAGTTTTCTCATATTTAAATTATCTCTAATTGAAACTTAGAGACAAAGAAGTGCACAGGTGTAGCTGTAGGCAGAAAAACAAAGTCCTGTGAGATGTCTTGAAATGATTTTCTGACTGTAAATCGCTGAAGCTTTGTGCACCTAATGGCACCAAAGCTCTGAGGTTAGGATTTTGCTGATTGTGCTGCCCTACTGAAGGCAATCTGGAGGAAGGGAGTTTCAAATTAAAATTGCCTCTTCAAGGCTGGAAAAAGCTCCCATTTCAGACTTCTACAGGATTTTGATCCTCTAGTATGTACTTGTAGAGCCATGGTGTTGTGCAGTGACTAAATAAGGGTGCTCTTGGGTTTGCCACCTCCTTTAATATGCCATTATTTTTTCCATCTCTAGCAGTAGTTGCAGGCAGGTAGTGTGAGATATTTCTAGACATTGTCTGTTTTCAAAAAAATTGCCAGCATATACTGAAAGACAAGGCCAAGAAAAAAGCAATTTGTTTTCTCCCTGGAATGTTTTCATGTTTCTCTTCCAATAACTACATTATATAGACCTATCTTCTGTGGGTTACACATAAGGCTTTAAACGTTAATTTGCTTATAACAAGTAGAATATTTTCTGTGGAAATGTCATTGGCTTCTGTACTGGGGATCCAGCTGCCAAGAGCATGGAGAACTTGTGGGCTGTATTAAACGTGGAATAAGCAGAGCCTGTGTGCTGTGTGAGCAACCTTGCAGGTATGAGCTGCACATCAAACAACAGATGCTGGTCAGCCCGAGTGTGCAGGCAGTGCTGGTCTTTCCTTGCCAGCTCCATCCTTGCAGCAGTATGGCAAAGCTCCAGAGGAAGCACTGCTAGGGGAGAGCCTCTGCACCTCCAAAGGGCCAATGCCACTGTGCCTATGCTTAATTGGTGCTTCAAGGACTATTTTTCAACGGTAAAGAATTGAAGCTCTCAATAGATGACCCTGTTCTTAAATGAGTTATGAGCCAGGCTCTCCCCTGCAGTGCCCAGTAACAGGACCAGAGGCAGTGGGCACAACCTAAATTGCAATAAATTCTGTTTAAAAATAGAAAAACTATTTATTTATTTATTTATTTATTAACATAACAGCTTTTGGGTATTGGCACAGATTGCCCAGAAAGTTTGTAGATGATTCTCCATCTTGAGAGATATTCAAAAGTCATCTGAACACAGTCCTGGGCAACCACCTCCAAGTGGCCCAGTATGAGCAGGGACAATCTCCTTCCAACCTCACCCACCCTGTAACTTTGTATGTCTAGCAAATTTTAGCTGCAAAACTCACATGAAGCCCTGTCTGCTTTGTGTGTTCAGACCTGAATACAGGTACTCTAACATGTTCAGGTTCCAGGACTTCAGGGCCTTCCAGAAACTGTATCAGTGTTCATACAGTGCCAGTATTAAGACTCTCAGGTGTATATAGTGATCAGAATAGCAATAAGTTGACCATAATGCAAACTTAGGAAGCAAGTATTTGAAAAGAACATCATAGCAGTGTAAGAAATCACATCTGTGCAATTAAAAAAACCGTTCTGTGGAAACAAAGGGAAGAAGGGTAGGAATGCTGATGTTTAGAGTAAGAATGACTCCGAAGCAGCTTCCATTCTTGTTTCTTTTGGTGTTTTGGATTTTAGTTTGTTTTATTGTTGTTGCCATTGCTGTTTTTGTTGATGCTGTTTGGGTGGGATTTTTTTGTTTGTTTGGGGTTTTTTGAGTGTTTTGTTTATTGTTTTTTGTTTTGTTCTTGGTTTTTGTTTGTTGGGTTTTTTTTCTTTTTTTTGTGTGGGGCATTGACTGATTTTCTTCTTTTTTTTTTTTAAGACATTTTAAAATATAGGTTTCAAATTTAATATGTTCAAGATTACATGATGCATATAATCTCTGCCACATTTTCATCCTCTGACTGTAAATTATTATGCACATGTACACTTTGAAACCCTTCTTAGCCTAAAGTCTTGCAAGAAGTGTGTCATGACAGCATTTTTCAATGTTTTTTTCTGATACCTGGTTCTAGAAAATCTTGCTTGTAAGAAAAAAAAAAAAGAAAGAAATATTCCTAAAGAGACTTATAGACTCTTCAATTAAGCCAAAAATCTATCATGAGAATCATTACATCCCTAGTAACCATGTCTCAGTTTGGATCTCTCTTCATATATTAAGGAACTGTGTCTGGATAAGGTGATGTGAACTGTTACCACTACCTCATTAATTTCCCCAAGATAATGCTCAGCTGTGTTTCATTCCTTATTTAATTTTCACATTATGTCTGCCACTGTCTTCTCTTACCAAGATTACTGTTGACTTCAGGCTGCTTGGCAGGAGCAGCTCTTCACAACTGATGTGACTTGAGGAGACAAAATAAATCAAATCATCCTTCCAACATTTACTTTGACCTAGTCGAAAAATAATCCTTGCCAATGTTTTAGCTCCCAAGCATGAAGAACGTGGGCCTATGGTTGGAGAGAGATCTCCATGGCTCTGGGCAAGATTTGCTGTTGTTCTGTGTTTCCTCTCGTTTTACTCCAATCTCACTTATGCTCACATGTGCTTTTAAAAAAAAAATTACAACAACTAAGCTTCCTGGAACATGGATCTCATTTAAATAATACTGAGTCTGTACTTCTGTCTCTTTAAGAATTTGATGGCCTATCAGAGGGAGAATAAAAAGAAGGAAAAGTAATACAAGGAAAAAGCAAATTTCTACTTTTCAAAACTTTGTCGTGGCAGTTGAGGGCTTCTGAACTGGAGGTTTGTAACAAGTTCATTTTCCAACCTAAAATATTGCAGTCTTTCTCCTAGTTTATACTCAAAACTTGAAAGTCAGTCCGTGCAAAAATCCCATGGCTCTAATTGGAACAATTTTTTTTGAAGACAGAATTTTTCCTAGAGATATGTCTGTTTGAATGGGAGTATTTATTGTCGAAAGAGAGACAGAAACATTTTTACACTCTACATTTTTACATTTACATTACAGAAACATTTTTACATATCTACAAAATAACACTGAGAAAATGCAGAATCTCTGTAGAAGGGATTAACTTGAAAAGTGGCAGTTTGTGTTCAGCTGATCCAGATCAAAGGCTTTTCATCCCAACTGTGTTTCTTATGTCCCAGACTGCTGTACTATAAAAGACAGTCTTTGTTTTAGAATCTCGACCTTAAAATCTTCTCGAATTAATAAACTTCTGCTTATCAGTGTTTTGTGTTGATTTGCAAATGCACACTATAAATGATGTAGGATTTTTTTAACAAGAAAATTTTGCAAAAGTTTGTTTAAAAAAGATTTTATTTAAAAATTGCCACAAAATGGAAATATCCTATGGACAATTCTTCTCTAGTGTGAGTCTGAACCCTCTTTCCATCAGTCTATTTGTTTAGTTTTGTTTTTCTTTGAGCTGGTGCAAAAATTAATTGTTCTGTCCCTGGCTAAGTGAAGTCTTCAAATATGATTTCCTTCAAGACTTTGTTTCTGCAAGTAGAAGACAAAGTGCATCTCCAGTGCCATAAAGGCCTGTACTTTGAAACACTAGCTATAGATAATAGAGGGACATGTCAAAAATGTGCTTATTTGGGATAGAACAAGGCTGATATATTGAGCAGTTCTCCTGAGACTCTTAGGCTCTTCCTCCAGTTAAGATGATCTCAAGTGGCTGGAAGAAGACTATATTAGAAGATATGTGAAACAATTTTTAAATCTGGAATCATAATCCTGTAGTTACCTTGACCATCAGTGACATATAACTATTGTGTTTGCCTCTCCAGATGCCCTTTCAGTCAGCCCTACAGACAGAAGAGACAGAATACTGTTTGTTTGTTTTTAATTTGCTTGAGTCATACCTCTAGAAACATGCTAGTCAGAAAGCAGTATCCATTTCTGTGTTTCCACTCAGCAGGATGAAATAGTGTGTTTGCCTTTGCTTGCAAAAGAGAACAATTAGTTGCAGTGTTCCCATATCCAATTAACTTTTTTTTCATCTCAGTGCAATCAAAAGCAGAGCATTTGGGGCCATGTTTGCATTTACTGGTGAGCACTGGGCCCCAGGTGCTGGCAGTGTGTGTATCTGTGGAGCTGGGCAGAACATCGTGGCTGCAGCAGCTCTGGGGAGCTGCCAGGCTGAGCTGAGCTGAGAGGGTCCTTCACCCCCTTTGAGTTCAGAGGTCTGCCCCTGTCTCCTGGGGCAGAGCCTGACATCTCAGCCTTGTGCAGTGGGTGCACAGTCTTTATTGGAATCTGAGATAAAGAGGTTAGTAATTTTTTTTTTTTTTATGACAAAGAACTCATCAGGTGATGTAAACTGCTGGTGACAAAGGTAATTTCTCGAGGGTAGTCCAGAAATAATGTTCTTAGGCTGTGTGAAAAATCTAGCACCAATATCCTTAGTCTCTTAAATGTAATTTTACCTTATTTTCTGAAGATAATGTTTTGAAATAAAGTCCTTTTTTTGTGCTTCCAAAGTGTTTCCATGGGTCTTATTTTTCAGAAGCTGGATGCAAAATGGTTAATCCTTCATTTCAGCTAGAAAAGTGCTACCTGCCCCAATTTTTGGGATTTGTAAGGCAGCAAAATGAGGACAGAACAGGGGATTTAATTAATTTCCTTCAGCCTACAGTAAGAAGCACCTGGTCTGGGGAGTTTGGGTCCAGTGCAGCGTGCTGATTCATGGGGGACAGCTGTGTAAGGTGTGGGTGGGGGCTGGAAGGAAACTGAGGCTGAGAGTCCCAGCTTCAGTCTGTTCTCTGCAGCTGGATGGGGAATGGACCTAGATGGTGCTTTCCCTGCTGCCTGGCTTCATGTGTTTTCAATAAGCTGCCATTGCAGCAACCTTTTAGAACACACCATCTTCTGGTGCTAAAAATTAGTGATGTTTTTCCTTCAGTTCCTTTTTACCACCAAGTGAGATTATATGTCACTGATGATATAAAGAGTATCAAAAGGAGGATATGAATTTATGCTACTGGCACTAAATTATCATTTTACTTGAAAAATAGATTTTTTACTGACCTTTTTTCTTTTTAAAACTTTTTAAAAAATAATTTCTCTTTTCTTGCGGGTTTATTTCAGATTTTGCAAATCCATTTCGATAATATTTTTTTAATATAGTTTAGTCTATGAGTTAAATAAAAATCAGCCTTCTACTGAAATGGATACTATAAAAAGGAATATGTACCAACGTGTTCAAAGAGCAACTGAATCAGACACATAAAATAAGAGAAAATGGGTGAAAAAGGAAAACAGATAACAGAATGATAGGAGAAAAAAAAAGCCCACAACATGAATTCCACATTTCATGTTCCATTTTCTTTTCGAATGGTCATAATTTTTAATTCAGTTTTAAATGTAATAGAAAATAGACAGTTAAGACACTAAAATGCATATTAATAAGCCCAAAAAATGGAGAGATGCTAAAGGCTGAGAGGAAAGAGAGACTAAAGGAAAGGAGGAAACTAACACAAGGAGTAGACAAGGATGAAGAAGCATATGAAGACAGAAAGAAGAACCTGGAAAGAGTTTGCTGCTACATAAACTTGAAGGAGCATAAGGTTATACCCAGAAAATATTATGTGCAGGGGCTGACTGCTTATTCAGTGTTTATGCTACCATTGAGTAGTTGGTTGAATAAAGAATTGGAGTCACTCCATAGTTCAGGATTTTGTTGGAAGTTGCATTTATTACACTAAGAGATGTTAGAGAGGGTCTCAGAGAGTCACATCCAGGTCAAGAGTGACACACCTTTCACAGCCATACCTGCTTACAAGGATGAGCTGGGCTAGCACAGTGCACACAAGGCTTCTTTAACGCCCCCAGGCAGGATGTGTGAGAGTACAGGCTTTATTTTAGCCCTCAGCTTGCATATTCCCCCCTAATGATCCATCAAGGAAAACTGGGTGTTTTCCTTTCCATTCTGTATACTTAACTTTCCTTGTCTTCTCTGAAGATCTTCCAAAGTGTTCAGCATTCCTGTCACATTTGCATTTCCATCCATGTCGCTCTTTTCTCTTTCTTTATTCCTTACTCTTTCTCTTCTTTCCTTACTCTATCTCTCCCATCTTTCTTTAAAAAAAGAAATACAGAATGGAAAATACAGCTTTGTAGTACATATCTGTCTGTTTCATATTGTGTTTAAGATGGTACTCGTAGAAGTTGCTTTGCGTTCTGTGGTTTGTATACTGCAAGCCAGCATTAAATATCAATGGGAACAACCTGTAGCTTTATTATGCTTTGTCATTTTCAAATTAAAAAGTAATCCCAGATTAATGGTGCTTGTACGGTTAGAAAAATTGCACATTTTTAAATGGGACAATATGATTTGCTATTCTCCATATTTCATCCCCTATGCTAAGTTTTTTAAGTTTCTCTCAAGCTGACTTTTGAGATGGAAACCTACTCCCCAACCAGGAAAAACAAGTTTCTTCAATGATTTTATACAGGATTGGAAGAGTGCACATAAATTATATGGATTGCATGATATCTTTTCTCTTGCAACTATTCTGTTAAGTTAGTTTCAAAGCTGTCAAATTAAAAAACATGAAGTAAGAGTGATGTGTTATGTCCAGTGGGTGTTTTTGTCCTAGGAAGAGGTATCATGCTAGCCTTGGGAAAAGCCTGAAAGATAACTTCTTCCATTATTATCCAACTGAAAAGCAGCACAGAGTGACTGAATCATTAAGCTAATTTTCTCTGAAGGGGATGAAATAGCTGTTGATGGGTTTTCCTCTCTTCCTGCCCTCTTTATCTCAGTGTCTCCCTGGCATCTCCATTCCCAATGAACCATCCCTCTGTCCTTTTCCCAAACCTTCCTTCTCAAGTCCTGTATGTGTTTCTAAGCATTTCTGGCTTCACTTTTTATATCTCAGAACTATGAATTCTGATTTTGGCTGCCAAAGGCAAGGCAGAAGTAGGTATCAGTGAGCAGACACAGAAATGTAAAGGTGGGAACTTAACCTCTACTTATCCATCTATTTATTTCATTACTGCCTCCAACCAGTTCCTTGTCACTGTGGCTCTCATTTGCCTTTGACATGGGAGCTTTTTGGTCATCCCTTGCACGTATAAACATTTTCCCCTTCTCTAGGTTAGCAAGGAAAGCCCCTGAATTATGCTATGAGGAAGGCACAGAGCTTCTCCCTGCTGTCTAGGGATTGGAGACACACTGCTTCATGTGTTTTGTACAATAGAGGCTGAAAGGGCATTACAAATCACCACCAGTGAGGTTAGAAGTCCTGTTCATTCTTCCCCCTCTCTTTTGTGGCAGATGCATTTGAACCTGCATATATTGACCCAATTCTCAAGCATTAGTAAAACCTGGGAAGCTGTTTAGTGGTTTTATATTCATTCTGGACATGAACAGTAAACAGGTAGAAACCTGTGAAACCACACTGGAGATTTAGGAAGATAGAAAAAAAACCATTAATGTTACTTTTCCTTTCTTGATTTATTTTTTTTCCCTTTCAAGTTGACCGTATCTTTCCCTGCTAGGGGCCAAGTAGCTCCTTAACTCCTTAAAAAGTGAACGTTAAAGGGAAATTGATATAATATTATGGTCAGAAAAAAACTTGTCATTTTTGCAGGACTAAGAACTGTCAAGCATTCTGTACCTAACAGTTTGTATGATTACATTCAATAAACATGACTCACAGAGCTACTTGATTGTTGCATCCACATATTTCTAACCCTTGTGGGGGCATATTATAGCCTTCTAAATAATGGGGTTTAGGGCTGCAATTCCATGTCTTCTTCAAAACAATTGACTTTAACCTAATCAGGGATTCTACCCCATCATTTCAAACGTACTGCTTTAATTAGAAGCTTGCCTCAGATTTTTTGGGGTAGTGACAATTCCAGCAATTCATCTGGACAGTTACTCAGAGGTACTGCAGAAAGGCCAGAATTTTGATCCTAGTTGGCCATAAATTTGTTCTGGGAGGTGAATCTCATGGCTCTTCAAATCTGAATCATAATAAGCAGTGCAGGCAGCTGCTATTCCCACCCATGTACACACTTGCTACTAAAAGATCCACAAACTAAATTTCTCTATTTCTTCAGTCAGTAAGAACTGTAATTCAGCTACATATTTTAAAATGCGTGCCTTGTAATATTTTTGTTTCAATGAATTTACAATTAATTGCAAGGATTATTTTGAAGGCTTCTAAACCCTTATTTACCCTGTACAGTGCTGAGTAGTGGTGTGATTTCTGTATATGCCAGAGTTCACATATGCTAATCAGTCTGACTGCTTAGAAAACACTGCATAGCACCGGACTAATTTGCAGGGAGAGTAGCCTGTAAAGGTTGGCTATTAGCTGGTTTTGGTCACCTTTTGTCTACACATTGCCTGACAAGCAGCTGGATTCTTGTGCGTTCCCAACAGCTTGCAGTTCCAGTGCAATGAGGCTGAACCAGGCTTTTCTTTATTAAGGATGAAATCAAGCCAAAAATAGTCTCTATAACTGCTGTTTTCTTTTATTCATGGTAGTTCCAGGCAACAAATCAAAGATCTTAGTTGCTTTATACTACACACCCCTGCCCTCTGTACACACACATTTGCAGACATTTTGCAGTCCTTCCTTTAATGAGCTGCTTATTCTGAAGAGGTCACACTCTTCCAGAACGTTGTTTATTTTTCTCTGCTCAGGAGCAGCACCCTGCACGTATCTGCAATCATTCCCCTGTTAAGTGCTAATTGCGCACTTTTGCTCCATCTTTCAGGAAGTTCCTAATGATCCTCCCAAGCCTCTGTTAAGCTAAATATTTCTGTGTTTTCAGCAACTTTCACCACCTGTCTATTCAGCCTGCTTTACAGAAAATTCCTAACACCTGGCACCTAGCACTTGTTTGGGTATGAAGCAAATGAACCACTATGTTTCTCAGAACTGGCAGCAGGTTGAGGCAATGACTGCTCCTGGTGAACAGGACCATGAGTCAGCCTTAGAGTCAGGTGCATAGGGAAAGGTTCTCCTTGGGGTCCAAACAAACCTGACACTGAAAACCTGGGCTGGGTTTTTTGGTTGGTTGGTTAGTTGGTTGTTTTTCCAGTGATGTGTGTACAGAACAGAGAATGCTCAAATAAAACAAACAAGCATGATTTGGAAATAGCCAGTGCTGTTGCTTCAAATCAACCCCATCTTATAATAACAGTTGGACTAATCTCTGGGAAACTGAAGAATGAAGCTTTCAGGTTGCAAAAGCAAGGAGCTGAAGGCACAGGTAGCATGCTAGGATGCAAGCTGCTGTTGTGTAGCATCTTTGGAAAGAGGGTATTTTATTCAGGAGTTGTCCAATGTATTACCTGCCTCAGTATATGGGAGTCAAGTCTGCTGAGAAGATGGAAGAACAAGCCATTAGACACAGAGTAATCGGAATGCTGTGTCGACTGATCAGAAACCTAGTCTGGAAAGTGAAGCTAATTTTAAGTGAATGGAGCAAGGAAATAGATAGGAAAAAGTTGGATAAATTTGGAGGCTTTTTTTCCTTTTCGTTGGAGTAAGAGAAGGAGTCAGGGAAACATGAGCTGCCGGCAAGTACATCAGAAGGTTTTGTAAAGGTTTTTTGTGAATACTGTGACATGTGCCTTTAACTAGGATATATTGAACTGAAAGGGATGCATGAGGATAGGACAACTAGATAATTGTAAGATTTTTGAGTTTCTTTCATGGCATGGAGGATTTTTATCACAAGGGAGAGTTTCAAGAAGCAGATCCAAGCCTAGGGATGCAATAATAATGGTGGAAGAGTTAAGAATAACTGAGGGATGACTATGAAGTCAACTGCAACTGGAGAGCTGCTGGCTATATTGGACACATCTGCTGTATACACACAGATCCTTCGCATTTTTCAACACAATAAATAAACAGCAGTTGGTATTGAATCTCCATATTCAGTTTCAAGAGTGAAATAAATTGCTGACTAAATGGTCTTTTCAGTATCCTGGCTCATTTTGTGAAAGTCTCAGAAAGCAGAGCAGTGTGGATGAGATACAGGAATGGTTTCTAAATATGAGCAAATGTTGGACTTTTTAATTACAGTCAGCTCAGCCTCTGAATTCATGAGTATCCTTTGTTCTTTGGACTTTTTTTTATGTGCTATTTATCTTTACACTGAACATCTAAAAGCTTCATTTCACTTTGTGAGTATAGGGAGAATTATTAATTGAGACTTATTTTGGCTAGATTAATCTTTTCTTATGTAAGCCAAAAGTGAAAGCTTGTAAAGGAAGCAATATTTTGTTTCTTCTCTAACATGTCAATAACAGCTTGTCTTTGGGAATTTCAGCCTTTCCAAATTCAATTTTAGCACTTACGTGTTTACTTCACCTGTTTTAATTAAGAATTGGCAGGCATAAAAGAAAAAAAAATCTATTTTATGAGCTGATATGATCTTAATTGAGAATGCCTGGCTCTCACATTGTCATTGATCACTTATTTTTGTGAGTTATATCAAGGTGCACATGAAGAATATGTAATACTCCCCCATGGCAATATCTAGCAGAAGGAGCTGAGAGAGCCCAGGTGTTTTAACAAGGTGGTTTGAAAAAGCTCCAGAAACAGTATGTGATTTTGGGATTCTTGGAGGAGGAAGGGGACAGCTTTCCAAACACCTGGACTCCTTGATCCACCTGAAGGATAAGCTTTCCTGCCTAAGATGTTGCAGCATATTAATTATCTTTGCCATGTTTGAACAATTCTTCATGGTGGAGCTCCAGAACAAAGGTGCAATGTTTTTACAAAGATCCCGTAGAAACATTGTCTCATAAAAAGTATTCTTCCCTGCCTTGTTTCCTTCAGACTTGCAGAAAGACTTTGCGGGCAGGGGTCTGGAGGAAATGGTAAATAAGAGGCTTTAGAATGCTTTAGAACTTCTATGCCCTTATGTATTCTCCCTCTAGTTACAGAGGGAAAAGTACAGATGCTTACCTAAATAATGGTTTGGTTTTTAACTCAAATGCAGTTTCTGAGTAGAGCCTTTCAAAACGTTCGGTTATGATAGGTCAGACAGAAACTGGAAGATATTAAATAGATAGAAGTGGGGGTTTAGATGTTTTGCTGTGGAGGAGGGAGAACATGGGCACCAGCAAAGCACAGGGGAAAAATGTGGTTATGTCAGTGAAATAGTTTCATAATACATGCATGATTTGAAATGTTCAATTTTCATGTATGCTATAAGCAAATTAATAAGTCTCAAGGTTATTTAAGAAAAAAAATCATTCAATATACTGAAAAAGTTGAATCCAGTGAGATGTAAGATAAGATGGTCAGCAGACCTTTTCTTAGACCTTTATGGGAAGAGAAAGAGGCCCCAAGACTACATGTGATGCAACTTAGAAAGAATATATCACATGCAGTATGAAGTGGTTATTAGTTACCACTATTAAAAAAATTGCCTGCCATTGCCAGGCCTAACTTTAGCTTTTTGAAGTGCCTAACTTATATTTTCGAATCATGTTGTTCTTTCATCTCCAAGATCAAAGAGCCTTGGACATATTTGGGAATGTTTTGACTGTAATAGGCTCAGTTAAGGTGCCTGTTATATAGTACCGACCCATGTCATGACTTTGGGTGATATAGCCACATGGCTTTCTGGGACTGAGAAGTATAATCTGGTCCCAATTGTTCCTGAAGAGCTATGTGTAAACTAAATGACCAAGGAGGTGCTTCTGGCTGGTGGTATCTGCATCACATATCAGGATGTGTGACAGCAGCACATATCAATGCTGACTGTCTCCTTTGTTTTTCCAGAGAGGAAATCTGGAAACTATGGAAAGCTGCTCAGTTCTGGATAACTAGAGTACAGTACAACATGCTCCCACCAAATTACTTGATTTGAAAGTGGTCATCAAGTCAAAACCATTAGGGATATGGGTGTTTTTTTTTAATTTTCCAGTGGGGGTGGGATATGGTGAATGTACGTTGTATGAAATATTGAGATTCTTGAATTTTTGATCAAGATGATCAAGGGATAAAATCATATTTTGGCATTATGAGAGTTGGAGATTTCAACAGCTAGCAATGAGGGTTTAGAGGGAGGTATATATCCTAGAGGTTTGTATGAGGCATCTCATCCACCCTGCTGAATCAGTTTCATCTGGTGTAAAGACCTCATCTGGTACGAACAAGTTCTTCCAGATATAGGTTTTAGGTATTTTTTTTCTGAAGATGTCAGGAGACAGTGAGCAACTATCTTTCCTCATTTGTGTAGCAGCAGATGCCTTTGTGAGGAAGGAAATTGGGCATACTTCATGCATTTTTTTATTCCATGAAAGAAGCAAGGCCTGTCATTACTCAGCATGATATCCCCTTTAGAAACAGTCCTTTGGCAGAGCTAATGTTGGGCATGCTATGGACAGTCTGTCTAACCTCATCTATGCTATTGCTTAAACTCAGTGACTGAAAAAGCCTTTGTGGACTGTGTTGAGTAACTTGTGGTCTTCTCACTTGCTGAAGTGTCTCCAAGGCATAGCTTGGGCAGTAAGCATGTCTAAGCCACAAGTGCCTGGGAGCTGATAGGAAGTGCTGTGGGAAGCAGCAGTAACTGGTGGGCTGGACAAGCCCTCCTCCTGCTCAGCCTCAGCAGCAACCACTGTGTAAAAGGCAGCTCTGCTGTGTCGCTGTGGCTTGAGCACATTTGCTACAGTTGATTGTAGGACAAAACTGAACTGGCCTTGGGGAGCTGGACTGCCCTTTGGCAGGCCCTAAAGAAACCAACAATTGGTGCTACTGGTGAGGATGATTTTGGGAGCTTGAACTCGGGCTCTTGTGGTCCTGTGCTGTGCTCCCTGGCACTACAGAACTCTTCACCAGCTTCAGCCATTTGAGAACTGGTTGAGTCCTTCAAGATCTTTACCCAAACACCTTTGCTACCAACAGGAGAGAGACTGGCATATTTAAAAGGATTTTCTGCACCTTAGACAGCTCTTTTAAGGATGGCAGCCTAAGTGGCTAGATGGAGTTAGACAGCTGATATCTACGCAACCCTAGCTAACTATCACCTCCTTTCTTTCTGAACCTTTGCTGCCATACATAATTCAACCCTTTACAGACAGGACAAGTGTTGTTGGAATTAGTGAAAGAACAGATTAAAGGCTCCCAGGAATATATATATATAGATAGATAGATAGATAGATAGATAGATAGAGATATATATAAGTATTTCAGTCTGCTACAAAACAATTTGTGTCTCTTTGTAGGAAAATTTATATACTTTTTTTTTTTCATATGAGATAAGGAAGAGTAATTTAATAAATAATATACTTACCACTTCCAGACAAACTCAAAAGAGATGTATGCTAGGGTAGCTGGCCTCAGTCCAGCAAAGCCATTAGGCATGGGTAACCCTTAACAAAAGGAAATCTGCTTAGCTCCTCCTCCTTATGCTTTTTAAGGCATTGATCTTGTGTCTTGATCCATTTGGCCTATTGGGCTGAAGTTTCCCCAAGAGGGAAAGGCCACAACCTGGTCCAAGGTTATATTTACCAGCCACCCCCTACCCTCACCCAAAACCAACTGAGCAGATTTGTTTGCACCCCTGAACTCAGAGTTTTCCTTTTCTACAGTTTCTCTGTGTTGCATGCCAGCCCTCACTTAGTCCCTTATCCTTCAACCTGGGTGAAATTTGTACAGATTCAATATGTGTCAGACAGGATTTTAGCCCAACCTAAACAGAGCTGGAGCACAACCATTATTGATCACAGGCTCAGAAGGGAAGGCTTAACCTTTGCAACGCTAAGAGTTTGTTCTCTCACTAGTTTTGGTTTTACTTTGGGGGCTGGGGGAACTTGGATCACTGAATGAAATAATGAAAGGGCATGAAATAATTTGTGCCATTTATGGAGTAAATAGTTTAGATAAGGGCCCATCAGAATTTTTCAATAACCTAGCCAGTTATAAATCTTTGTAACAGGAATACACCACTATGTTCAGGGATTTTTTTCCTGAATATCCTGGAATTGCACAGCACATTTTTATATGCTTCTCTGTGTTTGGCCTTAAGGCCAAGTGTGAACAACTGATATTTTTCCTTATTTCAGTTTCTCTGCCTGTGTCTTGTTATTTAAGCTAGAGATACAGTAAAATCTCTGGGCATCCAAACTGCCTCCTAGTTGTGTCAAATAGTGTCTATCCATCAATGAGATACTTTGCTATGCAAGATTTCAGAGAAATGTAGTATGCTGAAAGGAAAATACAAAAATATTAGGAGTTACTTTTGTGGTTGATCTATTTATCTACCTGTTATCTTTGAATATGCCTAGTCATACCTTATGCATGTTTGTACATTTGCATCATGCAGTGGGATTTTCCTTACTGCCCCAGGAAGAAGCTCTGACCTCTGGGAAAGGCTGCTGGTGTGACGGCCACAGCTCCAACATCCAAGCCTCGAACAGAAGCTCATTTTTAGTACATGTGCTCAGTATCAACATCTATACATGTTAGATACAGCTGTCAGTTCCGTAGTTTCCAAAAACGTCATTTCCAGGCTAGCACAACACTGCAAGTTGTCTGATACCAAGAGCAAAGGCCAAGTCATCATTGTCTGGAATGTTTTATTTGTTCTGCAAAGATTTGCACAGTGCTATGTCTGTACTTGCTGGTGAGGTGCCTGTGAGTAGCATCAGTGTAATGCAGATACGCCTTACCTTTTTCATTCCCTATTTCATGCAGATGCTTCAAGCTCAAAGCAGTGTCATCTGCCCCTTCTATGAGCAGAGGTCCTTTGGCAGATATGTTCCTTCCCATGTAAAGGTCGCGGGCTGACACCACTATGAATGCTACAAATAGTTCAGCTCAAGCCATCTTTAAGCCAGACAGAAAAATAAACCTCTCACAATGGTAAGAGGTCTTCAACATGATCTGAATTGCCTCAGTATAGTCCCTTGGGACTATTTGTGCAGTGAGATACTCTTCACTGTGAATAGGAGTGACAAAATCTGGCCCAGAGTTAGTTCCTTAAAGATGCAAAACTGCCACAGAAACACGTGCAGGAGCACATAAGTCTTTTTTTCCCACCTGTGATCTTTGCCAGCGAGGTCTCTCTCTCAGAATCACTGCGGCAGTTCAAAGCTTCACTAACATTGCAAGTTGACAGGGGAAACATTGCTGATCCAGCTCAGAGAAGCAGGCAATTTACTTCTATAAAATTACACTGAGTAAAGCTTTTGGGATTTCATGTAAGCATATCTGAATCATGTGCATATCAAGTGCTCTCAGTCATGAGAGAAAGAGGGGGTCATATGAGGATGAGAAACTCTTCAGAGAGAGAGACTAACCTTTGATGAAGTGCTCAGGCCACAGACAGGGAAGCTGTCTGCAGCTTGTGCAGTAATAAGTTTTATTGTCTTTCATAGAGATCTGCAAAACTCTGAAACCTGGAACACACACATCTGCATTACCCCACAGATGCTGTGCACCTGGTCCCTGTTGTGTCAGGAGGATCCCAGCTTTGGTGCAAGGGGCATTTCTTTGGCAAGATGGCTTTTTCTTCCCCAGCTCTGCTGATTCTCAGTGAAGTCACTTCACTAATTGAAACTTCTCTCTGTGCTCAGTAAGCACTGTTCACAGGCAGGGAAAATCAGGCTGAGGTTCCTCTGTGTGGAGAATTGGATACCCTTGGCATAATGCTTGAGACCACTGAGTCAGCCTTAACCAGGACCTCTCACCCCCACGGCATGAATATGCCATGGTAATGTTTGAAAATGGAGCTATAACAAAACTGCTGGTCAGATAAGGGCATAGGGTACTGCTTTTAGCAGTATGGATGTGTTTCTCTAAGGGTTTCATTGTGTTACACTCATTTCACTCATTTGCCAGGAGTTGTTTGACCTTTCATTTGTGAGCTGTATGAAAGCCGTGCACAGAGGCTCTGTCCTGGCAAACGTGGCAACAAAATTTACTTCTTTCTTTAGAAATACCTTTAGTGTTGGGAGAGATAGGGATTTTGTTTTGTTGTTAACCTCACGTAACTCTTCAGTTCTTTTTTTTTTTTTTTCCAATGCCAGTTACAGATCCCAGATGTCAAATAGCAGCAGCAGCTGGCTGCGTGACAGATCCCTTAGGCTGCAGCTGGGTGAACACTCCTGGACTTATTCTAGCTGTGTCATATAGATGGTATGCAGATGACTTCTCTGAGCTGTCATGCTTTTCAAATGCCTCTAGCTTCTTTTTTTTCCATTCTTTTATTCTGGTAATACAAAGAGCCTGGAAATTCAGCCTTGAAGAAATCTTGCATGTATCATGTACAGGATCTGTGGATCCAAAGGATGATCTATCTGTGCATTATTCCTTTTACATAACTAAATTATTCAATAATAAATGCCCAATATTCCTAATACTCTATTAAAATAGTGTTGAATATATCTTTCAATACTCTGTGTTTGTGACAATAGCACTCTTGTATGAAGATGAAAGGAGAAACATTAATTCAGGAAATCTGATTTCTCTTGAAAATGACATACTCAGTGTCCAAATTGGTTGCGTAGTACTTTTGGTTATTTTCTCTTCATTAAGTCAATGTGAGTAGATTGATTGACTGCTAATGACAGAACAGAGCTTCAGATTTCAACAGATGAGAGAAGCAGAAATAAGAGTAAATTTTCAGTAGAATGATAAATAAACAATAATCTGTATTATCTACAAAGAAGAGTTACCTCACTATATATTTTTAAGATCTTCTGTGCTGGTGAATTTTCTTTAGTAGTTTTGCTGCACATGACTTTTAACTAAATCCATTTTGTAATTGGTTGTAACTCTGCCTAATATTAATGCAATTATAACAAATATATGGTTTTCCTTTAAACTACAGTGTATGTTTTGCAAATGTATAGTTTGAAAAAGAAGTACAATTTTGATTAAATGTTAGTATCCTTACTCTCAGTTAATAAAACCTAGAGAGCTGAATTATTTAATTTCAGATTATTGGAACGTATGCTTAAAACATCAAGATAATATTTCCAATACAGTTTTCCAATAATTTCCCTCTCCAGTATTGTCAAGGGTATTAATTGACTCAAAGCAGTTTTTTCTAGAAACAGAAGTGCTCATTGACTAAGCCACCATTTTTTCCCTTTTGGGCAAAATCCAGAAAATAGATTTCAACAAGTGGAGCAAATACACTTTCTCTGAATGATCTTCTGTGCTCTATTTTATCTCACATTTGTTTTTTCTAAACATTACCTGCAGCTAAAATGAAGGTGGTTGTTGTAGATACATGAGAATACTTCCCATTGCATCTTTCAGAAATTATTTAATTTTCTTGCAGACACAATGCAGAACCCAGCTCAGAGTTCTGGGAAAATCCAGAAGTGCCATGCAAAAGTAGCTGTAAACCAATAGAATTTTCAGCACCAATGCAGGCAATTCCACCATCATTTATTTTAAATCTAAAAAACAGTATATGTGTTTCTTCTTTTTAGTCACTGATTTATGTCTTGTGCATTACTTTTCCGTTGGGTGTCATACAGCCTACCCCTATGTGGCTTCCCGTAGCTACTTCTGCATAACTCTAGTTCATCTTGTTGCTTCCTAGTCACAACTTTCATCTTCCTAGAGTCCCCTCATATTTACAGCTCTCCAAAGGACATCACAAGTTGGTATCAATATATGTCATTCTCACTGAAGTTATTAATGCTTTTCCCTTAACTCAAAGATATTTTTATTCCCCCTCCCTAAAGGAAATCCTATGTATTGATCAGTGTTGAAGGTTTCTTTTGATAAAACTGTGCACAGTAAATCTGTCCTGAGACTCCATAGCCTGAGCGTGTTCTTGTTTTCTGTTTGTGCTAGTCCAGAATAGAATTCTTCTGTTTTTCTCTGGTGTCTTTTTCCCCCAGCAGTATTCCTTCTCCAGTTGCATTTCTGAAGCAGACACTCAATGCAATTGTTCATCTCCTTTAATCTTCTGTTGTTAGTAGAGTTCCTGCTGGTCCTTTGTTGTGCTTCCAGTTGGTCAGATTGCTCATTCTCGGTCTCACAGACTGACTGACATGATAGAGTGGCAAAGTATCCTGGCTGCTCTGAAATAGACTATTGTAAACCTGCAGAAACATTATCTGCTAAATGTTTTTCTATGTTCTGTTTCAGGTCTTTCAGCAGGAGGCTTTATTGAAGAACCTCTTTCAAATTATCTCTTTTTTTCTGTCTTATTTATTTTTTGATTTTTGTATCAGATTGTTTCTGATTTAGCTGCATTCAGTTATATCTTAAAAATTGACAAGTTTCCTAGAACATGCAAACACCTAAGGGCGTTAGAAGTATTCTGCTTAGAAATAGGGTAATACAGAAACTTCTCTTGGTGGGTTTTTTCCCCTTTGGTTTTTTTTCCCTGCTTAAGGTATCAATCATTTCATCTCCAAGTCTTCTGCCTTATCTCACTTTAAGCTTATCTAAATTGCTGACCATCACCAGCATTTTTTTCCCCCTCCCCAAGTTACTGGTCATATTTGCCTCTATTTTCAGCTTTTGGGATTTTTTGTGATGTAAATTCTTCTGATAAATCCCTTTATTTATCTGTTCTTCCATCTGCCTGCTTCATCTCCTCCTCCTATAAGCCCTAGCTTCTTGCATCATGGTATGTTACCTAGCTTTATTCTGGGTCAATATGCACAACTTCCCCTGGGACTTCAACGGTCTTGATCATTATCCTTCCTTTTTTCATTTTGTTTCTCTAAAGCCCCCCACTGATGTAAATGTATCTCTGACTTCAGCACAAAGAATATCAAGCTCCACATGCATCACTGCAGGACTGCTGAAACACTTTGTGATTTGCTTTGTAAATACTTCTGATCAAGCTGGCTACTTCTCAGCTTATTCATGGATACTCAGTACAAAGAGGGTAGATCACCTGATGTCAGTGAAAATTTATAATGCAGAGATTTTCAGTTAGGGCTTTTGTTTGGTTTGTTTGGGTGGTTTTTTTGCTTTGTTTTGTTTTGTTTTTCCCCACCATAAAGCATCATTGTAACACCATAAATTTTTAGTGAGTGCTTGAATTTTATGTTGTGAAAGAAACTCCAGTATGCCAGAGATACGGGATTTGCAGTTCAGATACCACACATTAACTATAATATATTGAAATAATTCTTCTGAAGGAACCCACTACAGATAGAATTGTAGAGGAGATCCCACTTTGGAAACACCTAGCATAGCCTGCGATATTGCAGCTTTCATGTTTTCACAGGAGGGAAGTTGATGTTTCACATAAAATATCTGGAAACAGATGGACTCCTCTGGCCTGTGAACTTGTATTTCTTTAATGGTCCAACTATAGCACAGAATCATAAAGGCAATTACATAGAATTCCCTGTCTGAAGAAGAAATGTGAGTCAAGACAGGAAAAAAATCCAGCCAAGAGAAACATGTGAAGATGGCATTGAGCTTATCCGTGTACACTTCTGTCAGTGAGGAAAAAGCTGCTTTTCAGATCTTGAAGCTGAAGGCCTAGAGGAAAACTTAGATCAAGGAAAAACAGGACTCTTCTTGTCAAGTGTTAACAACCGAGTTTAAATTCTGTATTAAAATGCTTGAGTTGTAATTTTTTGTGGTGCCATGGTGTGACAGGCCTCTGTTTCAATAAAACAGGTTGAACCTGGGTTTGTGCCTTAGCTAATACATAGCGTCTCTGCAGCTTTTTGCAGAATTCAATCTTTGTGTATGAAAAGCTATCTTTTCAGGCCCTTTGCAATGTTATATGTAGTAGATAATGAGGAAATACTGCTCAAACCACAAAACTACAAGTATCTTCAGCTCAGGAGACTATCTCCTGACTGATGAGGGGTGAAGGAAACAAAAAAAAGTATTAAAATATTTCTGTTCATGACAGAACCAGACATTCATGTGGCATATACCACATTAGTTATTGATGTATATTTTGACTGCCTGGTGGGGTTTGAGACTCCTGTGAATAATAGTACCTGGGCAGCAACTGAGTGCTCCAGCATAATTCTCCATTAGTATAAAGCCACAAAACAAGGAAAAGCTGGGCGTTAATTTGAATAAAAGATAGAGAAAGGCATGTACTCTGAGCTGCATTCTGTGATAAAGTCTTAATGTTGTAGAAGAATGCTAATTTAATCTGTTCAGTAATATTGGAGAGCTTTCTAATGCCATTCAATACCACTTATATTAGCATTTTATCCATTTAAATTCTCTTCATAAGTAACCATGTGTTTTCAGGTTGTTTGGTCAGAGAGGTGACGTAATCAGAGAGAGAACAGGAATGACTGCAAGATTTACTGTGCAAAGTAAATGATGATGTCAGATAGACAGTTTAAAAAATATGATAAACCGGAAAACCTCCAAGCAAACTGGATTTTCTACTTGAAATAATGAATTAATTCTTCATGAAGTCCTAGTGTTGTATAGTAATTGTTTCAATTTTCCTATATTTTCCTTTTAAAATTTTATTAATTTATTAATCTAGTTACCAATTCTGTATTTAATAATTTCCATAGAGATCAAAATCCCTTGGAATATGAAACACTGCTTAGCATGTATTTTGTAATTAGCTGTAAAAATTTACATAATGAACTAAGCAGTTAATTTCTGAATGTGATGTGTGTCTGTGTATATGAACCGTGGACCTATGCCCAGTGCTTCTGATAAGAGATTCTCAGCTAATCAATTCCTTTTCTGGAGCTTTTGAGCCTTCCAGTTCATTCTAGTCACTCATCTAGACAAATTCACCATGGGTAAGGAGTTGCAAAGTGCTGCAAATTAAAATAATAGCCTTTTTTTGCACTTCTATTGCCTATGCTGTCCATATTACAGCTACTGGGGCAAAATACAAGGAAAATCAGACCAACCGTGCCTTCTCAAAGATGTGATTTGTAATACTCTGACCACCTTTCTACCCAAGTATGGTGTAATCTAAGGAGAGCAGTGTTTCTTGGTTTGGAGCTGTTGCCTCCAAATCTGTGTGTCGGAGTATCTTTTAAAAATAATGTTTGTAGTGTGGCATTCATCGCTCACAAGCCCTAGCATGGCAATGGTTGCCTCACAGACAAATTAGATCCATTACAGTTGTTTCTTATAATGGACAGTCAGTGGAAAAACTTGTAGCATCTGAGGTGTCACAGTCCAAGGATAACACAGTGAAGTTGTTGATCAGCTTACATTGACAATTTCTTCAAGTTTTACTAGGGTTGGGATAAAATATGTGAAAGAAAGAGTTTTCATTATAGGAAATTATGGTGGTAGTTTCCACTAAGAATATTACTTCAAATATTTCTTTAGAGCCAGTATTTGTTTACACCTTAGAAGTTTCTGAAGTACCTGGGGATTTTCTAGAAGGAGAAGTGGAAGAAGCTGTCCTGTCATTTGAAAAGCCCAGCTGAATAAGAAGTCACTTTAGCCATGACTTCTGCTATCCTGCAAAGGGTAGGAGTCATCAGCTAGTCAAGACAGCTCATCTAGGTAGCAAAGAAGGACAACAAGCAACGGGTAGAAGAGTGAAAAGTCCACAGTAAACTCATTTCATAGTGGATTTGCTTCTCTGAGCACTGAGACATCCTGAAACTGGGGCTATGCCCTGCCCTGCCTGTATAGCACAACCAAGGCCTTATTTCTCTCATTTAGAAGATGGGTATTCTTCATTAAGGCATGTTTGCTCTTCTTAATAAGCTGTGTGAAGCTATTAGGTAGGGAAGCTTGACTTGAATTGATTTGCTTTGTTTAAACATGCTCTAGCTTTTGCTCATGTATACAGCTCATAAAAAGAAACCTGTTTGAGTTGAGCCTAGTATTCCATAGTGATTACTTAGATGTGCTGTCATAGCCAAGAGCTTCGAGTCTAGGATTTTGCTGGCAACAGTGCAGCTGCAGTAATTACAATGATATGGAAAACTGAACCACAATTTAAAAACCAAAAGGACTATTGCAACTCTTACAGTTCAGAGATTGCTGAGTAATGTCCATTCAATATATGTAGGTAAAATTCATGATGCTTTATTATTTTTAGTAATTAATGTGGATCAAATCTGTTTTAGAAGCTCTGGTTTAAGCATGCAGGTAGGTTTGTTTGGCTGTTTTGTTTAACCAACCACTTAAGAGTCAAGTAGAAGTTTTAGTGAAATTAATTTTTGTTAGTTAATACTTGCAAAAGTCTTTGAAGATATTTATTGCCATATATTTGTTAGATTTTTGTCTCATAAGCAACTTGTCCTGTGAAAAGTATTTCAACTAGTTTTTGGACCTATCAGCAGTATTTTTTCTTCCTTGATCAGAGCATGAAAAGTCTTGGATTTTCAATAGCTTCTGCCAGGGCAAGACACTGAATCCCTCTATATGCTCTGTGCCATGAATTCTGATCCTTCATATTGACTAGAGCTGTCACCCATAATAATAACTAAAACCAGTGTGAATTTTGTATGCACAACTGTGGTCTTGATTCAGTCAGTGAGGATCAGAGAGAGTTTTTGAGATGACTTTAGAACACAGAGAGTTGTATTCAGCCCCTTCTCCGAGGCTGAATTCAGATTTCTTATTGGAATTTCTTTCAATGAAAAAAGCAGTTAATTTGCTTAATTAAAATACCTTTAGTTGAATTATTTGCTCAGTTTTGAATAGTTATTCTTCTGATGGCAACTACAGGTTGAATATACCAGCCTTTCGCTGAAAAATCTACCTGTGAATGTACCAAACTTGCTTCCATTTCTGCAATTTATATCCCATTCATACTACAAATGTTTGTTTAATACTTGGTTTGGACAATGTTGACTTTGAGAAAATGATGTGGCAGTCCAGGAGAAATGGATATAGTTTGAAATCTGGATCCTTTGATTGTAAGGATTGATCCACTTTGATTGTAATGTATGAACCAAAGAGAACTGATGTGCTGTGGGGCAGTGGTCTGTAGTCTTGTGAAAGAAATAGTTGAAAAGAAAAATGAGTGCATCTTTTCAGAAATAAAAAACATAGGTGATGTGACTGGTGTGTTTTCCCTCAGCACACAACTATATGTCTGATGTAATTGAAGAATAAAGAAAAATTACATTTCTTAATAATTTCTCGTAATTAGTTTAAGCATAGTCAGACTTATGGAGGTACACACTATTTTGAGTAACTAGTCATTGTGTAAGCTATACCTTACAGAAAACTTTGTTTTCTGTATAGCAACAGGTCTGCCATCCTGTCTAACCAGGTTGTTCAGTAATGTTGAAGAGCTGATTTTCTGCTTTTGAGAGAATGTTTGAAAGCTGTGGGTATGATTTTTTTGTGTTTGGGCAATCAATCAATTTTATTGCTTGGCTGCTTTCCCAGCTCCTGGTTGCTTCTACTACCTAATTTTGCAATGAACAAGCAAATGAATGTTCTAATTGTATATAAAGAGAACTGTTCTGATTGTCATGTTTTGAATTCTTAACAACAGCTTAAAGTATTACAGCTGTATCCTATCAGCATATCATGGCAAGTCTTGCGAATTAATTTCAGTAATGAATATGAGGCAAATGATACTAAAATCCTGCAGTACAGCTCTGACATATTTTTTGTAGCCATTTCTATGTACTTTTCATCTAATGAGGATTTTTTTCCCCTAGAAGATGAGTTTCTTGCACTGTTTCATCACAGCCCAGTGTTTCCAAAATTTGTTGGGTTTGAATTGCACTTCAGCCTTCATCACTCTTCCATGGTTTGGGTGTCTTAAGGGCGAAGGAGAATGTCAGCATGTTTGGCAGCTGCTGACACGAAGAGCAAGGGGTTCTTTGCAGCAGAAGGAGGTTGCTTGCCCCACGGGCACACAGCCCCAATGGGCAGCATAGTGAAGAGCAGAGCCGTGGGTGCTCGAGCCCCAGCGCGCAGCTGGCATCTTTGGTACAGGTGCAGGAACCACCACGGGGAGAAAACATTCCAGAAGGATTGTTTGTAACCTCAGGAGGCCAGGTGTGAAGGAGCTATCATCCAGGCATTCCAGACTGAAATTTGCTGCAGATCTCTGAGACACCTGCACACAGCAGCTACTGCTGCTTCATTTACTATTTGAATGTCTGTCACCTCCTCTCCTCTTCAGTTGCTTCATATCTTCCCTGTGCTTGACCCCATGCTGGGGTCCATTACTTGGAAAAGCTCAATTAAAATCTGGCCAGCTGCTTCTCAGCTGCATGAACACTGTTGATGCAAAGATCTGGCTAGAAAATATTCTCTGCTGATGTTTCATTGGAAGTGGTTGGTTTCTGGGGCAGAGAGAAGTGGCTCCAATTGGCAGAATTACAGTTTGGCTTGGAAAAGAAAGAATGAAATCCCACCCCTCAACTTACATACCTGTTAAATAACTTGCTTTACATTAGAGTCATTTCACTGTTAACCTTAATAAATTGGGATAACCCATAGGCCACACAAAAGTAAGCAAGTCAAGAATTTGTCTTAACTCATTTTCTGTGTGCTCCTGATAATTGTATGCATCAGTCTCTTTTTTCTCAGGGAAAACAAAAAGATGGAAAACATCAATAAATCAACAGTGGATCAAAAAAAAAAAAAATAAGACCCAAAAATTAAGAAAATCAAGAATATTTGAAGTGCTGTGCAAAATCAAAGGAGGGAGAAGCACTTTAATTCCCAGAAATTACACTCCAAAAATCAGACTTGCTGCAACAAAATATATATGTGTGCAATGCATACATGTATGTGTACATACATACATGTATGCATACACACACATAAGGAAATGACTGAAGAGCTGGAGAAAGTGCCTTAAAGGGAAAATTAGGTGTTATCCAAGTATTGGCCAAGTGTATTTGCTTATGCACAACTCTACATCAAATTCCAGACCAGAGCCAGCTTGCATCTTGCCAGTTTACACCCCAGGCAAAAATTCTGTGTTGAGTTTCTGCCTGACTGTGTAGATTTTCCTTGGAATAACACAGAGTGTTGTCATAAATTTTAAGAGAAAAAATGCAAAAGGTACTAAAACTAAAGGGCTGCTACCACCAGAGGGAAAAATAAAAGGCACAACAAAAACAACTAAGAATATGTTAGGGAGACCTGAAAAACAGTTAGTTGTAATACAACATTATGGATGGTTATAGCAGTGATTGTATATGTGTGGTCTCCTGTGAAGACTAGAATTGGACTGAAAAATTTGAACAGGGAGGGTATCATTTGATGTATGTCTCTCAGTTAAAGGTAAATAAGGTCAAATGAGAAATTGAGTTTAATAACAAGGCTGATAAAACAAAATAAATGGAATAAAAATTTCCAGATGAGATTAATTTTTCATCTTGTCTAGTCTTAGATCAAAATAGCTTTCCTTTCTGAAAGAGGTGCTTCTGGTTCTGAAATATAAATTAATGAGCTCACAAATCTCTGAGAAAACTGTTATGAGGTGAATAAGAAAATAGTTACATGGGTCAATGGATTCTTAGCAGAAGAACAAAAGCTGGAATAGATAAGCAGGTAAATTGGTTTCATTTTTCAGCATTGTGGTAGAAGTAGAATGTACGAAGAATACAGTTTCTCATGGATAATTATTATATCTGGACACAGACTTTTGCAGGAACATCACAAAACATCTCCAGCTACCACTCTTTGAGATATGTCTGACAAATGTGACACTGGGGAATTCATTTACTTTCTTAGTATTCATATTCTATATAACTGCTAAAAATTATCATCCGTGAAAGTGGAAATATAAACATTTTTGTTTTCTCGTCATACTTGTTTATTCTAATCCTCTAGGCAGATAGTCACATTTCCTGGATCCCTCTGACTTCCTACCCATAAACAAGCCAATTAAATTTTGCTTTTGTCCAACTGTTGGAGGGACCAAAAGCATTTTTGGTTGTTTTAATCATTAAATATCTAATGATAAACATGTTAAGTACTGTATCAGCCCACTGCATACAAGACTCGCAGTTCATCTATAATTAAATCTAATTTTGAAACAATTTCTGCTGGTTTCCTGCATGCATTTCATTAAAATTCTTTCCAACATAATGGAATTCCATTAAAGGAAAAATGGAAAACAAAGATCACATGCAACCTGCTTGCCTTTTATGTGCTTAAACATGCGGTGCATTTTCTAATCCATAAGCATCGGGCCAGAGCTGGAATATGATCATGAGTGACAGCACTGGTGTACAGTGAATCCTGTGAGATGTCTGCAGGAGCTCAGGACCTCTGAACAACTAACCAGTGTGATTAAGCAGAAGCCATTTTATTGTTTTTACATTATGTTCTACTTATACATTCTAAAACTACTGTCCAGCGAGCACGCATTTTTTCATCGGTGCCTCTATCTTGTCCACAAGCTCTGCCTGCATCTTTCAGGAATATGTTTGGTTACAGTCCAGTGCTTCATAGCCCTTCTTCATCTTAATTCTTGCAAGCTCAGTATTCTGTTTTTCAGCCTCCTCTTTCCCAATTTAGCACAATTTATGTTTCCATAGCCTTGATGAATTCCAGAGTGTTTGATAAGAATAACTAGAAATGGCTTGGCTGGTGTACTGGCTGGAACACACTGTGGCCTAAGCTGTTCAAATGCATTGCTACAGATGTCAGGGTTGGATTCACAAGCTTTGAGGGGGTAGGGTTAGAGCAAGCTTGTCTATCCTGACCTGGGTCGCAGGTCTGATGGAACAAAGATGAGCTCTTTAATCTTCCACTGTTTACTCTGGGATCCTCCAGGTCTGGCCCGTGCTGGAGAAGGAATGCACAGCGAGATAAATGTTTAAATAACAGGACAGAGACTTGGGCCAAAAGAAGGACATCTGACCCCACAGATAGCTGCAGGAAGCAGGAGACAAGATAGCGAGTTGTTGGTTTGGTAGCAATCACTCATGAGCAGATGGATTTCAATTACCCACCACAGCTTGCACAGAGCACAAGTGCAAGAGCTATCTGTACACTGGGGAAAAAACAATTCTTTCTGTGGCAGGTGCAAAATATGAAAGAATAATGAAAATAAGCTTTGAATCTCTGATTCTTTCTCCCATTACAACTAAGAATGTGGTGAAAAGGGATATGATTTGACACTAGAAGAAAATGTCATAAATCAAAAGAAATATGATGCATTGATGGAAACTGTGATAGGATAGAACGTGCATGTTGGTAGGATAATGTACAATAATGACAAAGGGAGTACAAAAAATATGTAAAAAATCAGTATAGTTTGTGATAATAGGGTTTATCAAACAGGAGTGAGGGAATAATGAAAAATATTGAAGAAGTTTGCAGTCAGGAAAGTAAAGTTTATTCTTATGGCTATGTAGTTCCAGAGCAGGAGTTTGCTTGCCAGGAACTCAGCCAGGCCAGAGTAGCTGCAGGTCTGCTGGTTGTGACTGAGTCAGTGTGTCTGAAGCACTTCGATTCCTCTGATTAGAATGCAAGTCAAAAATAGAGATGCAGCCCTCCAAGAGCTAAGTACTGTTGATAAAACTGGAAACGAGTTTTAAAATAAATTATTGCCATAAAAAAAAATAAAAGAAAAACCCACAAACAAACATCTGCCTCTCCAAAACACCTAACCAAAACCCAAAACAACAACAACAACAAAACCAAAAACATCACTGAAGAAAAAATCTCTATTGCCACAAGTCCCAACAAAATAACCCCAAAAAAACCCAAAAAACAAAACAAAAAAAAACCCAAAACAAAACAAAAAAGACAAACCCCAAACTCCAACCATCTTCATGCTTATCTTTTCTAACAGTTCCTCATGGTCACCAGACCTGCTTGAGAAAAAAAGTTGTTCAAAACTTTGCTGTTTAATTTATCTCCTTCCAACAAAAATTCAAGCCAAAGTAACTGTTGAGGTTTTATTTATTTACTTTACTACAGCTTATTATACGTTGTGGAAACAGTCTTCACTTTGATTTACATTCTTGACATGTTTTATCTGGTGTTTTTCCATTCATTGAGATCAGAAACCTTTACCTTAAAGCACTGTCCTTTCTTCTGCTCTCCCATTTTTTTCCCATACACTCCCAGGATTGAGCAAAGAAGGGGAAATGTGTTAAAAAATTGCTGTGATATTTGGTGCTGACTTTTTCTATGTGCTCTGTATGGGTATAAAGAGCATTATTTAAATGTGAACTTTCCTGAGCCTGTCATAGTTGATTTTTCCATGGATTGGTGTGATGAAACTTAAACGAATTTTAATGGCAGATTTTCCAGCATAGCTTAGTTGAATGTCTTTATATTAAATTTTAATCATCTCAAATGAAGCTCTGTGTGGTGCAATGAAATTCAGCAGAAGTATGCTGTGCTAATAAGCTGCAAAATATTAATACTGAGATGATTTTTTGTCTGTCTGGTATCAAAAGTCTTCCCTGAGCTGTAACATAAAATAAGATTTTAGCTATAAACTCAAAGCTCATCTGTTAAAAATAGCAGAGGAAAAGGAGGACATCTGTGTGTTCAGTGTTATTAAGATGACTAAAGGTGTCAGAGAGAAGCCATGTCTGTGGTGGCTTAAGCTTTCATATTCCTGTGGACAAGAAAAATGATCCTAAGATGTATTTGGTGGTGTATACTCAAAGGAAATTAAGAAATATTCAACTTACATTGCATTCCATCTAAAATACAAAGTATGCTCCTGCTCTTCAAGTTCAGTAAAATGAACTCAAACTGAAGTGGAGGACACTTTCTGAGGTAAACAGAGTCTGTTTTAACAAAGGAGGACTAAGTGAATTTAGCTGGTTTTGTCCAAAAATAATTAAATGTGAGAGAAGATGCTCTTGCTACTCATGGATATGTCACTAGGACAAATAACAAAACCAGTAGAAGCTCATTCATAGTAAAAGGCAATTTGCAAAACCAATGAGGTGTAAACTAGCCATGAAGGTTAGAAGTAATTTTCCCATAATCTGGATAAGTGATATTATGACTTAGGCTTCCCATAATACTGCAAGAAAAGATGTATTTCAAGTAGAAGTTGATGAGTTTTTGATGGGATATGACATAGGACATGTGGGTATGCCCATGATTTGAAAAGGTATGCTCACTCTATGCTCCCTAACTTTAAATTCAAATTGGTGATTTACACATAATAAAGTAAAATAAAAATAAGTTTTTCAATCCTTTTGCTGTCTCTTCCACAAATGAACACAAACCCATAAGGATTAGATAATATCTTGCATTGTTTATTATTACAGTGATTTCTATAACTTTGGGGCTCCCATGTGTAAATAGAAAGTGATTAAAGAAACTTGCAATAAACAATTTATTACTAATTAAAGTAAGTCAACTGTTAAATTAATTTAGAAAATTGTCATTGTATTTTCACTCTTAAGAGTTCTTAACAATTATTTTTTCTCAGATCAATTTTTGCATTTCAATAGTGAAATAATTAACTACGAGTGTATATAATTATTTTCCTGTATTTTACCCTTCCTGATAAACACTGCCACTTTTGCTTACAAAGCTGTTTGAAATCTTGGATTGAAGGAGCTCTCAAACATTCAGATAGAACTGAATACCTTCCCCAGCTAATGCTACATTTTAACAGATCGAGGACACAGACTGCTGGAATAAATGTGATAAGTGGCCAGGAAACGGCTCATAGGTTAGGGAGATGTCTTTTGCATGGTCTGATGATATTTTAACGCTTTTTCAAAATTCATAACAGTTTTTCCTACTTCATTCTTTTCAGGTAGATTGGGTAAAGTGATATGAACGCTGAATTAGTAATTTTTCAGTTCTGTGCTTTGTTGTGAACCTGATAATTGTCCCATTTGTTATCATCAGGGATGAGTCTCCATATCTGTCAGGCCATCCTCTGCACGTTGGTATGCCGTCCACATTGCCCTGCAGGAATGCAGAGCTGGGCACAGATAAGGGAAAGCCATAGCATTTGCCACACCAATGTGTCACTATTTGACTGCTTTGATGTTCTCACACAGGATAGCTTATCCTTTGGCTTCAAAGGGATCCCACTAAACTGTAACTGCAGCGAGGGCCTACAGGATTCTCATTATTTGTAGAAAACAATCTCACCTTTTTCTATGCTTCTGCTAATCTTGTGATGTTTCAAGTATATAAACCATACTGCAATTTAATCTTTGCAGGCTCACCTGAACACTTAGGTCAAGGTTTTTCATGACTAGTGGCTCTTCTAGAGCCATGTCTTTTAAGGCTCTGCAGTCTGTGCTTCACTTTCTGAGTGTTTGAAAATTTTCTTAAAATATGAAAGTGACAAGTTTTGACAATATTGGTGCTTTACCTGCTGCTTCTGTAAGTAGAGGGATATTGAGTAAAGTAGGTTTTTAAAACCTTTTTCTTCTTGATTTCTTAATTTTTAAAAAATCTTTGCTGAGGTACAAATTGCTTTCCCAGGTTTTTTGTTACATTTTTGAAAACAGTCCTGCATTAAAGTAGTATAATATCACTGCTTTGAGTCACATGTTGTGCAAACACAATTCAACTTCTGCTTATGTTAATAAAATAGATATTAAAATATCAAAAACATCTTGACTAGAGCTAAAGAATGCAATAATTTGGAACAATGCAAGTAAAGCATCTTAAAGGGTTTGTTTTCTGTTAGAAATTTAGATCTCTTAAAAAGCATTGCCAAGCTGTAACAAGTCTTTTATTCCACAAAAACAAAATTATATGGAAAGTGAATATTGCCCTCCAGCAGATTTTAATTCCATATTCCCTAAACGTCTTTAAATTGTTCTCTTTTCTCTCTGGCTCGGGCTTCTTTTTCTTTTTCTTTAAGTTCGCTGCGGCAACAGCAGAGATATCTTTAGAGAACAAGAATGAACTTTTTTTTTAATAGGAAACACTCATGATAGATTTACCATTTTTTGTCACGACTTTCAGAACAGTTTATCAGAGGATGGGTGTTAGAGAGCCTGATGTCTTTCCACTTCACCTATTCTCTTTGGGAAGGTAGCCCTAAAGCAGAAATGAAGGCTGAGTATTGTGGGCTGTCACCCACACAGGCTGTTTGCATATGTATCATAGATAGCTGTGCCTATCAACAAGGAACAAATGAAATGTTCATATTCTTACTGTGAAGTCCAGAAAGTTTAAAGATACATTATCAAACAGATACTGAAGCCTTTGGGTAGAGACAGCTGAAACACTGCCTGGATAATATCAGGTGGATCTCTGCTTAGGAGATGCCAATAAACCTGCAGTTTATACATTTAAATATTTATCCAAGGAGACATATAAAAAACAAAGGAATTCTCCAGTGGTGTCATGAGCAACTCTCCACCCCCTTGGTTATCATGCAGGATAACCTGACCTCTTTCTCATCAGAGGACAGGAATATGTAACCATGGTCACATAGGCTTTCTACATCTCAGCATAACCAGCTCATGGAGAAGTAGCAGCATCCTTGTTTCTTGCTAGTAGCTCATCAAGCAGTGCCACAGCTCATTGAGAAGTTCTAGGTTTGACTCAGGAGTGAGTGAGCGTGGGGTCAGGCCCTGTGTCATGCAGGAGGTCAGAAAGATGGGCTATACTGGGGCTGATCTGAGCATTCCTGAATTGTCTTCCCACCTCACTGTACATGATGTCTTTATGAGCTTTTTAGAAAGATTTTGAGGTAATTTATGCCTATAACGTAATCATCTCACTTTAATTCAGGCCAAGACTAGTATAATTTTTCAGGTTTGCTGGACAGGGGATGATGCCTACCTGCTCTTAAGTGCAGCAGCACCTTGTGGCACTACTCTTTGTCTGCCACCTGTGAAGACCTGCTGCAAGTAGCTGGGAACAGGATATATTCCTCAGGAAAGCAACAGCTGATTATTTGCTGTAAGCACAAATCTCCTGGAAGAAGATTTTTTTTTGGAGAGTGTGGTGACTGGGAGGAGGGGATCAGGGAAAATGTGGGAAGTGAAGTGAGTGTGTATGAAGGATGACTGGATGGGGGTTAGTTCCTCCTTTGATGATTTTGGAGGCTGAGCAAAGGAAAATACTTCATTTTCTTCATCCATGAAAGCTGTCAGGACAAGCAAAATGCAAGAGCGGAGTACAGAGTGAAGTGATCCCTTGGGAGAGTACCCTAATGTTTTTGAGGGGCTCATATTTGTATTTAGATAATATTTCTAATCCAAACAGTCATTTGTATATTAAAGCTGTTTCAGAGCCCAAGTGGCATCTGGACACTTGCCTCTCTGCATCCACTAGCTACCACCACCGTTGCAGCGCAGATGGCAGTATGTCTGCCTTGGGGTGTAACTTATAATAGGGAGTGAAGGTCTGCAGTTGCCAGAAGTTGAATTACCAACAGCCAAAGGTCTGAAAAAGTGGAAAAATTAAATAGAGATAAATCACAGAGAGCTGATGGCTGCCATCCAAGTTGTCTGAAAGAACCAAACAACAAAGCAGCCAAGCTGCTAACCCAAATATATAATTTACCATTAAATTAGTACTCTACCTACCTATTAGAAATGTGCTGTTCCAGAGCTTTATACATGGCTAACCAAATGTACTTTGGCCCCCCAAATAACAGCTGAGGGAATCTGTGTCACTCCCATGAAATAACCAGGGGAAGCAAAAGTGATGCCAGGGCTGGGTGCTTGCTCCAAGTCTCACAGCAGCCCCACTCCCCATTTTTCCCAGGCAGAGCTGACATGTTATCCCAGTTGGGCATCAGCTCATCTGTGCTGCCCTTCCCTGGATAAGAGAGGGAGGGCAGGAAGAGACCCACAACCCTTCCTAGCACCAGGGTGGATTGTACAATCCCTCCCATGGCATTGGAGGCCAAATTCAGCCTTTTACAGATGTAGAGCTGAGCCATAAACACAGGCTTAGTGAGGCACTTTAGTGGGTGAGAATCTGCTAAAAGCAGGCAGTGTGGGTTTTATATGTTATGACTTGCAACACTAAAATTTTGCATCACAGACTTTTGATCTTGCAGCACTATTAATCTGGAGCTCTGCAGCAATTCAAAATGTATTCAAGCAGTACCATTCAGATCCAGACCTGTTGTTAAAGGTTGTCTGCTAGAATCTCATGCTCAAATGAATAAAGGTTATTATCTGATTTTTTTTTCACAATATGTATGTGTGGTATTATATTCCCAAAAATGCTAGTTTATCAATATGCAGAAATCCAAAACTTGTATGTTCTCAGATCCAGTATCCTCCAGGTGCAGATCATTAATTCCCTTCTTCATAGTGTCAGGATCACAGTTTTCACTGAATTAGAAATAGTAGTCTATGGTGAGGAGAATTTCTAGCTTTTTCATTAAGTAAATGCCAATAATACATCAGAAAGCATAGGAAGAATAATTTCATACGTTATTAATTCCCTGCAGAGGATGCAAAATTTAAAAGAGGTTTGTTTTTCTGCGTTTATTTTTCTTAGGTCAGAGAATGGGGAAAAATCCATTTTAACTGTATTGAGTTATCCTTGGGAATAAGCAGACTAATGAGAATCTGTTTTCTCCCTCACCTCTCTTAAAGGCTTTTCCCTGAAGGGTATGCACCAAAGGAAAGAACAGTGCTGTGACTTTTGCCTTTTAAAACATGGACCTTTCTGATGCTGGTCTTCTCCCAGCTAAGGAGAGAGCAGGTGTGCATAGAAATAGATTCATGCACTTCTTATGTGTTAAGCTGTGCTACAGATCTCTTCACCAATTCAGCTTGGCTGCCTTCACTGTAGTACGACTGAAACATTGATCCATACCTTGTGTCCCCTCTGCAGGCAAGAAATTCAGATCCAGAGAGCTATCTCACCAACATATTTTAAAAATTAGTTTAGCAAATGAAATATCTCTGTAAAGTCCAGAGACTGAATGGGAATGCAGATTTACCTATACAGATAGTTCTTTCCCTAAAGCTAGTGTAAAAGGCAGTGGAAAAAGACTCCCATGGACAAGTTGGATTTTTGAATGGGAGAAAGACTTAGGTATCCCCTTTTTGTACCTCCTCCAAGATGCACCTTTAGAAAAAAGTGTTTGTTTTATCTTTTCTTGGAAAATAAAAGGGAGTTATAGGCAGCTAAAAGTATTTGCTTCTTTCCTAAATAGTTCCCAGAGAAGTATACCTTTTCCAGCTGGACATAGCCTTCCCAGGGTTATTTTTTTCTAACAAAAGGAATAATTTTCACAAAATATCTAATGAAAGTACTTAACAGCATGAGCCAATACTGAACAATACACAGGATGCATATCTCTAAAGGAACAAATTATACAGATGTCCAAAAGTCAGTTCGCCTTCAAGAAGAAGGAAAATATCAGAAGCACTGAATACTGAGAGGGAGGAGTCTCTCTACTGTGTCTCCTTGCTCAGCAGCTCTGGCTGACATTGTCTGAAATTCCAGGTCAGCATTAGCAGTGAAGTGCTATGAAAGATAATTGCTTTAAAGCCCCATTACTAACTAGGGACACCACATTAGAGTGATCATGTTAAAAGTTCTGGAGGATCAGCAAGGGAGGTGAGATGAGAAGAATAATAAAGCAACAAAACAAGACGGGGTGAGGAGAGAGACCTAAAGTTTCCTAAAGATTAATCTATCTCAAAGAAAAAAATCAAAGCCTTTTTTTAATATGAATACATTAATAAAAATAATAAGAAATACCTATTTGTATAAAAGTAAAAAGAGAAAGGAGGTGGGATCCAGTGCACATTGCTACCTGTGAAGCAGCAATCAAGAGACTGGTTCTATTCTTAGCATTTTATTCTTTGACACCTTTTTTCCTGTCACTTTGCTAGCCTGAAAGATCTCTGCAGCAGATTAGTAGCTGGGAGAGGTGTGTGATTTATAGAGTAGCAGCAAAGCTGCCAGTTCTCACCTGGGATGCATAGCTATAGTGTCATTATTGTAAAAATTATGATGTCTTGCAGTTTGCTTAAGCTCTGTCTCATGTACATACATGAGACATACTTAAGCATACATAGTTACATGCATGTACATACACAATTTCAACAAAACCAGCCACTACAATTATCTTTACAATTTTTGACTCTCGGGATGTGTTTGTCAATTAGAGTGTGCAATAGTATATCAGATTTTCTGTTGAGAAGTCACAGTTATTTCATAGGCATTCACAATAAGGGAAGAATTTAAACACTCCCTGCAAGACCTCTTGTCTCTTTCGAGCATGAATTTTCTTTGTTAAAGCTATCCATGAGCCTTTGGCAAGATTCTTCTGGAAGTTCTCACTGTCTTTTTTTTTTTTTTT
>VXBI01006155.1:288875-468897 GCA_013397375.1 Toxostoma redivivum
TTTTTCCAAATCTCGAGTATGGTGAATAACACTGAGTCATCTGCACACATTCCCGGTTCTCTGATTTTTTTCACCTCTTCTGTTTGTTCATTAGTAGTTGAAACTGAACACTCGGATTCAAACCACCTAACTTCTGAGGTTCATAATGCAGAGTTTTTAATCTGAGTCAGTGTCCCCAAGCTCCTTTTGCAGTCTGTGGAGAGGAATAAATAGTCGTAAGATGTGATTCATCTCATCTTAAACTAGATTTGTGAAACAGGTCAGATGAATCATATCTGAGAAGCCCTCTACAGACCTAAGCTTGCTTAAGCATGAAAGAGAAACAGTCTCTTGTCAGATCTGAAGAAAAAGGGAAAAGTAAGCCTATGTACCTTGGTTCTTGGAGGAGTGGGAAAGGATGACAGCATTGCTATCCACAGTTATTGATGTTCCCTTACCATAACCCAGGTAGCATCCCAGGTATAGGTTGGCATGAACCAGGAGAAGCAGTCACGCCAGCCGATCTGTGTGGCTGGAATGAAGAGAGGTGAGCAGTGAGGGGAGAGCAGCCACACCGCTGGGTGAAACCAGGTGAGCTGTGATTAACCTGGCCCTAAATCTGAAGGGGTAGCCCTGGCCTCCTGCAGTTTCTCCACCCCTGCTACCTGCTCCTGTTGCCTCATCTCTGCCACATTTGCTGCCTCTGCTGTCACAGGGGAGCTGTGATTTGATTATTCATGCAAAGTATCTCCAAATAAAGGGGGGAAAAATGGATTGAAATTGGATCTGAGAGCCCCTCAAGCTTGCCTCATGAGCAGTAGGACTGACATGAGAAGAAAAAGCAGAAAACCTCTGGGAAAAAAGAAGGTAGTCTTTGTTGAAGTATGTTTTATGGATAGTTCTCACGTCTAGAGCAAAAGATGTAGTATGCTGGACAACTCCAAGTTGTTCTTGCCTGGAGCTTGGAAATATTATTCCCTTCTTTTTTATTTTCTTTGACTCTGCAAAGTTTCTATCCTCGAAGTACTACAAAGCACAGACATTATCAGCCTCTCTGTGTTACCTCAGAGGGTGTGAAGCAGAATATTTGCTGAGGTGTTTTTGCGGTAATACTGAAGCTTCTTACAAACATGCTTCTTCACACCAGAGGTTTTTATTTTCGTGGTTTTGAAAAGGTAAGCAAATATTCTCACAAAATGTATGTTCTTTTCAGGAAATGTAGCCAATGGGAGATCTGTTTTGCCATCACATAATGATTCTCTGGTATTAAAATCTGGCCAGGAACCAAAATTTTATATTATCTATGAAATATCTAGACAGACTAACAAATGTCCTACTAGAAGTGATTTATTTCAGATCTCCAAGTATATACTTGATATTGGCTTATGGAAAGAAGCTCTTGCGTGACAGTCTATGATATGCTGGTTGCATTCTGAATTTTGACTGAAGCATTTGATACTTAAATCTAGAACAGCAGGTAAAATTTACAAGACTGAAGGTTACAAGTCGGTTCACATCTCTTGACAATTACATCCATGACAGAAGTCAGACCTGCACCAACAACGACCAAGTGGCCCAGCTCAGTCCTGGGCTACTGTGGGAACTGAGGTATCATCAGCACTAAGCCATTTCAGTCCAAAAGCAGACTTATTGGATTTGGAGGTTTATTATCGTAGCAACTAAAACAATAATGTTTGTCAGTTCTACAAACACTATGGCTCTATAAGTGTCTGTAATTAAAGCCCTGTTTTAGGGGCTGTTTTAGCAAACCCCTCACTTTCTGAACAGCCTGTTTTTCATTGAAACTCATGTTGATTCTCCCTCCAAAATGTATGCATTTGGAATGTGAGGACTTCTTTCATACCAAAAGTTAAATAAATTAGGGAGGCTGAAGGAAGCAAGATTTAGGGGTGTACAGATACAAGCAAGTATCTAATTTGAAACTGAATTGAATTTGGTAGGGTTTGGCTAGCTTGGGGAAAATGTTTTGAATAAATAAGTCAATTTAAATTTCTTATGAGAAGTAAGCTGTTCATGTAGAAAAAAATTCTGCAAGTTGAGACAGAAACAGCTCAAGATGAGTGCTGATGCTTGTTTTAGTCAGGATACTCATCTAATAAAATATTCTGAAGGAGAAGACTACCAGCAAAAGGTCTCTGGCCCTTTTTTTGCCATCTCACTTTCATATACTTGTACATGTCCTTGATCATCAAATCGTACAAGTGATTTGATATTTTAGCTTTGAAGCTATGCAACCCAAGATGCATTGGGAATGTGCAAATCCAGAGCTGAGAAACTGGAAACAGAGCTTGCTCTGAAGTACATTCTCCTTTTGTCATCTTGTATAAGTCTTGCTGACTTTTATCTTCATTAACAGCTTGACTCTGTATTACATCCAAAAAGCTCTTCTCTTGAGTTTCAGACCAGACAGAGAGTGTCAATAGAGGACACTGTGTTGTGTGCATTGCATATGTGCCATATATTTTTAGGTTTTAAACAAGTTATAAGTCACAGTGTAGAGTTAAGCCATTCCAAGGAATAAATGTCACCTGAGAAGAAAAAAAGAAAACATATCTACAATTCACAAAATACAGCAATGAAATTCAATATAAAAATCTGTTCACCAAGGAGCAGGGAGAAAGTAGGTCTAAAAGTATACAGAATCAGAGAATAGTTTGGGTTGGAAGGGACTCTTAAAGATCATCCAGTCCAATCCCCCTGCAATGAGGGTAATAATAGTAAAGAAGGTATTCTAAACCATCTTCTATCCTGTCCATAAATGATGGATCTTCAGAAGCTCACTGGGAGTTCTTCTGTTGCCATGAAGCAGAGGGATTTTACCCAGGCATGTTCTTTTGGTTTTGATCCTTCTGGAGGGAAGAAAGCATGCTTAGGTGTTAACAGGAGGAAGGCTGCCTTCCTCAGTCCTCAGAAACAGATATGAGAAGCATTTTCACCCTAACACTTCTTTTTCTTCTGAATATCAGGTGCAAACTGAAATTAATGTGGCCATGGCATTTTCCCACCATTTCTTTACAGGGCTCTAAATGGTCCTATGAAGAACCAAAGTCATACTTCCTTTCAGCTTATGTGAAGGCACACTCAAAGATACGCAAAATGGTGACAGAGGGAGGTCCCAAAACAGTTGTTCAGAGGGGTGAAAACAAAGTCTTCCCACAGCAACAGGAGAGGATGTCAGAGAGCTTTGTCCTCTACAGTCAGAAACCTGGGTGATGAGCACCTCAACTCATGAGGAGGAAGCACATGGGAAAATTTTATATATATCTATTATTGTATATTTGCTATTCTAGAAAAAGCTAAGCCTCCCCAGTGAATAATCTGGAGGAAATTTTACCCATGGGAAGCTGAGATAACCTTTCTCACTCTGAGAGATGCTTGTAGATCCCACTGCTGCCACCATCTCCCAAGGTTACTCTTCTGACAAGCTGATGGCAGCTTTTTTCTTTTCAAGCTCTGGCCCCACTGAACAGAAAATGTCAAGTAATATGCAGCAAAGCACTGCTTGCATGTTTAGAAAACCCAGAGCATGCCATGCCTGTATGAACTGTGCCAAAAAGATAACATATCTAAATTACATCCCACCTGGTGTTGCAACAGCACAACAAGAGAGTCACAAGTGGGCATTTGTGTTGCTTTAGATGGACTCCCTCCCTTCTGTACTGCTGTTAGGTCCCAGCACTCTGGCAATGTGCTTTGTGAAGCTGTTCAGGGGTCTCTCCTAGGATGAGCTGACAGAAGAGGGAGCTGCTGGTAGTGATGGAACTGGAGCATTGTTCTTTTCCTTAAATTTTGTCCATTTTGATTAACCAGTACTCAAGAGCTACTGGGTGTTTCTTGAATGTAACAAGTTAAAGGATCACTGAACTAGGCCACACACTGCTCTTGTGGAAGCGGGAAGTAGCTAAGGCAGACTGTTCAGTTTCTGAAAGTCAATTCCTTTTTTTTTATTTTACTCTTCCACCTCTGAGAAAGAAAACAGCTCCCAGCTGAAGATATTTTCCCCCATTTCTCTTAGTACAATGGAGTAAAGCTCTGGGGTTAAGAAATGGCATCACAAAGTATTTTATAGTAGCTCTTTGAGCAGAAAAAGTTCAAGCTTTCATGAAGAAGCAGAAAAAAAAACCAAGCATGAATTTCTAATATTTGCCTAATGTGATTTCTCTTTATGTTGTAACACTAATGCAGAACTCGCGTTCCTCTGAACTGGCCGGAGGATGACACACAGAGGCTGTTTACAAAAGCTGACATTAGGCACAGGAAGTTAATTTCTTTACACTGCCTTTAAAGTTAGAGGTGCTGCAATGGATGACTCAGAGAAGCAGCAGCTGAATTTAGGTGCTCTTGCTTGCCTGCTGAAAAGCTGTAGACAAACTGTAGGCTGCCTTAAATTGTGAGTGTATCTTTTAATATTAAAAAAATACTCAAATGGTATATCTCTAAATATGCTCACTATTTTGATCCGTGCTATCGCACTCACAGACTTTGCCAGATGGATATCTTCCATTTGTCTTCTTCTTCAGTGGTGTATCACAAGCATCAGCCTGAACAGCAAATCTGCTCTAGTTACCCATGCTTTATTATTTCTGCTAATAGTCTGTGAAAGATCAGTGGTCTGATAAACGGCCACAAAATTATTCAGGCTAATAAAAGACAGAGAATAATACTGGGGAGAACTTATAAAATGCCTAGCAGGCATTTGTCCAAGGTCACATGTTTATAATAATTTGAAGGACCAGGAGCCAAAATTCTTCAAATTGTCACCATAACCATACCTGGAATTAAGCGTTGACCAGTGTCGTGGGTAGGATTGTACACACTAGGATTTTCTGCGTGTTAATTGATTTAATGTTTTACTCTTGTGAATCTTGACTGCTAATGCAGAATGGAGGAAATTATATAGTCCTTGTGGTATAGAGGCCAGAAAGGTCATCAGGTGCATGGAGGAGACACTGTGCTTGCTGCATTTGTGTTGGCTGCCTCTCGTTGTGCTCAATATGCAGTTGGTTGGTACATGCCTTATTTACCTGAAGGATTTTGTTTGGTTTTGTTTACTGAGAAGTCCTTTAAAGTAAGCATTTTATAGTCCTGAATGACATGCAGTGTTCTGTCATCATGTGTGTCTGAGCAGAACTTGCATCACAACCCTTATGAGAGTCCCAGACAATGTAGGAAAACTCTGTTAACAGGAGTTATGTTTTGTGGATGGGGACTTTGTGTGCTGCTGCACATACCAGCTGGCAGAATGATAAACCACAAGTTTGGGTTAGCAGTGTACAACTGCTTTTGCATTTTCCACTCACAGCAAGGACAGCGTGAAGAATAAAGGCAGTAGACTCCAGCCAGTACTGCTTTATGTCTTCTTCCCCTCACAACTCATGCTCTTTCTTTCTTGAGGTTTGCTCCACTTCATTTTCACCTGCCACCTTGCTGACAGAGCTTCCCTAGCTCTGCAGTGCAGCATCTAGTAGATGGTTTTTGACTTGTCAAGTGTCCTTTCTGATAAACATCTCTATGGCACTGTCCAGGTTCTCAGAATCATGCTCAGTTTTTATGAGCAGGGCAGAATTTCTTCTTGGTGCTGTGCAGATGCCCAAATATAACTGTACTGTGGAGATACAGAAACCAGAATTCAATGTACCTGTGAGATGCTTTTTTGAACATCAGTACCTGACTACTGAACACCATTTTTTGTTATCTTGTCTAGGAAACATTTCTTGTTCCTTGCTGAAGAAGTAACTCTTCCTTCTACTGTCTTCAGACACTGGATAGATGGATGGCAAGTAGGAACAGGCAAAGCAATCCTTTCTGTAGTCCTCAGCTCCCCGCAGTTTTGGGCAGACTTGCAGCTTTCCTTAGAATGTATCCCCTGCATTTGTTTTTAACACAAAGGCATTGAAAGCATAACCAAAAACTGCTGTGGCATAAGTACTAAAAGCAAGTAGACTTTGAGTTATGATTTCTACTGAAGCAGAGCTGTAGCCGTCCATAAAAATTTCAACATGGTAAGTTAGAGCTGAATGCATAAAAAGTGGTAGTTGGTACATGGGCTTATCTCATCTTAATCTGATCTAAACCAAGCCTAAGTGGTGCAGTCTTTGAGGGAATCAAAGCAGTGTATCTTCCCGTGTTCAGATGATCAGTAAACATCTCAGAAGTTACAGTCCCTGATCATTCACTGAAATATCTGTCCATTCTTTTTTGCTTCTGAATTTGCCTTCCCTACCAGACTGAAGTTCCCATTTCATGCTTTCTATGCCCTGTGATACAGACACAGAGGAAATGTGTAGTCACAGTCTTCTGTGCTGGTGTGGAAAACAAAAGAGGGGAACTCTGGATGTGAATAAAGGTGTGGTAATAGTGTGAAGAAGCAGGTGGACAGAAATGGGGAAGCTGACCCTGATGGGGAAGCTCAGGGGAGTGTGAGCACTCAGGGGCTGTCTCAGGCTCTCCTAATGCTGGGCCTCCTCCTGGATTTTGTGGGGGTCAGGGTTTCAGAAAGCTCTCCTGGAGCTACCAGATTCCAGTCATTCAGGCTCTCTCATTTTAGTTACCATGACCAAGCAAGTGGAGGGTGTAAAATGCAGGAGCAGGCACTGCACAGTGCATGTACTCAGCAGTGTCACACAGCCAGTGTGGCTTTGTGGAGTCTGTATGGGCATCCAGAAAACATTGTGCTGACTTCTCTGTGGCTGAAAATTGCTGCACCAGGCAGATACCTGTTTGAAAGAAAGCAGTTAGGGAAAGCAGCAACTGTAGAACCATCATAGACATATCTATTCATATGTGGTTAATAGCATAAGTAACTGGCTGTCTTTTGGGAAATTTTGCTCCTTCTGTATTTCAATACCTAATAGCTCTCTGACAACTGAATCATCAAATTGCAATAAAATAATAGAAAAATATTTTTAAGAGTGAAAATTTTAGCCAGTGTCTGACAATTATGGATGTACTTGCATTCATTGGAAAAGTTTTTTAGATAAGAGCATGGGATACATCCAATAAAAGAAAGAAATATGGGCATGCCTGTCACTACAGATGTACCTGAAATAAAGTAGTACAGGAAAAGGAGAGATAAAATGGGGTAGAGTTAGAAATTTGAATATTTCAGTAGCATTAGCTGCAGATATTTTGTATGTAGCTTCTACTCTCCATTTTTGTACTTAATAGCATACAGAAAATGAAAATAACTAGGTAGTTTTGAAAACTTATTAGATTATTAAACTCCAAAGCAGAAAGGTGACTATTGTGGTAAAAGACAAGAATTTTGGCATGTTGTTGTTAATGCTCATCTTTTTTCTCATACCTATCCTATGCAGAAAAAACATTGCCATTCTTGTTTCCACAAAGTAATTCTAGTTACATTCCTAGTTCACAATCCAGTTTGGTCATTTGGTCACATCGTTAAACACTGGTCTTTATTAACTAAGGCATCTAAAAAATTGTCATGCTTAGTATATTTGTGCATGCTTCAAAATATTCTAAAAACTTACCGTTGCTCTTAGCTTCTAAATTTGCAATTCTTCAGTACACTGATAAAAAAATCATGATGGGAGAAAGAGGAAACTCAGTTTCTGCTCAAGACCCTGAGTCAGCACAAGACTTGGAGCCACATTTTGGCACATTTCTGGTGGGGAATGTTGCCTCGGTCAGCTGCGCCAGGGAATCCGCCTCCCTGGCAAAGAGCTGTCACACACGAGTGAGCTCCAGCGAGGACTCTGGCCACCAGTGCTTCTGCCCTGGGAGCAGAAAGAAAAGTTTGGGGTTGATTTGTTGATTTGTTTTCCTTTCCAAAGCATGCTCCGATCTTTAGCTAGTGCTTTACAAATACTGAGTATGATGACATACTTCCCAAGTAAACAAGTAAATAAGTTTGGTAATGATAGCCTTGTCCTAGTGTGCCATTAGTCTGGGCACTGTACAGTCATAATGAAGGACAGAATTTGCTGTGCAGAGCTGCAGAATTAAGGGAGGGGAGATCAGACAGCTGCAGCAAAAAGTTAATTATCAGGAAGGATGAGACTGTGTTGGTCAGGTGAAAAAGCCTTGGCACACATTATCCAACCATTCCTGTTGGCAATGCAAGGTCAGATAAGGGAAGAGATGAAAATTTAGCTTAGTGGATGTCCTCAGATGTCTGCTTTTCTTGCATATCTAACAGCAATCGAGTCAATGACGTTGTCAGAGTCTTTACTGATGATGAGGAAGTGGTTGGAGCCAGGACTTGCCACGAAATACCACAGCTAATGAAGGCCTAATGCCCCCTGTACCAAGATAAATATTTTTGTATTGAAAGTGACTCCTCCACTGTCAGTGTGACTGCCTCCTAAGAAGCGGATCATGCTTTCCCTAATGTCTTTCCTTGATGAGCTGCCTAATGAAGTAGAATAACAGCAGAGTCAGCATAAAGCTTCATCTAGGTCTTCACTCATTGTTGCACTAATTATTAATAATTTATTATTACCAGGTTTTGGATATCTGAGCAATTACAGTGCCATTCATGTGGTTTTATAGAGTGGCTAGACCACAGGAGGAATGACCTGAGCAACTCTCTTCATGGACAGAAATGAATAACTTCTACATTTCCTTACCACCTCCAGGTGCAGGGCTTCAGTGAAATTAAAGAAAATTGCTGAGTGCCTAAGGGTCTGCAGAGACATCAAGAGATTGTCCACTTCTATTCATGGGATAGTGTTGTTGAAATGGTATTACTTTAGAGCCACTTTGAAAAAATGTATTTACACTATCTTATAACTGGAATCTAAGCATTCTTGTTTGCTTGTCTGTTTGTTTTTATTGGAAAAGACTGCTGAATAATTTATATAACTCACTAAGACCATTTCAGAGGACTAACACTGTCTAGGTTCCAAATATATAAGGTTTATTAAAGCCTCATACTAAGGAAGCTAAAGAAACTGTTCTTCTGGAAAGGAATTAAAGAACAGTTGTGAATATCTTTTTATTTATGTTGCTGTTGTGCCTGCAGACCTTCCTAATCTCTTATTGTACTGACATGCTATAAAGAGGCATAATAGCTAAGAGCCTTTGTAGGGACAGGATGAACATCCTTGACGGACCAGGGAAGAGAGTAAGAGGAAAAGTCTCTTATTACAGCCTGCACTGGAGCCTACTTATCCAATAATTTAATCCTCCTATCAGAAAGGCATTTTTGAAGAACTGTATTTCTTTAATTTCCCCTTCTTTCAAAGGCTGATTCTTTCATAAGAAGAGGTGGGGAACCCATGTGCAAGGAGGGGGGTGGCTGCTCCTTCCTGTGGAGCACAGGGCAGCAGCCCTGGAGCCAGGAGGAGGGAGGGCAGCAGGGAGGGGAGAAAACAGGCGAGCCTCTGAAACCCCAGTCCTTTGATGTGGTGGCCAAAACCATCCTGGAGAGTGAGCATCTGTGCAGAGGTTGCCACATCCTGGGAAATGTGGGAGCTCATTGAAACGAAACAAGACAGTAAGGGCTCACCCTGCAAGGACACAGTGAGCAAGCAGAGATGCTTTGTACAGAATTTGCCTTTGTCTCTGATGGATCTAGTCACAGAAGGTCTCTCAGTATTTTTTTACTTTCTCAGTTTGAAACACTTTTTGCTCTTCTTTGGGAAATTCAATGGAGGAGGTGCAAGCAAATCCACCTCAAAACCTAGTGTCTTGGCAGGGTGAAGTTGACAACAGTTGGCTTCCCATAGTGACAAGAAGGAAACCAGAAGAGAGACTAATATCTGTGGTAGAGCGTCATATTTTCTTCCTTAAAACGTAGCTAATGCTGAAACAAACCAAAAGCCTGGCATGCAATATATACTTTTTTAAAGGCTAAAACGGTTTGACAAGGTCATAATTTTCTTTCTTTTTCCCCTTTGCAGAGCTTCTAAAGAATTTGGTTTGTTTGTGTGGGGACAGCTACTGCTGTTGGCAGGGGGCACTGCTTCTTTTCACTTCATAACTCTGGCCATGGCTTCATGCAAGGCAAGGCAATTGATGAGGCAGTGCTGTGAGAGCCTGGGGTTGAAAGCTGAACAACTGCAGCAGAATTTTAAGACCTGATGGGTTTAAAGCTGCTGGGGGATTAAAGTAATATTTTTTATTTTGACTAATTAATTTTGTAGCATTCTAATGCAGGTCAATGGTTGAGTAATGCTTTGAATGAAAGGACTCTTGTATGACATGTGTTTTATTGGAAATAAAGACATACTGGTATAAAATACCTTTTGGGCTACTGATACCCTGCCCCTTGAGCAATCTTGTTGGTGCAGTCAGATTGCCAGCCCTCTGCCCCTGCCACCCTGCCCTTTGACTGGCATCAGCAGTGTAGGCAGAATGCCACCCACAATATTATGTTCCTCTCAAATCACACTGCCATTGCCAAAGATAAGGGTCTCTGTGGGTATGATCTTACCCACATTTAAATGGCATTTTTGTGGTGGGTTGTTGCTCCCAGGTGACCTGGGCACTAAATGTCCCTGGATGCCTACAGGAGCCACAGCATTACTTATGATGTTCTATTTGTTTTTAACGTTCAGTGGAGTTGCTGTGTTCAGGGTGTGCTGCTGCTCATCTCTCCTACTGGCATTAAAGCTTTGTTTCATAAACTATTCAAACCACAGGTACTCAGCAGATAATCTGGGAAAATCCAAAGGGCAGCATATTTGCATCAGAAACACAGGGAAGCCTTGTGGTGTCTGATGTGCCTTCTCCTCTCCCCATTTGATTTCCAGCTGCCATGTCCTGATCATCTCAGTGCTGCAGCACTGTAGCTTCTCTTCCTAAATGGCAGCAGTAGTAAGAATAGTAGGGCTGGTGCTTATTTGCTTCCTTTGATGCTCTCCTTCACCTCCTTTCCCCATATTCACTCTGTGAAGAATCAATAGTTTAAAAATAGAAATGAAGGGAGGAAGGAGAAATAAAGAATCTGAGACCAGCTTCACCCATGATTTTGAAGTTTGTTTTCTTTTTAAAACTTTTACTTTACTAGAGACGTTATCACAGGAATCCTTGTTGATGTCTATGTGTTTTTGATATCATTGCAAGTGACTTAACTCTCTTTGTTTTTATCTCCTCTTCTCTCCCAGTGGAGTTTTTATACTGTGATTTGGCTTCTATGAAGTCTATACGGCAATTTGTGCGGCAGTTTAGAGCAAAGAATTGTCCACTCCATGTCCTGGTGAATAATGGTGAGTTCTGTTTTTTTCTTCTCATATCTGCAAGGGAAGATGTGACAAATGGAGTTCTCGTCTATCACTTCACATTTCAAATAGATTATCTGAACCATACAGCAGGTTACCATAAGGCTGCATTAACTGGTATGTCTTTCTAGAGTTAAATTGCATTTTTTTGAGAGATTGTCAGGTGAGCAGTCTGAACATTTCAATGCCACACCTGCTCATAGTTTTATTGCAAGTCTGGTTCCTTTGCTGTGATTTTTTAGCTCACCAGCACGAAAAAGAATGTGATTATACAAGAATCTGAGCATCTCTAAGAAAAATAAAAATGGAAGGATAAACTGTACTTTATACTGGTAGAAAATCTGTCTTTTCACCTTTATTTACTTTCTCTGCCCTTATGTTTTTCACTGTATAAACACTTCTTTACTGTGGGTGGCTGATGAGCTGGGCTGGGGGTTTAATCTACTTGAAATATAATCTGGCAAATTATCCAGCAGCCTCAGAGAAGTCACTGCATAGATCCAGGTGCTACAGGAAAGCTATTCATAAAACTGCATCCTCAGTGGTCAGAGCACAAATTAAAAGGATAATATTTATCTTGCATTCATACAATTATCAAATGAATCTCATTATTCTTACATACTTGATATCTAATTTTTTATTATAGCCACAGTATTTTTGGAAGACAGCCTGTACGATAATTTTCTTCCAGAAACCATGCATGCTCTGCATGCACTGTCCTAAAGGGGAATTTTCACCTGTCTATTTAAATAGGGGGAAAACCCACCAAAAACAATTTTGGCTTGCTGCTGTTTGCTGCTGTTCTTGTTTTCCAAACTATTTACATATGTTTTTAATAAGACATCCCAGAGAACATTTTCGGTTTTCCTGTGCACACTTCAATCCTAGTGAGAGCAAACATGCTGTTAGTAAATGGTTTTGTTATATTCATTGATGCCTTAAAGAGCTCTCAGTAACACAAGTAAATACTGCAATAAAAATTCAAGTGTTTTTTATTTGCTGATAGATATGAAACATTTTTAAATGTTAAGAGTTCATTTTTCTTTGATTAGTCAAAAAAGCCTACCATTGTTGGTTTAATCATGCAATAATTAGAGATGAATATATAAGTCTAGTTATAGTTATAGTTAATTAGTGGATATTTAAGCCTAGTTACAAAGTCTTTCCAGATTTACTTCTAAACATGCAGAGTAAAAACTGTTGCACAGATGGGAACAACACTATTTGAAAAAAACATGTTATGGGAAAAGAGGTTTTTAATTCTATACGCCCATCAGGTATCCCCTGCCCTGCATTAGTTTTCAGCATGAGCAAAGCCAGCACTGTCAGCAGGGGCTTGGAGGCCAGTTGGTAGAAAAATGATGAGGCTGAAGCAACTGGGAAGCCCTCTGGAATATAGGATTTTTTTCTGCCCTAGCTGCTGCTGAATTGGGTTGGATGAAAATTAAATGTGTCTTCTTATCCAAGAAACAAAGTTGTATGAAAATGGTTCTCCTAATATTCTTAAAATGTTACAAGATCAAATAGTGTAAGCCCAAAACTTATTTTAAAAAAGGAGGTTAAGAGTAAAATTTGTCTGCTTCAGTCTATGAATATATTCTTACATATTTGTGACTTGCAAGAAAGCCATTTGCTTTCACTTATGCTGTTTTACCAAATACAGTTAGCAAGAGAAATCTGTTGTTTGAGAAAATCTTTTCAGAATCTACAATGAAACGAATGGTCCAAGTAATTTTTTTTGCCTTAACAGAGTCACATCCAAAGCAGGTAAAGAATCACAGGTAAAGAATTTCATAGAATTAGGTTAGTCTCTGGCCTTGCCTGGCAATGACTCCACTTTTGAATGCTCTTTCACACACCGTTTTTAATTTTTTTTAATGGTCCTTTGTATCTGCTTTTGTAAATAATCTGTAGCATTTAGTTTTGTTATCAAGAAAGCCCACTTTCACTAGCAACTTTTGTTTCAGTGTGAAACCCCACATGTTTCCTTGCTACATAAGAAGAAAATGAACATGCCTAATAGAGGAGAAATGGCCTGATGCAAAAACCACCAGTATTGAGCACAACCAAGACAAGTGCTGACATTTGGGCTATCTGGTTGGCTTTTCTTTTTCCCTTTCCCTTCCCCCTTCCTCTTTTTTTTTTCCTTTCCNTGCACTAAGGAGGATGATTCAGTCCATCATGGACTGTAGAGCTGGAAGCTCTACTCTCTCAAAAGCCTCATCATAGTTGCCTGTTCCTCTGCCTTTCCCATAGGTTTGGGAAATCAGACTTTGTATGCATGCCATGACTTCTGGATCAAACTATCAGCTAGCTAGTAAAATTTTTAAATTTCTGTCTTCACAGGACCAAGCATTTTATTATTAGGGCTGTACTCCTCTGTTACATTTAGTGTAAAAATGAAAGAACTGTTACACTGAAAATTTTGGACTACATACTATTAATTGCTTAAATCTAAATCTTTTAAATTGATTGATATAATCATGTGCCTATGTTAGTGAACTTTCCCCATATTATCTCCATGGATATATATTCCATATGTATGTGAAGGTGTATGATAGTCATTGAGGACTTGTGCAAACCTGTCAAAAAGCCAAACATTTGAAGATGACTTGATAAAAGTTCCAACATTTTACAAGAATGCAAGGTATGAAAATAACACCGAAATATTATTAAAGACAAGGGATTTAATGTGAATTACTGTACTAAATAAATAATCAATACTACATGTCTGACCTAAGATTGTTATGAAATTCAGCAGTTTTTAAGATCACTGGTGATTTTTTAAAAAATATGTCTCTCCATCACTTGCTCTCTATTCCTTACCTAACTCAAGGATTTAGTTGGAAATTAAATTAATACTAAAATCCTGAGTTTCAAAGTATTCTCCTAGAGTTAAACATCCAGGCCCCACAATAATCATGTGTAGGTTTAGGTATCCAACTAAGTGGAGATTAGTACACTAGTCACCTCCTCTTTTTGTTACAGCTTATTTTAGCATGTACATTTAACTTTCTAATTTCTAATTTAAAAGGAAAAATTTGGTTGAATGCACACATTATTTCAGCTGACAAATAAGGACCTGTTTTTCCATTACTGTGCTTTCTGCATCAGTAATGTGCATGCTCAGCTCTTGGTTTTTAAAATAAACAAAACATATTAAAAATGCAAATATTATTAGACTATTATATAAACCTTTTTTTTAAATATAATGTGCTAGTGCTAAAAAGAGAAAAATGCTATGATACAGAAAACAAATTCACTTTCTGTAGAAAACAAGAAGTAAGCTAAATGGTAGAACTGTGAGCCACAGAAAGAGGATGCAGCACAAGCAGAGCAGACCACTTAATGTGACAGAAGGTCAGAAGAATGTGTCTTCTAGTCTGCTAATTAGCAATTGGGTGCTAATTTTTAGTTTTGTTTTGGAAAGAACTGTGTCTTTGTATGGCTGAAAAGCATTTAGCAAATTACAGCATGTATACTAGTGTTAATTATTTAATACATTCCTAAAAATGGCATTGCTGTTAAAATGCACTAGAAAATCTGCTCTCTTCTTGTGGTTGAAAATGGGACAGATACTAAAACACTTTGTAAAAATTCCAAAATTCCAGTAGTCTGTTTTGTGCCAGAGATGTTTTTTTCCTAACCTTGAAGGCAGTTGTTTTCTCTGTGTGCTAGAACACATTGCACATTGTAGTTAATGTTTTTGCTTATATGTTGTTTACAGTACTTAATGATCTTAAAACCAACAGAGCCAACACAAAAATCACGAGATATTTAGTGACACCAGAATACCTCTGTCTAGCTCATTAACACTGAAATGCCAATTTAGAGATTTCAGGCTATTATTAGCCTATTGCAGACAGATTTCAGTTAATATATTTCAGGTTGAAGCCTATCTAAGGCAATTTAAAATCAATATTCCTGAACTGCTAGCTAATTCAGATGATCATATTTGGTACTTTGTGGATCATCTGAGAAATTATCAGTCTCTTGATAGAATGAATAAGTCTGTATAAGCTTACCTCTTTAGTTCCTAGAGCACATTAAAAGCTGTATCAGTAGCTGAGTATGTGAAATATATATATTTCCTTGTGTTGCCTACACACAATCCAGCCATGTGAAGGTCATAATCTTTTGCCAGGAGTCCTTTGAATAGTCCCATGGATGCTGTCATGGTTGATCATATATTAAATTATTCTTGCATTTGAGTATTTGCAGGATCAGATCAGAAGAAGAGTGAAATTTGAGGGCTGGGAACAAGGGCATGTAGCAAATGCAAACAATTCTACACATACTTACTTACTCACAGGTCATATTTATAAGATGAATTTACTAATAGTTAAATAGTTTGAAATTATCACAGTGGGATCTATGAAAAGATCCTGTCCCACCGGATTAGGTAAGAGCCAGCTCCCTTGCCTGTAGCAGCTGCAGGCTACACTGACTGTTCTGATGGAAAGGAAAGAAACCTCAGAGATATGGAAATACACTGGAGAAGGCCTTGAGGGAAAGTTAGTGAGGAGGGCTGCTGTTACTCCAGTGAAACTCGGATTTAATTGAAATTAATGCTTCTTCTCCAGCCACACAGGAAAGCTGTGGTAAATTCAGAGTATGATATCTCATTAAAGGCCTTCCAGTGTCTTGCTTACAACATTGCATTTCATCTTTATCCTTCCTTAAAGACAAATTAGAGCAATACCCAAGAAAAGCTGTGATGGAAAAGGTATAGAGGGATAGGAACAAAGAGAGAAGGGGATGAGCAGAAGAGCAAATAGCCTTTATTGGTATGTAATGGGTGATAAGTACTGTATATCATAAAGATATAAAGAGCTGGGCCTTTGGGAGATGGTTTTACCTGGAAAAGTTAATTTGAGGTGGTGGAGAGATTGGCTTAGAATGGATCTTCCATGTATGGTGGGAAAAACAGGAAGATTCATAAGGACCTTAAGATGTGATATTAACATGTTCTAAAAGGAGAAGAAACTCCCAGAGCCATATTTTTTCATGAAGTTCAGTGCATGGCAGGTGCCATCTTGTCAGATTTTTCAGAAGAAATAATCTTTTAGGAGAGCTGACTGTGGGGAGGCTGGCTGCTCACACACTGCTCTTCACAGGTATTAGGTGTCTTGGGTATTGTGAGTAACTTGTCTGGGCACATGGGTTAGAGCACCATGACACTGCTGACAGTACCCAGCCTGGCTCATTCAGAGAAAATGAGGGTTGTGCCATGCCCACATTTATCTGGCATACGGACTTTGAGCAGCAGTTGTCAGCTAGAGATTTTATTATGTTTGGATAGCACTTTTGTCTGCCAGAATTATATGTATCTTATAAGAAGATGTCAGATTTCCTGTAAAAGGTTTTACTTTTTATTTGAAGAACTAATAAGTTAGAGAGGTAACCTTAGACTCTTCTGGCTTTCAAAGAATAAGGATTTCATTCATGAAAATCCTGACTTTTGTTTGATATTATCTTTATCTTTCTGATTATTTCCAAAGCTTTTTCTCTGTCTGTGATATCAAACACTTTGTGAAAGAGGAAATATCTCATGCTCCACATGCTGCAGGTTTTTGACCCATTTGCTTTTATGTTTTGAATGTGAACGTTTTATCAGTGGAAGACAGATACAAAATTCAGCTACTGATGGATTAGGAAACCCAACTGGTCTACTTAAGCGCATGGAACATTTGCCATTGGCTTTTCTCAAAGGCAAAAGTGATCTATGTTTTATTTTTACTTAATCCTTTCATAGCTTTTAGGTAAAAATATTTTTTAGACAAATTGCAAACTGAAATATTTTACTTCTAAGAGAATATCCTATTGAATTAGAAAGCTGTGACTGACTTTCCTATTTTCTGATTGTGAGTGGGCTGACTCACCATTGTGCCAACTTAAATAACCAAACAATTACTGAGCATATTTTTAGAAAACAAAGGGTTTTTTTGTTTTTTTTTCCCAACCAGACCTAATTAGGAATGCTCTGATTTATTTGAGTGTAAAATCAAAACCTTGGTTATGGAATGTATTTACTTTTTATAACTGACACATTTTCCAAGGAATTAGCTTATGCTGTGTTCACATGTAGCAGTGTGACGTTGATTCAGAATGTGAATCTGTTCTTACCGAGGTATTATAGACAGTTCAGTTATGTTCTGAACCTACCAAAATGTGATTGTTGTTCTCACACACCTTGAATGTGGATTGTCTGCATTTTTCCCTTTTCTTTTCTTTAACTTACTGAGAAACTAAGAACTTGTTTTTTTCTGGAAAGACACATTGCTTTATCTTCTTTGGCACAGCTAATACAGTGTATTTCTCCGTTGTGAACATTATAGGTGGGTCTGGGAGCACCAGCAGAAGACATTAAGCAGTTTTCAGTTCCTTACTACTTAGCCAAACTTTCAGTGTTTGGGCTAAGAGTTTCCATGCCAAGTATTTGCCTTAGACTGACTTTTTTTTCCTATATTTTGTAATGCCAGATAAAACAGTTTATCTCTTTCCAGCAACAGTAAGACAAACATCTTAAGAGGCTTTTTTTTTTATGTCAAAAATGATGGCAAAGTTTTTCATAAAGGCTGTGGTGTTAGCACACAGTGTGGAATTGAATGCAGAGAAGATCTTGTCTTTGTGTCAGTGGTGGCTGCATCTTTTGCCACATATGGCTTTGGAAAATTGCATACACACATATAAGAAGCTCCAAAAGACATTAGGAAATGCAAGAGTCTAAGCTCCCTCTGGGGGGACAGGGAGTAAGACAATAGCATTGGAATGCTGCACCAGGTTTCATGTGTGTTTTTGTGTTTTTCTTCTAAACTGTTAGGATTTTTACCTTTACAGTTCTCATACACTGTTAATCTGGGTTCTGTGTGTGGTCCTGTTGAGACTCAGAACACTTTCCTGGTATACTAATAGGCAGGCATGTGGCATACCTATAGCACCGGGCTCTGGGTTAGGGATGTGGCTTAGTGAGCAGCCATGTCACAGCTTTTACAGCAGTGCTGTAAATTCACTGCTCTTCAGCCCAGACGAGGCAGTCAGAAGCAGTACCTGTAAGAAGCAGTCATGTAGGCACAGTTGTGCCTCCAGTAAGCACTTCTGGGGGCAATTCTTACAATAAGGCATTGCATGTTCTCATTGCTCCCTAGCCAGGAGAGACCCGCAGGGCAGGCGTACTCTGGGATTGCACAGCCCAATTGAGCCAGGTGGAACAGCAAGCAGCTACAGGCAGCCCAGCAAGGGCATGCTGCTGTGTGCAGGTGAGGAGTGGGCAGTGCTATTTTACATGTAGATACACCCAGAGGTGTTTGGTTGCATGGGTGTGCAGAACAGAGCAGTTCTGACATTCTGTGAAGTGGGGTGGGTTGTCCGTGTGGCTGCACTCTGGGATTGGAAATGCTGCTAAAGGCATCAAAGACAGTGCAAAGCCTGTACAGAGGAAGGGCTCCGTGCATTTACTGAAAGTAAATGTCTCCTAATTTTTCCCCTTGGGAACATTTTTGGTACAGTATGTATCTCTTCCTTGTAAATGGCAGGGATTGGGTGAATGTGATTATAAAGATTTGCCTGCTGCTGTGAAGGTGTTATGTGTAAGTGTTTGTGGCTGACCTATTGCTTTATCTGCCCCCTCTTTGGCTGCCTGGAGATAAAAGAACTTGGGTGAGGGGGATCTGCCTCCAAACCCTCTTCTGTGAGCCTGGCTGGGAAGGCAAGCATTTTGTTCTGTATGTGAAAAAGAGAGTCTAAATTTTTCTTTTATAGTGAGTTTGAGAGAACTGATTTAAAAAAAACTCCAAGTAGCTCACTGTAAATAAATCCAGATGAGGGAAATACTTGTATTTTTACAGCTCTTAAAACACATTTTATAATGGAGATGAAGGACATCTTTGAAGTGGGAGGTATGGGAGTTAGAGCAACATTTATCATCATCTTCAGTACAAGCAGGCATAGGGCAAATTCTCCTGTATAATTCAGTAAAAATGGTATGTCTGGCCTATAATATTTACAACTGTCATAAAATTTTTTGTCATGCTGAATGAAGTGTCAGATCCATTTTGTTTTTAAAATTACATAAGATAGATCAGAAACCAAGAATTTTATTACAAACTTTTATAGAAAATCATCATAAATTCCTGCTTACAGACAGCTCTCTTGAAGTGTATTCATTATTTGAGTGAGAAGTATGATTATTGCCTAGTCATAGAATTAAAAAAGAATATAATTTTTGTTATTCATTAAAAAGAATTAAAAATGTGTGTAGGTTGAACATATTACAATAAATGCAGAACTGCAGCACACTGGAATGTATTTCCATATCTATAAGAAGAGTTGTTCAGCATAGTTTTGGGGAAAAATATTTTCCTTATTCTAATTTATTTCTACCTCTGCAAAATCACACATCCATGTTTTGTTAAGTCAGTTTTTGTTCCCATACTATCAGTCTTTTGCCAGAATATTTCAGCAACAGCTAATCAATTACAAAGTAGAAGCTCATGTTCAATTTACTTATTAATTCATTTTCTTATGCCATGATGTTATCAGTGATATTTTAAAACTGAATCTTCTGGAGACAATCCAAGTAAATCACAGGGAAAAACATATAAGGTTGTATCAGAATTTAGGTGTTTGGCATTAATGGTTTGTGAGCTGCCACTTCAAATTTCATATACACTATACAAAAATTATTGATAATTAAAATTAGAAAGATACTGAGTTTTTTGGATTCCATACCAGAAGAATTAGCAAATCATTCTTAGTTTACAATGAAAAGATAAGGCATTTGTTAATATTTCAAGTAGTATTGGAGTAATTCAAAGAATTAAAAGTAGAACCAGCTTTCATTTTTGAATTAACATTTGGGATCCTTGAGTAAAGATGAGGATGTTTCTGGAAAATGGAAAATCAATAGTATGCCACTTCTATTCTCTACTGAATGTTAGGTAGTTAATAATTTTTAAAAAAGGAGCTTGCTGCTACACTTACAAGGTTTTCCCTTTTGTTAAGGAAGGAGACAGGTTCAGTTGCCTTTTGGGCAACTTCTTATGTTCACTTTTAGTGAATTAAAAATGGCTTTTCCTCAAATAAGAGAAACTGCCCTCAGACTACAGGGCAAGATTTTTATGATTGCCTTGATATGAACTACCTGAAAGATGAGTGCCTTTAAAAAAACAAAGCAAAACAAAAGCCTTCCAAAGGTATTTTGGCTTAATATTATTTGAGCAGCTCGCAAAAAGGGAATTGTAGTAACATCAGATGCAGGCAGAAGTGATTGTGCCTGTTCAAGGACTTGACCAGAATTTCTACTCAGGGGATGCTCTTGAAGAATGAGCAAAACAATGTTGGGGAGTGTGTATCTTTACAGTTGTGCATCACGTAAATGAAATTTTTTTCTGTCTCCTGATCTGAGGTCAGATCTGGTGTTTTTTGCTTCCAGGATGCACAGCACAGATGGTGGAGACTAATTGGGGTGGAGGGCAAAGCCTCTATGTGTTCTTGAAATCCTGTGCCTCTCTGGAGGTCGAGGGTGAAGTTGCTGTGACACAGGCATCCTGGGGGCTAATGTGAGCGATGGCAGCCTTGCTGTGTTTGCCTGCTGGCCATGGTGCAAAGCTGAAGGGCTGTAGCAGCTGTCTAACACGCTTCTCTCAGGACAAATTTCTCCATCCCTCCATCTGACTTAACCAACAGAAGTGTGTCTGTGCATGGAGGGGTCCTATATCGAACTCTGCAGCAATCCCAGCAGATGCAGAAGCAGCATTTGGTGTGCAGATCAGCCTTGCTGTGCCAGGGCTCTTTTATATTGGCTGCCTTTCTTGAGCTTTATTTTACCTGTGTTGCTGCAAACAGAACACTGGCAAACTGCTTCCTTTCACCTTTTCCAAGTGTCGGAGCTTCGGAGGGCAGGATGGCCTCAGAGATATGCAAATAATTTCCTTGTACTAGCCCTGGTTCTCAGAGATGCAGCAATGTTTTCATCTGCCCTCCAACAGCTCATGCTGAGTTCTGTCTGTGCTAGAACTTGCACTCTAGCAGGCTGAGACTTGATCTGGGAGCCTGGGATTTGTTCCATCCCCAAGCCATTTCCATCCTCTCCTTCTTCCCAGAAAACAAGAAAATGTCACAGCTGGGCTTGTCTTGCATTTGCATCTGTCCATAACCTTCATGCCATTTCTCAGTCCCAGCCACTGCTACAGATGTGATTATACACAGTTTACAGCAGTAAATGACATAGAGAGATGCTAATCAGAGCTTTTGTGGAGCCTCATCATGTAATTTGTGTTGTGTTTCTTTCACTGTACCACCAGTCAGCATTGCTCATGTTCAGTCCTAAGTTCTCCATTTGCAGGTATGCTATGTTCTACCCAAACCTTTTGTTTTCTCTGTGGTCTTCTTGAGTTTCTTCCCCCCACACTGCTTCTCCAGTTGCTCCATTAAGCAGTAGGAAGCCACAGCCTATGGGTGTTTGCCATACTAAAAAAGGTCCCAAAAACATCTCTCCTCCAGCCCAAGAGGCAGCAGCAAAGCAGGACTGTCAGGTGCCAGGAACCCCCAAAGCAGTGATGTGGATGCACAGCATGTGCAATTTAAAATGATCATTTTATGTGCAGTCATCAGGTCAGGTTGACATCAGGAAATAGGATGTCAAAGGCTTGTTGGTGGGCACATGAAATAGCATGAGGATTAAAATGACACTCATGTCTTGTGTGCAGAGGTAGCCTTTCTGCTGTACCATATTTATGGGTGTTAGAAAGAAGCATCCTATAACAGGATTCTCCATGAGTTATGTCCATCTACATTTAAATTGCAAAGGTCATGTCCACTTGTACGGTAATTAAATTTTAATAAATTAAGAATAATTTATAGCGTTCAAGTTTGTGCTATAATTGAGCAGGGTAACTATCCCTCACACAGCCTCAATACATGATATAATTTATGCATGAGCTCAGAATTCTCTGCAAGATGCTGAAACCAACATTACATGTTGGGGATGTGGAGACTTATTTTAGACACTGAGTTTGAAAATTGTGGTTTGTGGAAATTGATGCAAAAATATTGCCAAAATAAGCATTGAAAACCTAATTTCAATATGCAGCTGCTTGTAAGCATGGTAATTAAGATATATTGGGTAAATTTACTACATCTGTTCTCACCCACACTAGGGAGACAGAAGTTGCAGATTTCAGATGTAGACTCACCAGAGCTTTAAACTACAGCCAGGAGTTTTCTCCAGGAGAAAGCTGTCTGGGAGAGCAGGTCTGCTGCTCACCCTGGTCTTGTCTCCATTGCTCAGAGCTTTGATGGAGGGAATGTTGTTGGGATTGCCCAGCTCCCACCTCTCGAAAACACTTTTCACAAATGAACTCACAGTCCTGCCGGGAGGGGGAGAGAGATTCAATCAACATGTTATTTAGATAAAGAAAAAAAGTGGGGGTTTAGACATTTTTCTTGTCAGGAATCAATCAGTGTCGACTTTACATGCCATCACCAGTCACTTGGTGCTCTACATGCTGTGTTTGCCCTCTGCAGTAGGAGATCCGTACTCCTTCTAGCTGGCTGCTCCTCTGAAATAAATCAACAGCTTTTACCTCTACTTTTTCCTCCAGCTGGGGTGATGCTGGTCCCTGAAAGGAAGACGGAGGATGGGTTTGAGGAGCACTTCGGCTTGAACTACTTGGGACACTTCCTGTTGACTAACCTCCTCTTGGATACGCTGAAGCAATCAGGAACGCACAGTCACAACGCTAGGATCATCACTGTCTCATCAGCCACCCATTATGTAGGCAAATTGCACCTAAACGACTTACAAAGCAGGTACCCATTCCTTTTTGGTATTCACTGAACTTTAGTAATCGTGTGCAGATTAAACTACAAGAGAATTGTTACTGACTACTGAACGAGGAGGGGTTTTGTTGCTTTTTTTTTTTTTTTTTTTTTTTTTTTTTTTTTTTTAACAATATATGGTGCTTCTCAAGCACTTGCTTAATATAGTTAATATTTGATCAGAGCTTGCAGCCTTGAGCCAGAGGCACGAATAATTTACAAATTCTGAACGGCATCTTTTATTCTGGACTTTGAAAAGCTCACTTTGCCTTCTGATGCTGATACTGCGGTGATGCTTGCGGTGCATGCAGCGCCTGGACTCGCCACTACCTAATAAGGGAGACAGACGCTCCATAGCCGGGATGCTTTGAAATGGCTTGGGTGCATGCTAATAGCCAGGTCCCCAGGAGGAGGAGTGCGCAGAGGCCCCTGTGTCTGCTCAGGGATGCTGGCTGGGCTCTGGAAGGCAGCACCCCTCCTGCCAGCCTCCTCCCAGCTGCTGTGCCGGCGCTCCGCTGCCTGCTGCTCCGTCCTGCCCGCAGCTCCCTGTGCCTCTGGCTGCTCCGCTCCTGACATCCCTGTCTCGCCCGGGGCTCCCCTCACAGCCCAGCTCCAGCTGCCCTCACTCGTCCCGGCCCCGGGCTGTGTCACCCTGCCTGTGTCACCCTGCCTGTCCCTGTCCCTGTCCCTGCCCCTGCCCCACCGCTGGTCCTTGCCCTCTCTCACATCAGCCTGGCGATCCACGGCCAGCGCTAGACCCTGGCTCGTGTCCTGCGCTTCCCCAAGAGCTCATTGACATCCAGAATGTGGCCACCCTGGGTTTTTAATCCAGTAAAATGGACTTAAATGAATGGATGGCTTCTGACCTCCTGCTTTCATTTAGGAAAACTATGGATAAATGTCTGTGGGATATTTCTAACATTAGGAAGACATCAAATGATGTGGTGGAAGTCTCTGGTATCATACAGGAGCCGTGTGGAGTGGTTTAGTTAGTGGAGGAACAGGCAGGATAACTGAGATAAATTTCAAAATTTCCCCATGCAGTCATGCATGGCAGTGGTGTGCTTACTAACAGGCTCAAGCAGAACCTGCCTTCTCCTGGGCTCCAGAGAACTTCTGGCTGTCTGCATGCAGCCACTCTGACTTGTGTTTCATTTCCATGAAAATCTGTCTCCATCCTTTGGCAGGGACTTCAGCAGGTGATCAGAGGTACCTGGCCTAAGGTCTCATTTCCGAATAAAGACTGAAATTAGAGGGCTGGGCTGTTTCCACTGCAGACATTTTACATATGAATGCTGCATTAGGCATGTCAAACTTCTGATTACATACTATGGCATCAGTTTTATTACAAGTCATTGTTTAATCCTCTGCAGGGTAGTCACAATTTAATCTCTTGCTTGTTAAACAACCACAGGAAATTACCCTTACTCTTCACTTGATGTATGTATTAATTGTTTCTGATGGGCGTGTGCTGGATGGCACCATGCAAGGGGGCTAAGGGGATTAGTATTTCTTTGGGCTAAAGTGTGGAATGCAGAATTAAATGTGACTGTTCTGTGTCTCTAGATAACAGTAGTTTCCTCGATTATAGCAAGGCCTTGTACTGTGCCTCTCTAATTTAGGATCATCCCTATCTTTGATTTATCATTAACTCATATTTTAAAGGAACCAGAAATGTTTCAGTTTGGAAAGCTGTGGTTGAGTAAGAACATGACTAGTCTGAGTTAAAAAATAATAATATACCCATGAGATTACCCTGCAGCTTTTGTGTCCTTTACATTTCAACATTATTCATGTAAAAAGGGCCATAAAGGATGACAGGCTCTGACTGATTTTGCCTACTCATTCCCACATAGGTGCTCTGAATCACTTGGGGCAGCAGTGCTCCTGCACATATGCACACTGGTGAAGCCCAGAGTGGGCTGTAAATTCAGGTCCAACCCTTTCCTTGGTTCATGTGTAAAAAGATGCTCCTGGGTATTATTTTTTTTTATCCTAACTGCCAGAAAGCCCCCACTCAAGTGAGTAGTTTGACATCACCATAAATAGTGCTGCAAAAACCAGTGAGATCACTTTGTGTGTTTGAGCGTGTCCCCACAGCATGAGCAGGGGGTTTAGCAGGAGGGCTGTTGGGGGGTATCACAGCCAGGCATTGCCTACTCCACAGGGCCCTGGAGATTGCCTTGTGATTCAGAGCAACATCCAAGAGCTTTAATGGATGTGGTAAAGACACCCATGGTAAACAATTTCCTGGTGATGCCATGTCTCATTTCTGCTGCTTGTGTGAATGGGAAATAATTCTAAAAATTTCCTACTCTGTTTTTTTTTTTTTTTTCTGCTTTTCTTTGAGTTGCACCAGTTGGCCATTATTCATTTGATGACTTGGGTATATGTACCCAGATTGGCTGGTAGTCCTAACCTAGCAGGAAAGCAGCAAAACCATCTAGAGTCATTATTGGAGAAAGGGGGGCTGTACTCTGTGATGGGAAAATTACTGCTGGCAGCAGGCTGACTTGTTTACCATACTCTTGTCCCATTATTCCTAGATGCTAGTTGGGCTAGTGTCCTGACTAGAGGTGAGTGACAGGAGCAGGGATTCATCCACCAAGCATGGAAGAGAAGGAAAGGCAGAAGACTTGACTAAAAGGAGGCAGTAAACTGAGGTTCAGTTCTCTGCTTTACCACAGGCTTTTCTGTGGAATCCTTCTCCCACCCAGGAGACTCAGGGTTGGCAGTCACATTTGTGGCCATTTTTCCTCATTGCTTGTACTTGCTGCTGAGAGATCTGATCTGAAACCAGCCATCATCCATATCAGTGACCACAGGGCAACTGCATAACAAAAAATTTTTGGAAGGCCTGTCCCATGAACACTGTTAAATGAAGCTTGTGTTACTGTCCTCCATGCTTCCTCTTTGGTTTGTTTCCTGCCATCTTACCAACCTGATTTATCCCGTGTTGCTCTGGTTAACTCTTTACAGTGAGATGGTTAATTTACTTTTGTCTTTTTGCATTTTACATTATTTTCCTTCCTCAGTTGTCTCTTTCTTCATGCTTGCCTGCTTCTTCATGTGTGTCTTTTGAGCTTTTTGGTTTGAATTGCCTTTTCCCTCCCTATCCCTTTTTTTTTCTCTTTGAGGCCATCTTATTTCTATCCACCAGTTTATCTCCTCCTCTCCATTTATCTTCCTCTTATCATTTGCTCCCTAGCCCCTCTCTTCCCTATGAATGCCATTTCTCCCCCTTCCTGCCCCTCCTCTTCACACACACACACACCAGTGGAAGAGACATGGTATGGGTACTTAAAAGCAGGATAGAGCTTGCTCCAAGCAGGCAGGGCACAGCTTGTTTCATGTGTGTTATTGAAAATGCAAACGCACATGCACAAGAGCACTGACTGTTCTCCCAGTTCTTTTGCTGAAGGACATAAATGAAGAACATCAAACACCTTTGTGGTCGTTTAGATCCAGACCATTTTCAGCAGCAATCACATGAGTCGACAAGGGGATCCCTAAGGCAAATCATTCTCCTTCATCCCTACTTTGAACACAACTGTTTTCAGGGAGGTGAAAGTTTAAGAGAAACACAACCTATCTGCAAGCATTTCCACAGAGGTGATTTCAGCAATTGCATGTAGAGAGGAGTGCACTGTGTGCTCCAGCAGCACAGCTAGCATGGCCTTCTTTCCTCTTCTGTCTGCCTTAAAAAATGCTTTCTAAACTGAGTGAAAAAAAAAATATGGTCATGAGAGAGTATGGCTGTCTGGTTTTAGCAAAAACCTGAAGAATAATGTACCATCCACTTGGGTTGAGATAGGCTTGAGCAGTGCACTGGAGTTCATGGTGCTCTTTCAAGACTGAGGTGTAGGACACTTTGAGTGCTCTACCTACCAAAGTAAGAAGGTATTTTTTGGAAAATAAAGGAAAAAAATGACTGTATTCTTTTTCCCAGGCTGTGGATTGCACTTGAATATGTTCCTTTCCCAGGGGTTAGCATCTTTGTGTGTTCTGTCTAGCTTTTTCTTCATGACTAACAATTCCTTTCATCATCTTCTCTTTTTGCATACCAAATGGGCCCTGTAATACTGTGAATCACAGATCTATGAACTCCCCAGCCACAGTAACACAGCTCCTTTTCTGGTTTACACCTCTTGTATATTCAAGAACAGTTAGTCACACTTTTCTGCTTCCTTTCCTTTGCTCTCCAACTGCAGAAGGAGCTGATTTTTTTTTAACTTTCCAAGCTGAATACAATATATTAGATATAATTTCTGTATTTTTCCCTGTAGCCCTAGTGCATGAATCATGTCAGAGACAATAGAATTTAAATGAAAAGAATTGCAAAATTCCCAGCTGCCACATGTGTGTCCTAGCTGGTGTAAAATAGGATAAACAGCTCTGCCTGAGACCTGGGAAGATTCTGGAGAAACCAGGCAGCTCCAGTTCATCTCCTCTGTTAGGCAGTTCATAAGGAACTGCAAGAGGAAGTGTTAGGTACTGATGGCAAAGTGTCTGGAGACCTCCTGTTCTTGGATGAGGGACGTCCTTCATCTTCTCTTCTCTCATCTATGTGATGTTTGTTGGTTAGAAAAGTTGGATTAAGTTCGGGCAGAAAGTTGAAGATTTTTTTACATCAGCATACTGAAATTCTGGAAAATATTTTCTATGAACAGCTACTAAAATTAAGAAGCTGAATTGCTTTCAGAAAATATGTATCCATTTTTGAAACCAAAACATTTGATTTCAGTGTTTAAAAAATGTTTTTAAATTTATTTGTAATTATCCCTATGAGTACATTAGTATCCAGATTTTGAAGCATGACAATAAAACTGAAACTCCCAACCTTTAATTTCTAAACCATGCTTTTCAAGTATCTCCATCAGTTTCAAATCACTTCTTCATTTTTCTGCTTTTTTTTTCTTTTTTTTTTTTTTAAGCAGGACATTTGTGTAAAAAAAAAAAAATAAAAAAATATATGTATATTTGCTAGGAATGGTTTGATGAGTCAACATTTTTTTCCAATGAGAGACTTCTATTTTTAAAACACCCAGTTAATTCCTCCAGTGCCTTTTGACGATTGATCTGTCACTTAAAGTTTCTTAATTCTCTCTGACTGGAAAAACTGGAAGTATACCATCTTATATTCAAGCAAAAACAATCGTGAAGCTGGTGTAACATAGTAGCAGCATAGTGCTGTTGCATATTTTTCTATTTTTTATAATAAAGGAAATTTTATAAAAGGAAGTAGGAGAGATTTTCATTATTACCCCCTTTTTGTAAATCCAATTTAGTCAGTACAGAAGTCTTTCATAATAACATATAAAGAGCTGTGTCACAGGACTGTTGTTCAATGAAATGCTGTGGAAAATACAGAAATTGTAATCATAAAAGATTGTTCTAGATCATTAGATAGATACATATTATCATAGGTTTTATTTAACTCATGGAATATATGGTTTTGTTTGAGTTCTGCTATTTAAGCAGCTTCTCCATGATGTCTTCTGTTGCATATTCTGGTTCTATTTGCAAGATAAATCATGTTGCCTTAACAAGAACAAATGCCAACTGCAGTACCATGCTGTATTCATTTGGACATGTCCTTCCTACAGCAAGTTTTCCTGTATAGTTAGATGATAAGTATTTAACTGCTTACTGCACACACATAAGTCCTTCTTTGCCAGAAACTTTCTGTATAAATGCAAAAGGATTTGCTGCTTTGCAAAACGATCCCTTGTGTTTGCAGCAATTAGCATTAATTGCAAAAATTGACTGGCCTGGAAAATGAGTGTACTGGGGAAGGCACAGATCTCAAATTCTATGAGTTAATTTTAAAAAATAAATGGGCTACACAATCAGCAGACCAATTCATCAATTCAAAAGATAGAGTTCTAGCTCAAATGCATCAAGTGTTTTTATCCCTTCTTGTCTGTTCCTGAAACCAATAACAAAGGAATATTTAAGTCAGGATGCCAACTCCAGAAAGCTTTCATTTTACATTTATCAATATATTTTTGTTTTGTCTAATCAAAATGCTTTTAGGGTTGATTGACTTCTGAAGAACAGTAACAAATACCACAAAGGTAATGTTAGACTTAAATGTATTTGGGGATATTAAGTGTAGCTACTTTGTTGTCACGATGTTAAATTCCTTTTTGTCTAAAAGAATTAATGTTTTTAACGAAGGAGTGTTAATAATTATTATTGATTTAATAGAACATGGTATTTCTGAACTAATTAAAAATCACAGCCAGCTGGGAAGTATATGAGATATGGGTGCTCCTGCTGCCCAGCCTCTCCCTGTACCATGGGTTGGGTGCCACATGCATTAAAGATTATGAGGTATTGTGCAGGCAGCTGAAGGCAGATTTCTTAACTCTTAACCTTTTCTCTAGTCCTCATCCTAAACTTCTTTGTCCTGAGAAGAACTTCATCTGTTCAAAAGCAGATGAAGCAGTTGAAACTTATAGCTGTGAAGAAAAATTGGTCTTTTGATTAAATCAAGTTCTTGATAAAAAATGTGTTGTTAAAATTATGCTTTCTAAGTAAAAATGAATCTCTGTAAATGTAAAATATTTTAGCCCCTAGGAATTTTTATACTGCCAGAATGTCTGATATGGTTGTAGCCTTGTCCCTCCATTTCTTCTGTTCTCAGTATGTGTTGGGTGCTTGCTGTGGCAGCCCAGCCTCTCTTGCCATGGGAGGTGGAGAGGGGCTGTACACTGAAAAGTCTCAGCTTCCCAAGAGGGACAGAGACTGAGGAGCACTGTGGCTCACTGTAGCTTTAGGGGAAGCTCAAGATCTCAGGATCTTTTAACAGTGATGTTAAAGCAGTGGTGGGCATGTTCAGTACCTAAATTGCTACAAAAAATCAGTCAATCAATCAATCAGTCAGAGCAGCAGTTTCTTTACATTCTTTTTTCAGTGAGGGCTGGGGCAAGGCAGCTCTGTGACTGTTGGTTTTCCAGGACATGAAACTTCTTATCATTTCCTGGAAAGCTAAACCTGCCAGATTTCACTAGGTTCAGGCATGTCTGCAGGTGTAAGAGGTCTTTAGCATTCTGGTCCCAGGCCATGCCATGCTCCTTCTTATGAAATGCTTGGTTTTCCATTACAGATCCCTGTTCACAGTATTCCAGGGTGAAATAGTGTTGGGAAATTTATAAAGCAAACCCCAAAACTCAGCTCTAAGGCCAAATGGTACAGAAAGTGATTGCTGACACTGTCCTTTACAGTATTTAGAAATAACCACTTTGCAATGCTGGCTGTGGACTGCTTTGTATCTTACTCCTTTCTTGTAGGCTTTTGTGTTTTGCAGAAGTTGGTATTTTTATGTTCCTCAGATAAGACCCTCCCTCTTCACAGGCCAATTTCATATTTAAATCTTATTAAATCCCACCTGATTTCTGATAGTGGATGTGTGATGCTGTCGATGTACAGTCTCACAAGAACAAAGGCTTTTCATGCTGTGTCTGGACTGTGAGTCATTTCATGGATGAAGAAAACTTCCACATTTTAGTTCCTCTGGTGCCTGTTGGCATTCAACTGTATGTCTTCTTTAACCTAGGAAGATCTTCCAAATGAGGAGAAGGCTTCTTGTGATGGCTTTTAACAAATAGCTGGCTTTTTAAATGAGTTTTTTCCTTGTCTTAACTCATATACTGGGAGTTAGTCACTATTATCACTCAGATTGAGGCTGTGATGTTCGAATTCTCACTCCATAAGAAAACTTCTAGAAAACAGAAGTTTTTAAATTGTTGCAACAAGCAGAAACTGATTTTCAAAAGTATGTTGTGCCAGACTTGCTAATCTTTTGTTATTTCTGTAAACAATGATTGATGGCACAGCATTTTCTGCACAGTAGTTATAGATATCTCAAAGGTAAAATTATTCTGCAGGCACATCTCTGGTAAGACAGACCAGTCCTTCAGTGTGGTGAATATTTGCTCTTGCAGAACACACTCAGCCCCTCCTTAAATCCAAGGCTGTGCAGTGGGTTGAGCACACCACAACTAAACCTTAATTATCTTGGCATATACACCAACATAGTCTACTGTAAATCTGCCAACCACAGTTGGTGCACTATGCTGGATTTGAAATGGCAGCACCTCATTATGCTTATTCAGAGCCTACAGTTCCTTTTCAGGCCCAGAATGAAAAGCTCACAACTTGCAGCTAACCTGCAAAAGTCTACACCAGTTTCGAGATGCTTTTAAAGAATATTTTTAATTATTCAAGTTATTGGTGAGGTTTTTGTGGTCCTATGTGCATTCTGGTGGAAGCAAAGAAACCATAAAACCCCCGATTACTTCCTTCAGCTTAAAAGCTCTATTGCAGGAGAAGTAGGAAGCTTTCCACAAGTGGGTGGAGAGTACCTCCCCCCATTTATCATCCTATAGATTATCTTACAAGATGTTTGACAATTTTCAATAACCCAAGATCCAGATTACCCAAGAGATAGTATGAAAAGATATGTATCCATGTTGTTTCCCCATCCCTCAAAAGGGCCATGAGGACATAGAATGTAGGTCTTTTAGCTGTGATCTTTTTCTTGGGTAAAGCAATGCAAACCCTTGCTTCCTTTTATATATTTACTCATTCATTTGTTTAATGGAGATTTTTAATTGAATCAAGGGATACTATTATGCTCAAATACCACTTCAACTGTTAGCATGTACTTAACACTGCATCAAATGCCCTGACTGTAGAAAAGTGGCAATTTATATCATTTTAAATAAAGGTATATATTTCCTGGAAGAATGGAATTACAGTAATTATATCTTGAATTTGACATTGATATTTAAAATAATCAAAAACATTTGAAATTAACACCAACTGTACACAAGCAGAAAAAATTGACTTCTTTAAAGGTACTGATTCTGGTGAGACTTTAATGCATGTTATATGCATTTGAGAGCTATGCTGAGCACACAGCAACTGAGCTGCACATGGCAACTCTCAGTAGACCAGAATAGCTCTCGGCATCTCACCTCCTGCCATTAAGAGTAGGGATCAGTCAAATGAAATCTTTATACTCTGATTCCATCTGGATGACAGTAACGCCCAGGATGACAAGCCCTGGCTTATTTTGCCTCTCATAAATTATTTTAAAATAAAGACATTCTATGTTTCTTTACCAAATGTAGTCCTCAAGAGACAGTAAGTTAATTTTTGTTCCCTCTGCATTTCCTAAAGGCTATTAGAAGGGGCAAGTCACTGAATGCTATGTATATATACAGTGAAGTGCTGGAAGCTGGGAAGCATGGCTTTAAAAAAGAAACAGAAACCAAAACACCCCCTAGCTTCCAGCTTGTGACTCCTACTGTGTTGTGGGTTAAGCACAAGGCAGGAGTCACTGATCTGCTGAGATACCAGTTACTGAGACCATTACCAACACTTTACCTGTTAGAGAGAGGGCATTTCCCACCTCTGGGCTTTTACCCTTACACTCTAGGAAGAAAAATGTTATTTACCACAGTTGAAAGATGCCAGACAAAGCCTGGATTTGTCCAGAGCTGTGTGTGAGCAACATGTGGAACCGAAGAGCTCACTGCAGGAAGAGGAATGAAAGGCAAGTTGGGTTTCTCTGCCACTGGCTTATGACTGCTTAAGTACCCCTATGCCACAAATTAGGACATGAAGGATTTGCTTTTTACCTTGTGTAGAACCGCTAATTTAATGTATTGGTCTGGAAGCCTTCCTTTTGAACAAGTTCCTCTCAGGATCATGAGGGCTCTTCAGGAATGCTGCATTCTTTATTCACTCAAGGTTTATGCTTCAGCCACCTTAACTGTTATATGTATACTGTCCCAATTTATTTTTTAAGGTTACATATCACATATATGAAAGAAATGTACATGAAGAAGTACATGGGAAGTTGCTCAGGAACACACAAAATGCATAGTCATGTACATGAGTGACTGTGCAATAGCCTGTAGTAGTAGTTGGCTGGACAAATCATAACTGCAACAGCATCTCAAAAGTAGATAAGTTAATACCTTAGATTTGAGCTTTGTTTTACTAATGTATATGATTCTTTCTTTCAATTGGTAAAATACCGGTTGTCAGTGGTAATATATTATTTTCATGTCTCCAGCCTGATCTTTTCTCCTTGTTTGTATTCGGTTTGATTTTTTTTTTGTTTGGGTGGTTTTGATTTTTTTTTTGTGTGTGTTTGTTTGGTTTTTATTCAGAGAAAATCACAATTAATGTGACTCAGAAAATGTGTTCACAGGATAAATACATGTAGTACCACGAGGAAACCTGGTTTAATCTAATAAACAATATTTAGTATTGAAACTTTATCATAAGAGAAAGAAACTGCTTATAACCACTAAAGACATGTTTATTTTTCCGTACATTTCTCTAGCTGCTTCAAAATAAACTTCAAATTCTATCAACACTTGAAAAATCCTGCACTACATTCCCTGAAGAAAGAAAATTTAAGACTGTGAAAGCTTCATGAGTGTTTAATAATAGACTTTTATAGTCTTGACTAAGCAATGGTGATGATGTATTGCAAGATTAATACATAAATCATTAGGAAGTTTTAGTCATTTTAATACAGCAAGACAATGTTTTGTTTAATTCCCTGATTCATCCTAAGGCATATATTGAAATTTTCTGTGGCCTTTCATTAAAAAGCCCAGCATGTCAGCCACTTTTTGCATCACTTGTCTTTTAATGGAGCACATAGCAGCTGGGTTTTCTGCAGTCTGATCTTGGTGCACTCTGCCCTTCAGGCAAATTAACACACTGGAAATTGGGGAGCACAGTGGCTGGTGAAAGGAGGATGATGTGCAAGACAATTGTGAAAGGTTCACATCAGGAAAGTTTCACTGGCTGGGTTAAACTGATCTGTGTGCCAGTTAGGGTGGTCACAGGTCCTCTTCCTTCTGCTGAAGCAAGATGTGGAGGGATACAGGGTGCTGTCAGTGAGCCCATAATGTCTGTTACGTGTGTGCGCAACGTGAAAGGAGCCCTCAATGACAGTGGGAAAGCTGAGAGCATCAAGAGTGCCATGCACAGGAGGGTGAAGGAAATGATCTGTGCTAAGCAGCACAGTTTCCCCTGTTACTCAGTGACATCACTTAATGCTTTTTACAAAATATGGGATCATTGGACATAAGTGGGAGACCACTCCCTGTTACTCAGTGACATCACTTAATGCTTTTTACAAAATATGGGATCATTGGACATAAGTGGGAGACCACTGTAGAAAACAGACCAACTAAAGACAAGCTGAGGAGAAACAAGTAAGACTGCAAAGAGATATGCTAAACATGAATCCAGTTTTCAAACTGGGATAGCAGCTGAGTCCATATTTAAACACCTAATTAACCACTGCAGGTTTCAGTTTGAAATTTGACTTCTCATTACTTTTTGAAAATACATTCCATAGGGAGACTGCTGTTGGAGACAGCACCATGGAGATAAGTGGCAAAATCAGCTAATCAGCTTCTAGTGGAAAAGAAGAAAAAAATAAAAAAAAAGAAGAAGGAAAAAAAAAATCAGCAAGCCTCAAGGCACTCACTCCAGAATGGAATACCTATGTATTTTGTTCTTTCAAAAATTCAAAACAATCTTTCTTTTCTTCTCTCTAATTTTTGTAATAGTAAATCAAACTTGTATCTTATATCTAAAAATCTTAAGCCAGAAGTCAGAACTTCCCCTAAAAATTAATTGCAGAATAAAATGCAGAACCTGCTTTATCCTGATCCCTAATTCATCAGCATAGAATCCATAAAACATTATTTTCAAAAGAAGGAGAAGGTCTTGTGTATGGTGCTCTCTCGGACAGATTTCAAAGCAGCGAATTAAATTCTGCCTGCCTTAACTTCTTTTCATTTAGTGAGTTGTGCACTACCTTGTTTTACCAGCACTGACTCAGCAAAATACTATGGAGGGCATCTCCTGGGGGATGCCATTGTTTTCTGTGGTAGGAAGAGTGGTCCACAGTGAGCCCCACTCAAACAAAGGACTGAGCATGAACTTCTCCAAGCTACTGATGCCAGGCACGCTGTGCTTTCCCACTGAACTTCTTCCCACCAAGTCCTTGCTCCACTTTTCCTAGCTGCTGACTGTGTACAGGCTTGCCATATCATAGCACTTGCTGTCTGGCATTGCCCAAGCTGGGTGGGCAGTATTTATTGGGATGTATCCCTGGGCATCCAACACCAGTAACTCCTTAGCTCTCTAGCTCACTGACCAGTACTCACATATACTACTGGGAGCTGGGAGGCAGACCTGGCTGGTTGCCTAGTTAGAAGGCAGAGTTTCTCTGCTTAAGAGTCTGCTTGCCTGGCTGTGAAGCATCTATACCCTGTGTCCTCAAAGCAGCAAATGCCCAAGCGTCACAGGCACCTCATGTGCACTGCTCTGCTAGCACAGTTTGCTAGTAAGCTGTGTTCTGCTTGGATGGTTTGCCTCTTGTATGCACTTTGATTTCAGAAACACTTTAGAACCTTTAGAAAATGTAGAAATGCATAATGTCAATATTATTTTACTTAGTATGCAATTATACTTTTATTAATTGTAAAAAATGTGCATATAGAGCATAAAGTGCTGAGAGAGGCTAGATTTAGATGCATAAAGCCAGATAATTCCATGTGTAAGACAAATACATTTTATAGCTTTAAACTAAAAGAGGATAGATTTAGGTTGGTCAAAAGAAAGAAATTTTTATTATGGGGATGTGAGGCACAGGAATAGGTTGTCCAGAGACAGTGTGGATGTCTCATCCATTCAAAGCCAGGTTGGATAGGACTTTGAACAACATTGTCAAGTGAAAAGATATCTCTTCTTTTGGTAGGGTTGTGGGAGTAGGTGATCTTTAAACTTCCAACCCAAACCTTTCTGTGATTATACATATGTGTGCATAGGAGATAGAATCATGGTATAAGTACAGGTGCCTATGTGGTCCTGTACTATTTTTCTATTTTTCTGATGCATAAAGTCAGCACTGGATGTAATGAAGATTTTTTCAATGTAGTCTTTAAACAACTACTAAAATGAGGTCTGACAAACAAAACAGTTCAACAGAAATCCTCATCAGTTCTGTGTCACATTATTCCTCTGTCTTATGTAGTCCATTGATGTCAGATTCCTGAAAAGCAAAAACACACACAGAAATTGGGAAGAGAGAAGGTAATTATTGCAGAGGCTCTGCCAAAAGTTTTTGCTCTGTGTATCCAATTTTACATTTTTAATATCTATATTATGTTACTGAAGTCTGATTCCTGGCTGCCTTGCAGATCATTTGCATTTCTGCACTGTGATATAAAAGGCTTCCTCATTGATTGGGTAGCTTTTATATCTTCTCAGCACTCATGTTTCTCTGACATACTTATCTATGCAAAATACAAGGCTTTGGAGGATCCAGCCCTTGTAGTTCATGCTTCATTGCCACAAGGTAAGTCAAAATAGCACTCACACAAATGTGGGAATGGGGAGTCATGGGGAGCATTCAGCATCCTCCTGCCTGGCATCTGAAGATTACTGAAGGCCAGACTAAACCCAGGCAGAACAAGTCAGAGTAGTCCCCAGCTCTGCTTCCCTGTGAGCCAGTTGCCAGACGAGATCCCTCCAGTTCAGCTCGGGAGGCTCGTCCCGTGCCCCAGCTTGCGTTCAGCGGGGAATGGTGCTGCTGATGGAGGAGTGCCAGGGTTGGCTGCCAGCTGGCTGCCGGAGGCGGCTTGGGATGAATGCTGCTTCCCATGGGTGGTGTGAGCTCTGCCCCACATGGCTGTGCACATGGGAAGCTTGCAGCAGCTGAGGATCTGGTCCTTCAAGTTAAAGGGGTTGGAATATGCATGAAGCATAAGGTGACATTTCGAGAGTCTCAAATCAGAGCATGGACGTTACCGAACTTAAAATGTAACTGCAATTTCCTGACTAATGCCAAGTCACTTTTATATTCATGCAGTGATTGTTCTCTACTCTTTAAATTGCCATTTTGCTCAAAGGTGCAGGTGATATCCTTATGATAATGAAGGTATGGTATCCGGCATGGTACAGCTGAGGCTGTTGGTTGCTGCAAGAGCCACTTATGATCAGCTGTCCTTTTTGGTTCTCAATTTATATCATGCTTTTGTAGACTGCTTGTGATTTGCTTGTGAAGAAAAGAGACTGAGGAAAAAAAAAAAAAGGAAAGAGGTGCACTGGAGGTTCAGTGTTGCTGTCTTTTACTTCCTGTGGCTAAGCTGTATTATTTAATGTGGTGTCTCCAAATTTCTGAGTCCTTTCAGATAACATGGACAGTTAAATTGCTTCAGTAGCCTTATCCCTCTGTAGAGAATCAACATGAATTCTTAACATCCAGGGCTTTCTGTGATAAAGTGCACAGGATATTATAAATAAGATATTCAACAAGAATGAGGAAAAAAAAACCCTCATATATTTACTATTCATTTAAAAAAAAAAAAGCCCAAACAAAAAAAACTTGTGTATAGTAACAGCCACAGAAATGACAGGCAAGCTTTCCAGCAGAGTAAGAGCATCCCTAACCTGGGCATTTCTTGCACTTAGGGTGAAGGTGTAGAGGATGAAGCTGTAGCTGCAGCCACCACAGAGACAGGACAACATCTAGGGGAAAGGAAGGAACTAGGAAACAGAGGTCTGTTCTTGGGTGGGTGCCTCTCTATCCCCTTTCACCAGCAGGTTAAGGTTCTGCTGCTGCATGGCCCTAACCCCTGAGTCCCCATGGGCAGCAGCTGCAGCATGCAGCAGCACCTCCCCAGGCTTCAGCAGAGGCAAAATGGATGGGGACTGGAGCGGTTTCACTGTTCCCAGGAGCCTGTTGCTTTAGGCTCCTGCCTGCTTTGCCTATGAGCTGTCTGTAATGCCATCATTTACCCTTAAGCACAGAAAAGGTTAGATGAGAAGCTGGAGTTATTACAGGAGTGAATTGTTATGGCATAGGAATTTGTGGAAGTGATGCTGAGGCCCCAGTCAGGAAGAGAGCATTTTAAGTGACATACCTGCTAATTTGACTGAAACTAGCCTGCTTATTAAAAAAAAAGAAAAGAAAAAAAAGGTACCGCTGCCTGCAAGCAATGAAACCCAACTCAGCAGCTCCTAGAAAGCTTGGCTTGAAAGAAAGGCACATCTGACATCCAGATGAGAGAGGTGCACAGGAGTCTCAACAAGTAATGTTTTGCTGTAACTCCTGGAATTTATGTGCCTTTGTCATACCTCTTTGGAACAGACCCTGCCAACCACCTGTGCTTTAAAGGCTCTATAGGGCCTGTCACCTCTGCAGACTGTGCTAACACTTGCAGCTTCTCTCCTTGCCCCATCTTTTTATCCATCTCTTAGCAGTGCACAATCTGGTGTGTGACCAGGGAAGCTGCAATGAGTACTTAACTCATCTGAACTGTTCCCAACACAGGAACCTTCAACCAGTAGGTACTGATGCAGTAAAAACTACAATAGCAACGAGAAAGTAGTATGATCAGTCATGGATTTAATAGGTGGGAATGGGGTGTGTATGTTTGGAAAGAGAAGAGAGAAAGAGGGGACAGAAGTTTGAGGGCCTCTAGGTGATGAGAGCCCAGAGATTGCTGCCTCAGCATTTCTAGTTTACAGAGTTCGACAGAGAGATTCTGGCAGGTATTGTGTAATTTTATTTTAATATTTTCCCCTACTATAAATAAGACTTGGTGTCTGATGGAATAATCACCAGAATTTGAGTAAACAACACGCCTGCCAGTGATAAGCTGTTTCTTCTGACGACTCAGTGTATATCTGGATATTGCAACATGTGGTACATTTGATATTTGTGCAGTTCTGTTCTCCTTCTGGTTATTTTTACATGCATCTCCCTCTCTTTTTCTCTCCTGTGTACAGATGTTCGTATTCACCCCATGGAGCCTATGCCCAAAGCAAACTTGCCCTTGTGTTATTTACCTATCGACTACAGCATCTTCTGACTGCAAATGGAAGCCATGTGACTGCTAATGTAGTAGACCCTGGAGTAGTGAATACTGAGCTCTACAAGCATGTCTTTTGGGTTGTGAAAGTGGTCAAATGGATGACAGCCTGGCTATTTTTCAAGGTATTCAATTTGTAAAATATTTTTGTTGTTGTGCCCCTGCATTGTGAAAGCTGCAGTCAGTCTGGAGCTGAAGGTGTTTCAGGGTTTATAATAGCGTGTGATATTTATTGCATTTCTCCGTGCTGATGAGATGTACAGAATCAGTAAAGACAGGCTTTCCACCAAACAAACATTTATTTTAAATGGAGGGAGCAAGCTGTCACAGCAGGGAAAGGGAATGCCTTTCACAGTCTGTGCCTCTGCACTGGTTATCTCTGCCCTGATCTATCCACGTGCTTCTCTGCGTGCATGGGGGCAGGACATGATCCTAACATGGAGCCAGAATATGCAAAGTGTTCCTAAGAAATGACTTGTACATTCTCTTAAAGAGAAGCAGACATGATCTGTCATGGTCTACATGTACACAACAGGTTACAGAGAGGAGGGCAAAGGGAAGAAGAAAGTTGTACAAAAGTGGCAGTGGGAGCTGGCTGTGCTCCAGATGCGGGGTCCAGAAATTTGTGCTCAGGGAGGTGGGACACTTTTTAATTAGGTTTTTCATTCTAACACATACTTGTAATGGTACTTGGTTTTTTATTATCTAATCCTGGTCTGCACCAGTTTAATAAAACTGGTCCAGGAGTGGGGCAGACTCAGTTATGGACAATGTTTTCTAGGAGTGTAAGTAGATTAAGCTGAAATCAGTTTAGCTGTGTAGGTGCAATCTCCTCATGCACACAGGCCTTTGAAGGGCTTGTGCTGAGAAAATGTACTGCTTATTGCTCTTTCAGAAAGTAGTTTTGGATTAAGTAAATGGAACTTGATTCCATTAGAGAAAATTAAATGTCCTAATTAAAATGAAGTATTTTACATCAAGGAGCATGTCCCACAAAGGAAATTAATTTTAAACTTTGATATGGAAATATCAGTTGCTTTCATTTCAGAAATGAACTGGAGGCTGGAAGACTGACTGTAAAATAAGATGCAAACAAATAAACCTATATTTTAAAAAGAATAGTATCTTCTGGGTGCACCTTGAATATTGCAATAAAATTGTAATAAGAATGCTCATAATCGGTGATGCATTCTTAAATAAACAGACTGCAGCTTTGCCAAACCATGTACATTAAACTTGTTTTGCCTCTTGTGATTGCCATTTTAAATATCAGTCTCAGGTGGTGGTGTTTTCTCATTGGACTTACTTCACCTTGCTAATATAAAAGTTTCATGTAGATTTTTAGGTTGTGCTTAGAATTTCCTCTGGAGAGACAAAATTCTGACTAAATTCTTGCGTCTGAGAGTGAGTTTCCAGTCTCTTGTTGTTTACAGCACTCAATCCCACCCAGTTTTATTGATGTGCCCGGGAGACATTTTTGTATTATACTGGTGATGTTTAGACACTGAATTGCATGTCATTGAACATTTAAAATGATTTATCACAAGAGAGATTCCCATTCTTACAACCCTAACAGTTTTGCTGCTGATAGCTACTGATCACTTCCTTCTTCTTTGGATGAGATACTGCTCAAAAGAAATTCTGCCTTGAAATAGGTGACAGACAGACATACTGATCTGTATGGAAGAGTGATGCCTATACTGCCTGAAAAGCAAATGTATCAACTACTTTCTGAGTCAGAATAACCTCAGGTTTGGATATCTGAATGCTTCAATTATCAAGGTTGAGATTTTCACATTTTTGTCTAACACTCCATGTGTTTTTCCCAAAAGTCAGAAGAAAGGGAAATTCTTCCTTTCTCTCTTCCCATCCTCTCTTAGACCTCTGAGCTAAAGTTCCAGCTTCTACTCTTTGCTTATTGCTTATCTATATGTTATCTATGTGTCTGGGAGTGCTTCATCCCAGAGGCACACCCTATTTGGTATCACAAGGAGATGAGCTCCACAGCAAGCTCACATTGAAAGCCTGCCTGGAAAATTTAATAGTGCTCTACTGAGGGCTGTAGTATTCAACATTCAAGCCAGTGTGAGTCTTGTGTTGGTCTCGTGCATTAGGGTAAATTTCCCCTGAGAAAAGTAAGAAAGCAAGTACAAGAAAATTCACTTGTCTGGTAATATTAGCTGATAGTTGGTAGTATGGATTTTTTCTCCCCTGGAATTTTGTTCCCAAGCACTTATATGAATCTTGCTTCTAGGATTATGGCAGTAATGCAGTGAAAATGAGGTGATAGCTCTCTAATCATATTGACTTAACTAACTATTGTCACCCTGAAGTATTCCAGAGTGGGTTCTAAATGCATGCTGGAAATTGCTTCACTCACTGCAACATGGCAGCTCTTGAGAGCCTGCACAGCCCAGAGAGCTTCAGTGAGGAAATGCATCACATCACATTCCCTCAGGAGAGAGTCAACATCTTCTTTGATTTAATTCCAAAATAAAGTGGCAGAGCCCCCACTGCTTTTCAATGCATTTCTGTCAGCACTGGTTCCAGTTATGTTCAAGTCAAATACCTCTTGGGGATTGCAGCCTGGCCCCTACCTTCGCTGAGGCAGCTCAGTGTGGCAGACAAGGCTGTTGGCTCAACATCCTCCTTGGAGCTGCCTCAAGATATTTAGGTACTTAAACAAATAGACCTACAGTCTTATAAATAGGCCATGATACGTATGCATAATTTAGTCAAAGTGTTAACAGCTTGATTTTCTTAAAACTGCAAAACATTATCTTCTAGACTTTATACATGGCTCAGAAAAGTCTTGGCCAAACCAGTTTGGTATTTTTCCCCCTGCAAGTTGCAGTGAGAGGCATCACTGTAGAAGTAAGATAGGCCAAACTAAAGGTTTTGGTGACAGTCATAAAATTTGTGAAATTGATGCCTGCCCTTTAGAAGTGATGGTTTCATTCTTTCTCAGAAAAGTTATTGTCTGCTGTGATACTCTAAATTTGCACTTTGCAAATGTTTTCTCTGTGTTTCTCATAAACAAGGGCCGTACCTGTCACACAAGAGACAAATTATGTTTAATCCTAAAAAAATTATTTCTATCGCTATGACTTCTCAGTAAATAAAGCCTGGTGAGCTGGCACATTCCTCTGCAGAATGCAGTGAAGTATGTTATCCCTAGTGATTTTTAACATAAATTTATCTTCTTTTTGAAGAGATAAAGTACAAACTAATAAACACTAACTAATTAATGAAATAGTAATAACCTAAAAAGTCATTCATTGAGCATCAAATTGTAATTTAGCTAAGTGCGCAATGAGCTTTAGCATTAGGTACCGTGCAAGATGGTAACCAGGAAGTACCATTTCCCTCCCGTGTATTTCTGCATCTGCAGCAGATACTGAATATTCATTCTTAAGCCAGATGGTCTCTGCTTGTGATACAATTAAAATGCCTTAGAGCAAAACAAAAAAGTTGACTCTCATTAATGTCCCATAACAGGGACTGTTCTGCTTCACGTGGCTTCATTATAGCATCAAAGTAGAGACATTTGACAGATACTGGTGCTGTAAAGTTCTCCAAAACCTTGTTTATGACAAGCTTGGTGAACATGTCATTACCAGATATAGAGTATTTGGTCCTTTCAGCCGGCTCAGATTGGTATTTAGGAAGGCATTGTGGAAGGAAGGCTTTGCATCAGATCCTGTCTCAGCTGTCATTTCCAAAGACATAGTGCCACATAAGTGATTATTGACTGACAAACTGAAAATGAGTAGGATTAGTGACCCTGCCAGCCTGTAAAAATGAAGGGAAAAGCATCAGGAACATGGGCTAGATAGACATCAGCTGATATAAACTAATTTGTTTCCTTCCCCTTGTCAAAATAGGCTTAACATTAGTGTAATTTTCCTATAACATTCTTTAAAAAATGCTTCCAGTCTGTAATGACGTCTAGAAAACAAGATCTAAAGGACCTGGATTAATCATTCATGCCAGAGGACACAGTCATGCAGGTCTTATTGCAGCTTTTCTTATTCAAACTGTCCCTTTGGCACTGTGAATATAGTAAATTTATTTCATCTTACCCCCCAGGTGTCAGAAGACAAACACATCACCACACAATAACACCAGCTGTAGAGAATGAGAATAATTAAATCCCACAGCTGAAAGCAGCAATTCATCAGCATCAACATCTTCTGTGCATGGGAGTGTGTGGTCCTCACATAAAGCTAATCTGGGCCTTTCTCATAAAATGAAAACTTGCAGAAACCTATCATTTGCAGCTAATTTTTACAAAAGGTTTTTCTGGTCAAAAACACAGAGAAGAAAACAGTCTGCTTGAATCCAGTAACACTGGTCTTTCAGCAGATACCATTTTTGTACACATATATACAGGGATTTAAGCTTTCAGAGTCCTTTTTTCCATCTATTAAGTATTTTATTATTTGTACAGCCATGGAATGATTCTAGGGGGAAAGATGGAGGGACTGGCCTGAGAAGGCTAGTGAACAATCTACCAGTAAGCTCCCAAATCCTGGTGATCTGGGGTTTTTTCTTGCATGTGAACCCCCGGATTTGGTTAAGCACCCAGGTCCTGCCTATTATGGGGTACGTGGATGGAGCTTGGCTGCTTTGTTTATTGTAACTGCTGAGCACAGAGCCTTCTGAACACAAAACCCTGTATGTCTGTTCAAAGTCAGATCAGATCCCTCTAAGGTAGGCACACATAAATAGTGCTGGGCCCTGCTGTGCACTGGACCTGTGACTCCCCTGCATCCCAAGATATCACTATTTTTCTGCATGTTTTCTAAGGTCTAAGTGGGTAAAATGTTTATTTGAAAAGACACATTGAGAGTTGTGACAAGGTGTTTTGATGGCAGGAAAATGAAGGATTTGCTTGCCCCAGTGTATGGCACACAGAGGAGTGTATGTTTGCTGTACAGGACAGCACAAAATGGCTGGGACTGTGTCTCAGTGCATCACAGCGAGTCAGAGATGTTTAAGCTCTTGTTTATAACTTACTTGGAGAAGCTGCTAGTGTGATTTATCCCCAAGCCACACCCAATCTTCCTCTTGAAGGGTGCCAGTTGGAACAGGCTGAAACACAGTCATGGAGCAAGCAAAAAATGAACTGTGCACAGAGATGCATCTTACATCCTGTGCTGCAGTTTTAGTTGTTTAATTAAAGAAGCATCCCTTCTTTTTTTTTTTTTTTTTTGTCTGACAGTGTGAAATGGGAAGATTGTCTTCCATCTTTCAAAATTGTTTACAGGACAGGAAAACTGTCTTCATGTCTAGCATTGCCTGCAGGGTTCACCCTTTTTAGCCCAGAAAATGGTCTAAATGGAAACAGGTTAAAACCACACTGTGCACTATGAGTAAACCCATTCTTGCCCTGTGTGAAATTGTTTTGGAGTAGTAAGCAACTGAAATGTCAGAAGCTGTATGTCCTACTCTGTAAGAGAGGGTTTTTCCTTAACTCTGGTGTGGTAGAGGATTGCTGATTTACCCTCACAGCCCAGGAAGTTTATTTCATTTTATGTGAAAGCGTTTAAATTTGTATCCAAAAGAGTGAGAAAAACAGTCCATCCATTGCTGCACTGGAGTGAGAGTAAGTAAACAGTTAAGAAATTGTGAAAATATATGAGCCTAACCAGTGTTAGCACATCAGCACCTATCCCTGTAATCTGTAACTGGTTTCATATTCAGAAACCACAGAGTGAATTAGGAAAGACACTTTCCATCAATCAATCTATTCCTTGCAGGACTTTCTTAAGTATTCAATTAATACCTTTGTGTAGTAATCTATTCCCAGACAGACTTGTTGAAAATGGAGAAAACACAAAAAAGGAGGAGAATTTTGCTGTGGATCAAACACATATCAGAGACTCAGAACCGATTCCTCTCAGTTTAAAAGAAGGGCTCCTCAATGCCTCTAATTTAAAGGTATCAAAAAAGAGGCTGAAAGATTGGGAAATTAGAGAATCTTGAAATTCCCACTAGACCATTAGCACAATCTTTTAAATTACAGGTTATAGCACCACACTACTGTAATTCTTCCTCATGCATCAGAGAAGTACTAAGTCAAATCACCACGTGCTTAAAATTCTGTTTTCTTCTCATCAGGTAGTATAACACCACTTGGAAACTTGAAACCACTGGCAGCACAGAGCAGCCACTAATCTTTCTCATCAGTATATCTCTCAGAAAAAGAACAAAAGAGAGAGGAAACAACCCCAGCCCCAGTGAAATGACTCATTCAGCAAGGGTAGGAAAAGGAGTTGCAGGCAATTTCTGTCTTCCATGTGAATGAGTTGTAAAAGTTAGGGAGAAAGACCACTGGCTTCCTATGGAAAATCCTCCAAATGACCTTATGGGTGAGCAGCAGTTTGGAATTAAAATTAAAAGATACAGAGGAGTAGGTTGTGGGGAGTGTGTATTCAGGTATATTATACATATATATTAATATATTTGCATAATCATATATATGTATATGGTCTATCTAAATTCCGCATTGCTTTGTTAGTTGTGAGTTATGTGTCCCTAACAAAAAGTTTGTATTGCAGAGCTCCCATTACTTAAAGACCTAACTCACTACAGTGAAATATAATTTTAGGAGAGTTTGGAGATCTACAGACCCTCCTTTCCCCCTCTGTGAATATGACAGTCTGTAAGTTACAAGTAATTGAAGGAGACTGAAAAACCTTTCAGTGTGAAGTAAGGAAATTCTTCCATGAACAGCAGACACAATTTTTAGTGGTTTTCCTGAGTTTTCAAAGGTTAACATAAAATGTCAAGTTTTACCAAGAAGCTGAAAACATCCCCTTTTCTAGAGGTCTAAGGCATTTTTGCCTGGAAGTCACCTCTGATAGGTCTCCTGGTTCATAAATGTCTGCAATATGAATGCCAGCATCAGAGGTGTGATTTCCTCATGGTTACTGCTACTACAGGACCTGTCTTATTCTAAGATAAATATCTACAGTTGGGCAGCTAAATTAAATCCTTCAAGTGCCAGTTTATCCCTGTGAATGACACAGGGGTTCTCTGGTGATTAGCTCAGCTGTAGATATATAAAGGTATAAAATTGGTTAAGATTAATCCTTTCCAAAGGTACACAATGTTAATTTTCTAGTTGTGTTTTTTTTTTTTTTTTTTTTTTTTTTTAATGAACTGGAGATGGTAGGATTTTGAATGTGCACAGGAGAGGATAGGAACTGTAAAGGTTTGTTCTTAGATCTGGGGCACAAGTAATCTGCTATCAGGCTGGTTTTGCAAATGGCAGCTCTCAGGTGTTAGACCATTTCCTGTATAAGTGGGAAATGTGCTCGTGGGCAGCTACAGATGAGGAAATCTCAGTTACTTATGAAATGTATTTCTCATATATGTTTATAATCTATTGTGTGCCTTCACTACAGCAGCCCTGGGTGAGGAAATGCCAGTTACTTATGAAATGTATTTCTCATAAGTGTTTACAATTCATGGTGTGCCCTACAGTTTATCATACAGATATCGCCATGCATTTACATAGGTAGTTATGTGTACTCCCTGTGTGCATTTACAATGGCCTAATGTTTGTAACAAGAGACAACCATGGGAAGCAAGCACCATCTACTATTTGAGGATGAACTGGAAACAGTAAACATGTTTTTTTAATATAACAGGATCACCCGATTTGTAAGTTATGAAAACTTTCAATTCAGAAGTCACATGAGTATCTCTGGCTTTAGTAATGACTATAATGCTGTAATGATTATGATTGCAAGCCACAAACTTCTGTGTTGCATTTTAGAAAGACTACTGAAATACTATGAGATGTAGTTCATGTGGTTCTTTTTGTTCTCATTGTGTTCTCAGCTAAATACTTGGGATTTGGTGGATTTTAATAGGTAAATACAAGAAGGGACTTTGGTTTAGTGCCTCTAGTTCCCATTTTTTTCTAGAAGGAACCTGATCCTAGATGTGACACAAGCACATCATTAATACAATCTCTCAAGAGCTAGTGGCTTGTGTACATTATTACATTCTGTTTAAATTGTGTCTGTGAGTCTCTTCAGGGCAAATGACTACATCTGTGTGGTGCCATCTCAGTGCTGGGGAAAGGGGAAGTAACCACAGGGGTTATGTTGCTACAGACCAGGCACTCTGCAGGAAATACAGAACATATGCAGAAGAGGATTTGGATGAAACCAGAGCAATGTGCAATAAAGCAAGAATGAACTTGGACAGCTTATCAGAGATGGGATTTATAGTGGTATTTATTTTGCCCCACCGTGCTGACCTACTTTGCTGTCACTGGAATAGGAAGGAGGTGCAGCTGCTGGTCCTAGGCTTAGGCACGGTCTGAAAAACTGAGTTGCTCCCCATTTCTCTTAATTGCTCATCAAAGTCTTGGAGCTAGCCACCACCAACTTACAAGCTTAACTTCCTGTCTTATCAATATTTTATGTAGTATATCTGTTACTTTTTGAATGAACAGCAGGGGCCAGAGTTGGTGCCGTTTTCCCAGAGCTTTGCTGTGAGAGGCGCTGTGAGCCCCAGCCCAGCCGTGTCACATCCCTGCAGCCAGCAGCAGTATGATGAGGCTGGCTGTGTCTCAGGAAGGGACTTATTCAGTATTGTTGTCTGCCAAGCTTAAGATGCAAAATTCAGTCTTCCACAGTCTGCCACTTGTCATATACTATCCTAAGATGATTAAAAAAATATAGAAAGAGAAAAGCTGTCTTGTTTTTGGAGCTCAGAATGTTGAAAATAAACTTATACTGACTGTGAGTATATTTGAATGCCTCCCACCTGGAGTATTGCATCCAGCTCTGGGCTCCCCAGAGCTGCACTCCGCAGGAAGTGCATTGAGCTGTTGGAGCAAGTTCAGAGGAAGGATACCAAGAAGATTAAATGGATGAAGCATGTCTCCTACAAGGAAAGGCAAAGAGAATTAGGATAGTTCAGCCTGGAAGAGAGAAAACTTCGTGGTTACCTGACTGTATCTGAAGTGAGCTTACAAGAAAGACAGAGACTTTTTATTTACAAGGACAGGTAGTGACAGGACAAGGGGAAATGGCTTCAAACTGAAAGAGTACATTTAGATTAATAGGTATTTGGAAAAATTTTTTTACTGTGCGGGTGGTGATGTGCTGGAACAAATTGCCCAGAGAAGTTGTGGATACCTCATCCCTGGAAGTGTTCAAGGCCAGGCTGAATGGCATTCTGAGCAACCTGAGATAGCGGAAGGCGTCTTGGCCCATGGAACTTGTGTTGGAACTAGGTTATCTTTAAGATCCCTTCCAACCCAAACTGTTTTTTGATTCTAAAAATTATGTAGGAAGGACCCTGTGAGGCAGTATTCTTGTTTTTTCTGTCAGAGTTGTACATTGTCCAGTTACAAAGGCTATTTTTATGACTGCCCAAGCTGTGAATGTAGTCTGGTAATTTTTCAGAGAGGAGTTCAGTTACCACAATTCTCATGCATGACAACCAGTAACAAGAACTTAAGTCCCCATTTTCCTCTGCACTTGAAATGATGACTTCCATGATCATGAAGTTTGTGGTACTTCATCAGTGGCTTTATACAAGTGTAGCTGATCAGAACCTGCTAAAGAAGTAAGCAAGATCTGAACATAAAAGCATCCGGGTCTGAATCTGGCTGCATATTCCTCTACCAAGGATTATCTGATTTGATTTCATATCCTCTGTGTGAAGTACTGTTCTTTTGTAAAGCATGTAAGACATGTCTGATCCTGCTTGTTAGAGGTTCTCCTTGATCTGGGACTGGCCTTTTATTTTTCTTGCCTGGTTTAGGTTTGTGGCACATGTGTCCTATTTTATATGCCTGTTATCTCAGGAAGTGGATTAAGGCTGGCACAGATACACTGAACCCTAATCGCTTTAGAGGGCCTGCAAATCTCCAGAGGTAGTAAGTACTTCAAATATTTATATTACTAGGTTCAGCATCTGATGTTGCTTGAAATCCATTCAGGAAGACAAGGAAGATGGGAAACAGGGCATTTTGCATAGGGTTTTATTTTATTTTATTTTATTTTATTACCCTGTTAATATTACTTTATATGCACTTAATGCTCAGTTTTCATTTTGGTGGGTTTTTTTTCTCCTCATTGTAAGGCAAGCCTCAAGCACTATTTTCACTGCAAAATAGATCCATAACCTGATATCTTGGCTCTACAACTTCTCCCATGAGAGCTTCGACCCACATGTATAGTTCTAGCTTAAAGGCAGATCGCTGGTGTCATTATTTTCAGCTTTTTGAAAAAGTGATAAAATATGAAATGTGTTTGTGCTCAGGTACCTGGATTTGTCATCTCCAGGTCATTACTCAGTGGTTTCCTCAGAGGAGCCATGGGAATTATAAGGTACCTCCAGTGCTCAGAGGCAGCTCTTGTACATTTGATGTATGATCTATCACATGCTCTCCTCGTTGGAAAGAAAGAGTTTGCAGTATTAGAGTCATTAGGCTTAGTAGATGTGAGCAGGCACTATCATGCTCAAAGTTGGAACCAGTGCTGTCATTCTAACCATAAAGACAACACACCTTTTGTGAGCTGGTTTCAATTTGACTCTGTAGAAGCTCTTGGCAATTTTATTTTTATTCTTTTTATTGTCAATTTATATCATGATATCTAGCAATATTCTCTAATCAAGCAGGTGTAAGAATGCTTTTAGGGAAACAATTTACTCAATACAAGAATGAATTAAAGTGAAGTGACTAGAAATACATTTATTTTGAGAAATGGAGAAAGAAATAACAAAAAAGAGGAAACTTGTTTCTAATCTTTGGACTCATACTCTGAGAATAGCTTCCACCATGTGGCAGCTATAAGAAGAGTGTTGTTTTTATGATGGAGTTTAAATAGGTTTTGCAGAAGATCAGCTGATAGGTTATCTGCAAAATTAGATCAGAGATGTCCCAAGATGGATTGTTGCTTCTTAATTATTTTTGTATTTAGAATAGTTTTTTTTTTTTATTGCCCCAGGTTTACCTTGTTTACTCCCATGCTGAAAAGAAAAAAGGAATCCAGTATAAGAATACAAAAGTGAAGATTTTCCAAGAAATGTCCATTTTAATTTTGAACTTGTTGAGTACCTAGCAAATTCTTCTTTAGGAAAACCTTTGGTGAAGATGTGCCAATTCTTGCACTCACTTCCATCCTTGCCTTTCATGACAGTAGTTCTTCCAGTTTGCTGATGAGCTGTGTTGAACTGTCCAACAGTCTTAGTCCTTGCTTTTGGTTACAGGAGAAAAAGGGAAGGAAAGTTATTACATTCCTCTTTTGTGATGTCAACTCTGCTTGACCTTAATTGGTATTTTCACTGCTACTTGCCATATTTTTTTTATGGGGAAATTATACTACATGATTTCTTTTTATTTTTTTTAAGTGGTTTTTTTTCTTTGTTTTCTGATTTTGTGGCCTTTTTGATTTAAACCATGATGTGATATTATAGGGAGGTCAAAACTGAGTGCTTGATCTTTCTTGGGCGAGTCTTTCAAATCAGAGCAATAGACTTCCTGCAGACTACTGGTCAAGGATCTGTTATGAGAGCTAAAATGTGTCAGTGCTCCAAAAGCCAGAGTACAAGTTTGCCTCCTGATATGAATGACTGTCTAGATTTCAAAATAAATCCTTTGGATTATACAGAAAATTTGAACTGTCAAGAAATAAATGGTGTAGTGAACTGAAACATAGGTCTCAAGACACCCACAATTTAGCTGCATTTCAGTAATCTCTCATTCACCTTTCATTGCTGTCAGCAGCCTGTAGGGTTTCTGTTATATTTATGATGGAAATATCTGTCAATGAGTCATGTCACTGAGATGCATGTGTTTTTTTTTTCCACTTGAAGGAATTATTAAACACTCCATAGTTTCTGTGGTAAATACCACATTGCTGGATCATTTGTGCTACCAGGTATTTCTTCATGTAAGCATCTTTCTTGCATAAAAAAATTCTTTATTTTTATGTGTGGTAGATGGAAGGTATTTTTGTTAAGCAAGTGAATATAATTTTATTTCATGTTTTTACTTGTTTTCACTATCAACAAGTATTTCTGTAAAACTTTGGATGACAGTAGGTATTAATTAACACAATTTTTCAAGTATTTATACGGTTACTTAGTGTCTTTATCATAGAAAAATAGATGTACTTAAAATCCAGAAGATTCTCATGCTTTGGAGTCCCTTTGCTTAAATTTGTGGAATTAGATAATTTTCATGTTAAAATATTGCTTACTTCCAAGTAGAGAACTTTTTAATATACAAAATTATGTTAATAAAATGTAATTTCCTTTTAAATCATTCACTAACTAAAAATGTAACCTACTGTAGGTTTACAAGTTAAACAGATAATGCTAAGTAGTTTTCAATAATATTCTTCCACTCTTAACCTTACTCATCTGCAGTACCTAGGAATTTTTAGGAAAAATAGATAAATAGCCCTAACAAAATGCAAAGCACTAAATATTTTGGGAGACTGCAAGATTCTTTCAATTTGATCTGCTGTTTGTTATTGTCACTGTAGATTATGGATGAGAACATCTGCAATTGTCCTCCAGTTAATATACTTTTGAATTAGAAGAAAGGGCAGAGCTACAGAGCAGCTGGCAAGTGGTCAGTTAACCTCCATTGCAAGTGTTTAAAACACCTCTTCAGTGGAGCTTCTTAATGATGAAATACGTAGGGCTGCCTTTTCTGACAACTCGTGGAATGAGATTGATGATGGTAACCTTTTCTCCAAATTAAACTGGACAACCAGAAGCCAGCAGGCTGTATGCTCAGAGCTTTGGAAGAGCAGCTCCTTTACTGCTCATCCCCCCATAAATACATTTTTAATGTTTATTTTTAAATTATGTGAATATATTCTGGGCTACGCTCTCATCTCCATTCCATTGAGCCTACTTCATCGTTTATAGTTTTGGTTATATTTGTACTTATTTGATGTAGCAGCAGCTAGAGTACTGTCTAGATTTCATTTCCTTGTCAACACAAAAGTAAGCTTTATGAGATTGAGCAGCTCTCTACTACTTGCAAGTGAGGTGTATGCTGAGACAATTTTCAATCTTATTTTATGATTTCTCATACTTACCTAAATAAAAGGAAAAAAATACCCTGGATGAGCTCTTTAGAAATTAGTTTATATTTTCAGAGAAGGAGTTCAAGAGCAGGTATCTATTTTCCCTTAGACAAACATGTGTAAAGATGTGTACCTTAGTGCTATTTTCTCTCTGGATTTCTCTTTGTGGTTATGTTTGTTGTTTGGCGTGCTTTCTTTCTGCTGTGGTTGTCTGAAAATATTTGTAAATTCTTCTTAATATTAATTTAGGCTAGGAGTGGAATCTCCCTGATTTTTCAAGAGCCAAACTGCTTTTCCTCATTTTATTATGTTAGCAATTAAAAATGATTGCTGTTTTCTTTTGCAGAACTGTAGCAAGGCACCCAAATATGTTTCTAGTCACAGCTGGGCATTTATTCTTTTGAAAATCTGTCCCTCCTATCAGGTGCTGCTGGTAACTGTTGTCAGATGTTCAAGTAGCTGTGCTCTGATGGCAGGCATGATGTTGTTTCAATTCATTTTCTAAGCAAGGACCAGATGTTTGTTCTAGGCTAAGCAGAATTGATTTGCAGTTAAAACCTCAAGTAAAGGAGTATCATATCAGGCTGTAAACCAGCCATGTCTCAAGCCACATGTGAATAAAAAAGAAAAATGTGAGAGCCAGTTGTAATCATCTCCTTCACTGCCCCGTACATCTCAGATATTTGTTTATGCAGGTAAAGAACAGATGTGTTGTTCTCTCCCCTGTGTTAACAAATGAGAATTCAGATTTTTACCTTGGACTGTTTTTCCCTTGCTATACACAGAGATGACAATAAAAATAAGGCAAACAGCTATATTTAGAGAATTAGGCCAATAGGAATTCATTGGCTCCCTGTAGGAGCTGGTGATAAATCTGTCTCCTTGGTGCATTTCAGTAAGCCCTGAGGCCCAACACTTCCAGCTCTGGCCACTTCATGTCCTTCCAGTTGCTCTCAGCAGTAAACCATTGCAGGCAGAAAAAGCAATGGATAAGACTTAAAAAAATTGAATTCCAGCAGAATTATACTGGAACTTCAAGAGCTGAGATCTTGATTATTCTGTGACATAAAATGTCTTATGCAAGAAAGAGCTTTGCATTGAATCCCATGGCTACAGTGGTAATCGTCATGCCACTGCTAGTAGTTGGACTTATCCATCAGAAGTCTAGCTTTTACATTTTATTCTAGTTTGCATCAATATATTCACACTAACCTTTAATATATTCATAGTATAACAGGCAGGAAAAATTACGCTGGGACTAAGGAACAAATACTGCAGAAGAAATTTTAAATAACATGCAGATCTCTAGTGGGCATTGATTCATGTGCTTCATGGTGTCAATAATTGTTTGTGAATTGCAGTCATTTTTTTTCCTCTGAACAGAGCATTACTCCTGAAATCCTGTCATTACCTATTGATTAGCTCTGTAGTTATTTTCATGCATCAGTAGTGCCAGTAAAAAAATGAGTAACACCTATTTTACACCAATATGTAAGAAGAGCTGTACATTGTTCATCAAGAAATGAAAGGACTTTTTAATTTTTTAAAAAATTTTTTAATTTTTTTAAAATTTTTTTAATTTTTTTTTTTATTGCAAAAACCTCATCAACATTTTCAGTAGCCATAAGTCTCAGGATAAGTGGGAAAAGTCTAAAAGGCTCATTTGGGTTTTTAAGGGTTTTTTTTAATCAGGACATTGTAAATGTTCTGCTGCATCAGGACAAGAGTGCAAGAAGAAGGACATATTTGTCACTGTTTAGTGCTAATGTAATTTCCTTTTTTTTCCCTACTGTATGTCTCTCCATTTAATCTCAATTGTTGGTAATGTGCTACTTTTTGATTAAATGATGAGAGCTGAAATTCACCAAGGAGAAAATAATTAAAACTATTTGTTTCGCAGACTGTCAGCAGCTATTAGGGAAATTAAATGCATTTTTCCCTGAACCATGTTACAGGCTTTGCAAAGTTCACAATCCGTTGGAATCATCTTTTATTGAACACAGATTGAAAAGCAAAGGTCAGTTGTGTTTTGGACACTAAGGAGTTTATGCAATTGATAAAACCCAACCATTTAGATTATTTTTATATAAAAATTGTTCTGCTTGGAAACCATTGCTTTTTGACTGTGGCAGCCTTATAGCCACATCAGCTCAGCGGATTTTCAGAGTAAAGGGGGCTCTGCAGCTTGTCCCCCCAGCTGCAGGAGTGTCCCATGCCCTGGCAAGAGCCCAGACAAGCAGCAGTCGGGATTGTGGCTGGTGCTGGTGGCCAGGGACCAGCCTTGCTGGCAGTCCTTTACTGCAGCCCCACGTGTCCCGCAGTGAAACATCCTGTCACGCCACTCTTCTGCTTCAAAGAGGAGCCTTGCTGTCTGACCTGCTCTAGGAGTTGGGCACTGCTTGTGGACCCACCATTTCTCCTGAATAATGAGATTTGGCTGGGTCAATGCATTGACAAGGTTTCACCCTGTATTTTCCTCTCCTTTTTCTACTACAATAAGGCTTGGGCTTGCTCCTTTGTTTGCACCACAAATTGTAAATACCATCTACTGCAAGAGCTCATGCTTTGAAGTCTGCTTTTTACCCCTTTTTGCTTTCTGAAGGGGTTCAGTGACATGGATGGGTGATCCAAGGAGGGTTATAGTTGGTGCTGCACTGGGAAACCCTCCCACCCTGAGTCCCTTCGTCCTCCACATGGTGCATGTATTGCAGAAAGGGATCTGAGCCAGGGGGGAAATGGCACACTGATGTAGCAGCCACACTCAGTGAGCTTGCAGTGAAGGCCTGGCAAGTGCATTTAGGAATTCATTAAGAAAAGGGAATGAAAAAGCACTGGGACTGTCCGTGAGATTGTTGTGGGGCACAATGAAAAGGCAGGTGGAGAAATGGATGAAAGTTTTGTCTGCAGACATGCTTTGCATACCACATAGAGAAAGAGAAACTAATCTTGATTGGAACAATTCAATTCCACTGTGAAGTACATGTTAAATAACAGTAGGCGGCTGCAGAGCTGTGCAGACTTGCAGGTGAAGAGCAGAATTTTAAGCAAGCGGCTGTGCGGGCAGAAGAGGCAGAGGGGAGGGCTGGGATAGCACCCAGCACTGCTGTTCGAGCTCTGCTCAGACCTCAGCCTGTGCTTTCATGAGTTAAAAGCAGTTGCTTGAACCTTAGCACAGTTCTGCATTAATTCAGCTGGGATTTCTCCTGGGAAGCAGAAGTTTAATCATCTGGAGCTTTGCTGCTTGCAGTGTATCACCTCAAGTGAGTGAATGAGAGGGGGTAAGGGGGACTCATTGATTGAACTATCAGGGCCAAAGGATGTGTGTAGCAAAATGAAACTACCAAAAAGTGTAGTTCAACACTGAGCTTTCTAAATAAAGTGAATTATTTCAGCACCAGATGAATCAGTAAAATGTACTAATCAAACTACAAAACGTCACAGTATTTGTTTCTCATTCTAAACAACAGCTCTAACCTTTATGTCAAAAAGCCCTATGAATTCCAGTTCAACAGGAACTCTCCTGGGGAGCTTAATGAAAAGGTTAATTCTCACTGTTTTATTTTGTCTATCAATAGTTCTGCAAGAGCAAGCCTCTGGGCCATGGCTACCTAAGCCCTGAATGAACCCAGTATCAAAGCCCCAGTCAGAAACTGCAGAAACAGGAGTCACCCGAATATGAAATAAAAGGAATAAGAAAACTTTCAGGAAGATTGTTGGAATTTTTAACATTCATGGTTTTTTGTTTTATTTTGTTTTAATAGCTTACTGGGAAAGATGTTTAGTGGAAAAGGGATTAAATGGTTTTCTCCTTACCAGTTTTTCATTGTCCTGTTTCAGTTAATGAGATTTGATCATTCATTATGGATCTCATTTTTGGAATTTGAACTAATTCTTCCTCCAACAAAAGCTGGGACAATGTGGTCATTCACTCAGGAATGAGGTATGCCCTGTCACCTGTATAGCAATGTGACATCTCTGTTGTGATTCTGTCATCCAGAAAAGGAGACAAGAACGTGGCAAGGACCACATCTGTCACCAAATCCAATCCTACCTTTTGCAATGGACACACAATTTTTTTTTTACTCCATCCCCCTTAATGAAGGTTTTCAAAAAACCCTTAGAAATAAGCCTAGGTATTAAATTTGACAACTACAGTGGATAGTAGATCTGGTTTTTTCTATTTACCAGTAGTTAACAATTTTACGTACATTCCATTTCACGCTTTCCTTTATCTGTTCCATTGGCAAGAACTGATGCTTGTTTTACTTTTAGACCCCCTGCAAATGAATAGCTATGTCATCTCTCCATAGGGTTATACCTCTCTCTGCATTATGAATACCAGCTTGCCCTTCCTTCAGACTGTTTAGCTGATTAAATGTGATGAGCTTAAAACCTTGAGTCATTGTTTTCAAGATGAAAGTTTTTTGCTTCCATTTCAAACCTTGGGAATCATTTGTGTGGCTGAGGGTCTGTGTGTTTTCTCTCTGTCTAATAAGCTCTGCAGTTAAAGATATGATGCCTCAGATCTTCTCTGTCATAGTTTTAGAGACTAATCTCATTGAAATCAATGGCACTCTTTGCCTATCTAAAGTTATACACGTTCTTTGGGTCTCTTCTGAATTTAAGCCATCAATAGATTCCTTTGCAGATAGTGAATAGCCCTGAGGTTGATTGATGTAAACAAAAGGATTTAAGTTACAGAGCTTAACTTCACTTTCAGTCTACACAACAAAAAGCTTGATTTGAATAATCAGATTCAGTCATCCTTTACATTTGCATTTTTAGTTATTTTGTTAAAAACAAGTTGATTCTGGTGGGTTAATAAGCATTCAGATATGTCAGTTTGCAACTGAATGTAGCCTTTGCCTTTAAACTTAGAACTTCTCTTGGGTAAAAAAGGATAAGCTATATAGACAGGTCCATGATGGTATAGTTTCAGAATCTATCCATTATTGCATGACTTTAGCAATCTGATAGCATTGTGATAGAAAATGGGAAATGGTAGTTCTGTTTACATGATGACTTTTCTTTTTTTAAATTTATTTTTACAAGCTGCTTCCTGATAAAATAGAGTTTAATTAAAATGAAGAGAACTGTAATTTTTCAAAGGTTTTATTACTTAAACAGAAAAGGTCTGAACTTACTGTGCAAAATCGAGGATGTAAAATCTGTAATTACTTATTTGAACTATCTCCTAAAATGATATGATTAGAAAATCTGAGCCACTGTCCCCTGATTCCAGTCTTCCACTAAAATAACTATAGAAAATAAGCCTGGTCTTATTGTTTTCCATTTTTATGGTATGTTACTAGGGACAGATTACTAGGACAAATTAACCCTCTTGTTTATATCTTTTCGGTTTATCATTCAAGATTAAACTATGAAATTGCCAGCAATTGGAATTATGTGAAACAAATTTCCAGAAAAAGATTCCTTCCCTCCCCACCACTTTTATCTGTCTTCCAGTTTTGACTTTCTCCTGTTAGTCTGGGGAGTATTATGAAACTAAAATTTAATCACAATAACTCTATAAAAACCAGAAACTCAGAGCAGCTGGGACATGGACAGTGCTAAATGCTTGTTCTGGTTTGGGCTGAGATGGAATTAATTTTCTTCTTAGGAACTGGTACAGTTTTGAATTCAATATGAGAATAATGTTGATAACACAATGATATTGTAGTTGTCACTAAGTGGTGCTTATGCTAAGCCAAGGACTTTTCAGTTTGCTGTGTTCTACCAGTGAGAAGATGCACAAGAAGCCATGAGGTAGCATGGCCAGGACAGCTGATCCAAACTGGCCTAAGAGATATTCTATATCACAGAACATCATGCTCAGTGTATAAACTGGGAAGCATTGGCCAGGAGCCATTGGTTGCTGCTCAGGGGGCCTCAGTCAGTTGGTAGTGAGCAGTCATGGATTTTATCTTTTTCTGACTCTCTTCCCCATCCCACTGGGGGATGGGGAGGGGAGTAAGCAGTTTAATTGCCAGCTGGCAGTTGAACTGCAACAATGGTATTTGGTGACCTGCTTTAAACTCCTTTCTTCCTGGCAGCTCAGGGACAAGGAGACAATGGCTGAGACCCAGGGTGAGGATAAGCACTGCAAGGTGCTCCATGCAGGAGCTTTGTGTGGAGCAGACCCATCAGCAGGACATATTACAGCCTAGCTGTAATTGGCACTGCAATGTAGAGCTAAGAAATTTGGGGTAAAGTGTACTTTTGTTTTCATCTCTCCCATCTTCCCAGACATATTTTCATCTTGCATGCTATTAATGCATAAATGTAGCACCCTGTAGTCTTTTTGAGTTAGTTCGTGCACCTCTCTAGTTCTGGTCCTCTTCTTTGGCCGTGCCGGCATATGGCCTGCCTGAGTCAGGGGGAAAAGTGTTCTCTGCTGACCTTACCTGGTGATCCAGGAAAGGATTTGCACTTTCACACCTTCATTGTTTTCAAGAGGTGCTTCCAGTCGGAAAGGTAGGAAACCGAGGCTGGTAGCCAGTCTCTCACAGCCCTCCTCCACCTGGCTGAGCACACAGCTGGAGATAGTCCTGCTGCTGTTTGGGGTGCAAAATGGGGGTTGTAGCAATTTAAAACAGAAGAGGCTGTGAAATAGCTGCTGCTTAGGTAATTTTGGGTTATTTCATTTTGTCTGTGTTCTGTACATTCTTTTTTGCTTTTTGATCTCATCATAGTTCATAAAGGCTTTCTATATTGTGGTTTTCTTTTAAATATTTAGGAGTTCCATGCCCATCCTGAGTTCTTATAATAATTAAAAAATAAATAACAAGTCATTATAAGAAAGTTGTGAAGTGGGAGATGTGTCAGTTTCTGTTTTCTAACAAGAGAAAACAAGATGCATGACTTGTCAAATATTAAACAGTAAAAAAGTAGAGATCATGGTAAGGGGCTATAAGTCAGAAGTTGCCATATATATTATTCCTAAAGTCATATTTTCACCAAAAGCCAGCAAAGATACTTTGCTTTGCATGAGCAGGCAGGTAATAAATTGTTCAGAGCTATATGTACTCAGGAGCATTGTCAACAGCACCTTGAGCCTTGCTATGTGTCCTATTCTCTGGAGCTGCTAAAAATGCAGCTACCACTTCAAACACAAATACTTCTGTGTGCTTTGCTGTGTTGTTTTGACTACCAAAATCTATCTTCTTTGAAAGAATTCAAGAAACTAAGGCTGACCTATGTACTTGTATAAGATAATGCATTTAAAATTGGAGCTGGAAGTAAACAAATAAATGGTGTGTTTTCCTTTACAGACACAGGAATTACAGCCTAGTGCGTGAGTCATCAGGATTAGGATTTCGGAGACTCATTCTGTCCTCATCTCTTCTAACTTGCACATTTGCTTCAGTAAATCTCTTGTGGGTCTCTGAATAGAAATGTTGCAGAAAATTCCAGGTGATGTGAGGATATGCAGGACAATTCTCAGTGATTTAACCCATGCATCCTCAGCAATAGGTAGCTGCAGGATATCACCTGGTTTCCAGAGAGTTCATTGACCAGGCAGTGTTATGCTCGCAGAAGAGGCTTCAGTATTTTGTGAAGCACATGTACTTTTTCAGCTCTCTCTGCCTGTTATTGCCTGTCTTATTTCCTAGAGACTGGATGTTCCAGCAAGTGAGTGTCTCTGGTTGGATGTTTATGCAATGTCTGGGGCAGCAGGCTCCTATCTGTCAAATTTTGCATACTGTTACCGAGCTGAGCGAGGTAACAAGTGTAATGTGATTTCAGTGGCTGCAGTGATATCTCAGTTCTGACTTTGAAGACATCGCTGNATATTTATGTATTTATGTTTATGTCTGTATATTGTTATTATATTTATATATTGTTATTTATAATATTCATATTTATTATTATTTATAATACCTACAAGTGACCTCACTGTTGGAGCTGCTCCTTGAAATCAGTGTTTTCTCCAGTTTAGCCCAGAAAGCTGGCCAGCCAACAGGAGCTTCATTCAGCTGCCTGAGAACACAAGTATCTCATGTTATTTGACATGACCCATGATGTCCTGTTGTCGTGGTTTGCCACCAGCCAGCAACCAAGCCCCATGCAGCAGCTTGCTCACTCNGAAGTGGGAGATGTGTCAGTTTCTGTTTTCTAACAAGAGAAAACAAGATGCATGACTTGTCAAATATTAAACAGTAAAAAAGTAGAGATCATGGTAAGGGGCTATAAGTCAGAAGTTGCCATATATATTATTCCTAAAGTCATATTTTCACCAAAAGCCAGCAAAGATACTTTGCTTTGCATGAGCAGGCAGGTAATAAATTGTTCAGAGCTATATGTACTCAGGAGCATTGTCAACAGCACCTTGAGCCTTGCTATGTGTCCTATTCTCTGGAGCTGCTAAAAATGCAGCTACCACTTCAAACACAAATACTTCTGTGTGCTTTGCTGTGTTGTTTTGACTACCAAAATCTATCTTCTTTGAAAGAATTCAAGAAACTAAGGCTGACCTATGTACTTGTATAAGATAATGCATTTAAAATTGGAGCTGGAAGTAAACAAATAAATGGTGTGTTTTCCTTTACAGACACAGGAATTACAGCCTAGTGCGTGAGTCATCAGGATTAGGATTTCGGAGACTCATTCTGTCCTCATCTCTTCTAACTTGCACATTTGCTTCAGTAAATCTCTTGTGGGTCTCTGAATAGAAATGTTGCAGAAAATTCCAGGTGATGTGAGGATATGCAGGACAATTCTCAGTGATTTAACCCATGCATCCTCAGCAATAGGTAGCTGCAGGATATCACCTGGTTTCCAGAGAGTTCATTGACCAGGCAGTGTTATGCTCGCAGAAGAGGCTTCAGTATTTTGTGAAGCACATGTACTTTTTCAGCTCTCTCTGCCTGTTATTGCCTGTCTTATTTCCTAGAGACTGGATGTTCCAGCAAGTGAGTGTCTCTGGTTGGATGTTTATGCAATGTCTGGGGCAGCAGGCTCCTATCTGTCAAATTTTGCATACTGTTACCGAGCTGAGCGAGGTAACAAGTGTAATGTGATTTCAGTGGCTGCAGTGATATCTCAGTTCTGACTTTGAAGACATCGCTGTCAGCTGCAGAGTAAACTGAGGAATCAGCCTCCAGGCAAAGTAATATTCCTCAATGTACTTGACAAAATGAATAAAGGACTCAGTCATGATTAATGACTTTCACCCAAAGTTTCAAGTCCCTGCTCAAATTCAGTCATGTAAAGTTAGGTTGTTTCTATTTCAAAATTGCTTAAAAGTGAACATTGTTCTTTTCGTGCTCTATTCAATATCTTAGAAAATGCAAAGTGTGAACCCAGAAACAGTCCTGTTCACATCATCAACCTTATATTGCAATTCTAACCTGAGAGACATTCAGTTTGAAATTAAGACACAAATATAATTTNAGCTTGCTCACTCCTAACCTGTGTGGGATAGTTAGAAGGGGTAAGAGGTATAAAAGTCATGGGTAGAGATAAAGACAATTTAATAGGAAAAGCAAAAACTGTGCACACAGGCAAAGGAAAACAAGGAATTGATTCTCTGTTTCCTATGGGTAGTCAGCCATCTCCAGGAGAGCAGGGCCCCATCACACGTGATGGTGACTTGGGAAGTCAAATGCTATCACTCCAAATATCCCCCCATCTTTTCCCCCTATTTTCTATCTTGAACATGATGTCATATTGTTTGGAATTCCTCTTTAGTCACTTGGGATCCCCTGTCCCACCTGTGACTCCTTCCAACCTCCCCAAGTTCCTTGCCAGCATGGCAGTAAAAAGCAGAAAAGGCCTTGGCTCTTTGTGAGCCCTGCTCAACAGTAACAGAAATATCTCTATATTATCAACTCAGTGTTTGGCACAAATCCAAAACACAGCCCTATACCAGCCACTGTGAAGAAAATGAACTCTACCCCAGCCAAAAGCAGCACACCTGCTTAGCCTGAAGTAGCTGCTTTAGAAGAAGAGGGTTCAGAGTCATGGCAGCTGCCTCCCTCAGTAAAATTTTGCTCATATTTTGAATCTGCAACAAGACATCCCATAGCTTCAGAATAGAGCTTCTTGGCCATTTTTCAGCAAAACAGATTTCTCAGAAGTCATATCTCTGACACAAAACCAATTAAAACCTTCTACCACCAACTCCATCAAAAGGTTCATGGGAAATGAGGTGTTCAGACCTGGGCATGTGCCTGCTTCTTGGGCTCCCTGAGCAACAGGCTGACCCTGACAGTCTTTTGAGCACAGTTCCTTTCTTCTGTAGTCTGCCTTATCTACAGGCATCCCAGCCACCTATGCTGATGTGGAGATAAGATGGGACTTCCCAGTCTCTCCGTGTACCTGAATTTCTTTTAAGGTCTTTCCAGAAAATTTGCTTTCAAAAGAAAAGAAGATTCAGGATCTGATACTTTCTGTTTTTGTTTGCCTGCTATCTCTGCTTCTGTTCTTTCAGTATCTTATGCTCAGGGAAAAACTTTTTTACCTGAATAGTAATAAATTATTCAGATTATGAAAGCTCCTTTCCTTCCAAATTTTGATGCAATTTTAGTGTGAAAATTGCTTTAATTCATTGAAGTTTCATCTTTTACTATATACATATATATTTGATTAAGAAATTATTTCTCTGTGGCCACAACATTGCCAGGAGAAAGGCTTCACACTTTAACTGAGCCATTTCTTTCAAAGACAAAAGCTGAAGTATTTTATTATGGAGTGAATTTACTAAAGAATTCTCATTGCCACAAGTTGGGGATTGAAGAGAAATTAATTTGGTAGTGCTGACTGGGTATCTAGGGAGAATTATATTCAATAAAATATCTCTTTCTAGTCTATTATCAAGGCAGAAATTGGATAGAAATAGCATAATAGCAAGTCACATATGAAAGAATAGAAGGAAAAAGAGAATGCAGATAGAAACCAAGGCTTTTGAATGAAGACAGAGATTGCTGAAAAGCTGTGCTGCCACACTTCTCTGCCTGATTTGGCTTCCTAGGGACCCAGCAGTTGGTCCTGGCCACTGGTCTCACCAGGACATAAAGTCAGCTGCTGCAGCCTTATTGATCAAAGGTGGCTGAACACGTCCACACACCTGCGTCATGGTTTCCTTTCTAGCCTTTGTTTTCATACTCAGTATTTCAATGGATTACTTTTTGTCTGGCATTTTCAAAGCTACAATCATGTTAGGAGGTCTAGACAGTGCAAGTTACACAATGCACACTGAACACACAGAGCCCCTGTCTTCACGTGGAGGTTGTGGCTCTACAGCAGCTGTTGTTATTTCACCTTGGACTCTTGCAGCAGAAAGTAACCTGGTGTCTTCCCAAGACACCTGGCTTTGAAACAATTCAGTGGTTCACAGACCATAGTAATCAGTGCACCCTAGAACAAAGGTAATTTGCTTCTCACAAGCTTGTTTGCTTTAATATTCATGGGAACACGAACCCAGCTACTCTGTTTCTGAAATTTTTCAAACTATTGTATGTTCTGTGTTTGTCTTTGTTCTTGAGAGTCAAGCAGTGCATTGAGGGTGACTGGGTGTCACTCCTCCACTAGCTGCCACCAAATAGATGAAAGACTTCGCTGTACCAAGTAACAGTAATTTCATGTTCTCTTTGTTATTGCTAATCCCTACAGTGTTTATGCATAGTACTGCTCAGATATCACAGATCATAATTACCTTTCCTGAAGAAAGACAGAAAAAGAAGAAAATTTTGCATATACAGATTTTTTTCAGAACAGAAGCAAGTCAGTAATATACCAGCATTTAAAAAATATTACCAGAATAATTATCACTGAGAACGGTGAAGGAACACAGGCAAAAGTGCCTGAGTACTGATACCCAGAACATGGCCTGTTCAGTGTTTTCCTAGCTGGAACCAGGGAATTTGTTACCTACTCCAGGAATGGCCTGATGGAACTCACTCATTTAAAAAAATGAAGCCACAGAGCAAACACTGTGAACACCTGTGGCAGAAAGAAAACCAAACCAAAAAACATCTGTAAGCTCATTTAACTCATCAGCTCATGAGTAATTTCCCAAACCATAAAACATCTGCAAGCTCATTTAACTCATCAGCTCATAAGTAGATTTCCCACATGTACTGAAAAGTGCATGATTTAATGCATGGTACATGAGCTAGGACCAGTGTTATAAGCCCACTTTTGATGAGAGTTCCCACAGCAGTCTGCCTAATGTTGCTGATGTGGGTTATTCCATCAATACTTGATGTATTTTGCAGCACAAATTATAGGGATGAAGGTGTTTTAACATGTTTTTTTTTTTTTCTCAGTATTAAGTGGTTTTCCAGCTTACCAGGAAGTCCTGTGTGAGCATCTATCTATTTGACCCCTTGCTCATGTCTCTCAAAACTCAGCTGTGATGCCAGTGAGTGATTCTGCCAGCTATTCCCTGTCTTCTGTGCCCAACCTTCTCTCCTATAATCTCTTGAGATAGCAGAATCCTGGATTCATGAAATACAAAGCAAGTACAATTTTCTGATTGAGTGGGATGAGGGGAAGCTATTCCAAAGTCAGAAGTTCCCTGATACTGTGGTTTGTATCACTGCTGCTCTTTCAGTCATATGGCCAACTCTGTTAACCAGTACAAATAGAAGTATATGCATGCTGTCCATTCAAGATATTTGTCACAGTGTTTAAGACACATAGAACAGTTGTCACTGTTTGCTGGTAGTTGCTGCAAGTGGTACATGCAGAAAATGAAGGGATTACAGAGGAGGAATTATAGGAGTTTATATTTTTTTTGTCCAGCCCAGTTTTCTGTGGTTTCTGATAAACATAACACACTGCCTACCCAGGACTCTGAGCTATGAATTCAGGTGAAGGTGGAGTGGATAAGTACATGGATTATCATGGAAAGCACCACAAAGACATCATGTATAACTGTTGCAGACACATGATTTCTAAAGAGTTAAGCTGTTGCTCCAGGTTTAGACAAATAAAAAGGATGTAACATTCCATATCGACATGGCTGTAGGAACTGACTGTTGTCAGCTACCACATTTTGCAATAATTAGCACACAGTGTGGACAAAATTATATGTCCCTTAAAATTGTGTTAAACAAAATGCATGAACTAGCAAGTACTTAAAAAGCAACACTAAAATACAAACCCTCTTAGCACTTGTCCTAGCTTTCCTAGAACAGAATATTCCATTTCATACTGAAGGAAAATTATTCTATGTCGATGAGTTATAATTGATGAATATTTAAGAAAAAAAATAAAAATCAGAGCTTCTGTAAAAAGAAAAAGGCTTTTTCTTTGGGAATAGATAGTGCCAAAATGTCATTTTATGTATTTAGGCAACATTTTGCTTAAATAAGCTCGTCACATACTATCTTTTCTCTCCTTCCACAACTTATACATTTAACAAGCAAAGATGCATGGTTTCAATCAGACTTTTATTTACTGTTGAAGACAAATATATAGTTAATTGAAAAAGAAAGTAAAAGTTGTGATCAATACTATAACAAGCAAAGGGAAATACAGGTTCAGAATTTCATTAGGAAGAGGTTGAGCAGAAATCAGTTTTACTTGTATATTACAAAGCCATTGATTACAGTTCATTGGATACTAATAACAGTTTGTAAACAAAATTCCAATTTAAAATAAAATTCAGCACCAATAAGTTGATGACTGAAGAGTGAAGAATCGTTGTGCAATTTATAGGCATTGCCTTTCTCTTAGGACAAGTCCAGTCAATTAATGAACAAGATGTTACTGATTCTGTATATATGAATATTACTCTTTTACTAGTTTTTTAAGGCTTTTTTACACTTACAATATGTAGAGAATCCTCCCCTGTGATTTGAGTGATTATCACTTCCTGTCTACCTGGAACTCTTGGTATAATACTTCATGGAAGAGACTTTAAAGTCCATCTAATTCCAACTCCCCTGCCATGGAAAGAGACATCTTCCACTAGACCAGGTTGCTCAGAGCTTCATCCAACCTGGCCTTGAACACTTCAAGTGATGCTAATTCCTTAATGTAGTGTAGTTCAGGTTTTTATCATTGTGTGTTTGTATAGAGCATCATGACAAACATCCTGGGGTTTTATAGGTCAAGATATTTGTCCACTGGCCAGTGATTTCTCTGGTCCTTTATCAGGTGTTCTCCTTCCTAGAAAGCCACTGCCATCAGAGGGTGAGTCAGATGTGTTGCTTTGACAGTAGTCTCTTGTTTGTGGCTGTTTTCTTTTCCAAGGGCTTTGTGGTTCCTCCTCATTTTTTGATGGCCTATCATGTGGTAAAAGAAAAGCTATGGAAAAGCTCTTCCAAGGAAAGTTGGCAAGCAGGAGTGAGTCTGCCACTGCTGGAACAATTAATCCTGCTCCTTGTCCAGATACAAATTAATTGCTCCAGTGGTTGCAGCCTGTCTCCAGCTTCATCCTTCCCAGGAGGTCCTCAGGCACTGGTGCACAGACAGGATGTCTGCACGTGTCTGTCTCTTTGTTTGTTGCAGTTGATTTTTGGGTGTATGGTAGACCCAACGCTTTCCCAGAGAGAGTCTTGACTGTGTGTGGATGTGCAGTTGCTGTCATAGTAGGCATGGACAAGATCCAGAGAAGGAATCACAACATGTGCTTTACTTCCAGCCTCTCAAAAGATAGGTCAGCCACCCAGCAGGAAGGTCAGGGCACTCCTGGTGTAGGGTTTCATTTTTACTTTCATTAAAACAGAAAACGTGCTAAAACAATGAAGAGATTATAAAGAAAGGGAAAATTAAAACTTTCATCATTAATTAAGCACTCAGAAGATGGAATAAGTGAATTCATTAGTCATACATTAGGAACTTGCTCTCTGTTGCACTGAAAAATTTGTTTTCCTTATCATATTGCCATAATATCTAGAATCCTAGAATTACAGAATGGCTTGGGTTGGAAGATACTTAGAAGACTATCTAGTTTCGATTCCCCTGCCATGGGAAGAGATGTTTTCCACTAGATCAGGCTGCTCAGAGCTTCAGCCAACCTGTCCTTGAACACTTCAAGTGATGGCTAATTCCCTAATGTAGTGTAGTTGTTTTTTTTATTGTATGTTTAGATAATTGCTTCTAGCAACAGGTGGCAGAAACTAAATAGAAATTTTGCACAGAATTTTTAACTCAGCATATTACATATGGGAGGAGCAGAGTAAATCATATGAAAAGTTACACAAGATGACTTCAATGGATGATCAGTGTTACTGTGCTTTTAAGTCACAGCATGGACATGTAAGTACTTTCAACTACTGCATAACCTTTATTTAAAATATTTGATATTATTTTGAATAGAAGGGAATAGAATAGACTGTTTCTGTTGAAAGGGACCTACAACAGCAGTGACCAGTTCATGACTGACCAAATGATAAAGCACATTCTTAAAAGCATTGTTCAAATGCCACTGACAGGCTTGGGACACCAACTACCTCTCTAAGAAGCCAAGTCCAGTGTTTGACTACTCTTGCTACAGATTTCCTCTGTGGGGAACTTAAATGACATATTATCAAAAGTAAAAATCTTGAAAAATTCTGCATATCCCAGGAGAACCTTACTATTGAATCAGCAGAGGCAGCGTGGTATTTCTGATGCTGTGACAATATCCATGCAGACCAGTCACTGAGGCTGTAGAGAGCCCTGCTCATAAGAACATAATCACACAAATTCCACCCACAGACAATTTTTCTAAAGCATTTTAGTGTTGAGCTGTTGTCATTAATATTTGGGAGTCATGATATTGACATTTATGCCTGTTTGTGCTGGAGAGCTGTTAAACTTAGGAACATGAAGTCCAGTGAACCATCACATGAAGTAATGGTTTATCTGTGTCACTACTTTTTTTAAGCAGAGGACAAGAGTATGTAAAAAACTTTCAGTTTTTCTCTGTCATCCAGAATAAGTTGTTTAAAATATGAATGCTCATATTCATCATTGTTCTGCTACTTTACAGTATCAAGACATTTTATACTGCTGCTCATAGTTGATCATTATATTAGCCACTCTGTGAGCAAAAAATTGTGCTGGCCCTTAATTTTATTTACATTATGTACTGGGTATGAATAGCATTATTTTCCTTAGGATAAAGAAGGGTGAAGTAGTAGTAGGTACTAAACCAAACTAAATGAGCATTTTTAAGTGATTTTAGATAGAATATCATAGTACAATAATTTTCTAAACAAAACCAAACATAACAAAAAGCTTCTAATTACTTAGATTTATTAGTTTGTATAAGGCACTGAGTAACCTATTCACTACTGTCTCATTCATCAAGTGAGTTCTTCAGGAAAAGACATCCTGTCAGGTGCTGCAGACAAAACTTTGAGCAGCATCAGAACTGTTAATGCCTCAGATAATGACTCAAGGATTGCAAAATGATACGCTATTGTCTAGCAGGCATTGATCATAATTATATCACTGATAAAGGCAAAGCATATCAAAAGTTGTGTTTTAAATATATCCTTTAATTAGAATAAAAATGCCATGGAAATAAATTCAGTGGTAGCTGAGTGATCCTTCTGAATGCAGAATGTAAAAATTTTGCATATACTCAGGATGAAAGGAGTTATCACTCCAAGCTATTCACTTATTAATTTTCATTTAATACTCATGGTATATCAGACATTGCAGATCATTCACCATTTTGCATTATGACTGAGCAGAACCCTGATAACTACGCTGTGTCTAAATTATGGTTCCCTCATTTACCTGCCTGCTTGGACTGAACTGCAGAATCTTAATTTGCTGTCATGGTTTCCATGATCCTTTGCTCATGTCACATTGTTGTTACAATGAACACATTGCATGTACAGCATAGCCTTCATCTTCTTAAGGCAGAGCACAGACCCTTTCATCCTTGCAAAATGAATAATTAAACTAGGATTTTAATATTTGTGCTTGCTTTTGGGTTTATTAGCTCTAACTGTGAAAGCTAAATCAATTATTTTGTATGCTCCATCTGACTAACTCTTGAAAAAATAGACTGGAGTTTTCCATATATCTGTTCTGGCTTTAAGATATCTAAAAATAGCACTGTTGAAGAAATGGACTCTGCCAATTGAATAAATGGCTTTCTTGTTATTACAAGCTTCAGGTTTGCATAAGGACCAGAAGTGTAAAGTAAAATTAGGGAAGATATTTATCACTGATAAAGTCCTATGGTAGTAATATAATTCTTCTGCTGTACCTGCCTCACTTGAATTTGGTTTTTTTTTTGTTTCTGCAGACCCCAGAGGAAGGAGCCTCTACAACCATCTATGCAGCAGTTTCGCCTGAGGTGGAAGGAGCTGGTGGCTGCTACCTTTACAATGAGGAAAGGACAAAATCGGCTGATGTAGCATATGATGAGGAGCTGCAGAGAATGCTCTGGACAGAAAGCTGCAAGATGGTTGGGATTTCTGATGAAGCCAACAGGCTTCTCTAGAAGAAGCCACTTTCAGCTGGGTAAATGAAATGCATTGAAAAGCATCTTAGGTGAATTCTTGCAGCATCAGTCATCATCCTGGAAATCACTGTTCAGTCCCAAAGGCAAACATGAACAGCTCTGTTCTTCACTTGAATCCCTAATCTAGGGTGTGGGGGGGAATATTCCCACAGAAAGGTGTAGTGGTTGGTTTTAAATCTAACCATCAGTTTTGTAAATCATTCTGTTTCAGTCTGTGATTAAAATACAATCTTTAAACATGTGCAGAGATGAGTTTTTATTGTTTTGTTCGACAAAAATAATGCTTGAGCATATTGTGCTAGGAGGTTTTGACTTAAACCACCTTTGTACATATAAGTTACTCAGTTTTAAAAGGTGTAGCTTTATTTCCTTAAGCTTCACTAATCTTTAAGACACTTCAATCAGCTTTTTCTAATGCAGAAGCTTGGCATTAATGATCTTGTTTCTGTCTTCAGGTTAGTTTTATATGTCAGCCTTTATCCAGAGGTATTAACTGAAGGTCAGAACAACAAGAAAAAGTAAATAAATAGGGTCTTCTTCAAACAGGATATTAAATTCATTTGTTTCCAGTTTAAGTTCATCTCTCCTATAAAGGTGAGGAAGGGATCAAACATCATAATGGCAACACAGGGCTTTGGCAGAGGATGCAGTTGGCCTATTGTCTTGTCAGTGGGCTAAGATTTACTTGTCCCTTTTTTTTTCCTGAAATCCTGTGATGTTGCATCTGCAGTTTCATTCATTTTCTTTGACAAGGAGAGTCACTCATGTACTGTTGCATGAAGAATCACCTTTCGTTGGTTTTGATCCTCCTAGTTCATATTCGTTTCAGAACTAGAGTTCATGGTTTGGAAGAGACAGCAATTAATGCCAGCCCACTTTTACCTCTTTCTGCAGATGTACAGTGCATCCTCCCTAAACTGTGTCTTTGACATTTTTCAGAGTAGCCCCTGCCTACTTATCTGACTTACATAGGAGCAAGAGAATATCTTCCCTTTAGTTGTGTGTGACTTTCCTAAAATTTCTTAGCAGCTGTTTGTTTTTTAAAATTTTATTTGACTGTCTCTGAGTGTGGGGCTGATATATTTTATGGAGATTTTTTCAGCAAACACTAGAGTTTCCCCCCTTCAGTGGGATAGCAGCTGCTTCAGACGCTTTCAGTTTAGAACACACCTCAGTTGTGTACAGTTCAGGGAACTCTACCTATGTCTATCAAAGAGAATCTTTATGAATGATGTTCACATTCGTGGAGTAAAAAACAAAACAGACACTGGGAAGTACAAAGATAGCCTGAATTTATACAAGCTCAAATAGCTAAAAGAAAAAAAAAAACTGGATTGAAGATAGAAATATTTTCATGGGAATGGTGGTAAACCATGAGAATAATTTGCAGAGAAACTTCCCTGGACAGTTTCAGGCAAGATTGTAAGTCTCACAAAAAACATCTGGGAGTGTCTGGGGAGACCTTACAGCAGCCTTGGGGTACTTATAGGAGCATACAGGAGAGATGAGGAAGGGCTTGGGCAGTGATAGAATGAAGGGATAATGGTTCTAAACTGAGAGAGAGAAGATTTAAGTCAGATATTACGAAGAAATACTTCACTGTCAGGTGCTGAAGCACTGGAACAGGTTGCCCACGTTGACTGTGGATGTCCCATCCCTGGAAATGTTCAAGATCAGGTTGGATGGGGCTTTGTTTAGTGGAAGATATCCCTGCCCGTGGCATGTTGGAAAGAGATGTTTTTTAAGATCCATTCTGATCCAATCCTGTGATTCTTTGAACTCTTCGCAGTGAATCTTCCCAGGCATGGGATCTGTGTCTAGAGAGCTTGAGGTCTTATTGTTAATGGAATAAGGTCTATCCTGCTCCCATCTTGTTGATTTTAGGTGCCATCTAAAAAACCCACATAATCATATGAATTTCCTTGAATTTCCTTTTTTCAAGATACACAGGGAAAGACACTAATAGGTGGGCATAAAGCTTATATTCATTTTGAGAAGCTGGAAATCACTGCATGAGAGAACCAAGTGCAAACACAGTGTTGTGCTCTCATTTGCTGCAGACTAGAAACAATAGGAACATAGTCCTATGCACTGAACCCTGGACTAATATCTCTTTTGGGCTTTTTAGCTCAAATGTGGTACTTCACTCCAAGTGACCTTATCTCCAACCTTTGATTCAGAGGAAGATCACATCTAAGTGAAAGAGTGAAAGTAAGCATGCTCATATGTCCAGAGTCTAGGAAGAAGATGCACTGACAAAAAAAAAAAAAAAAAAAAGAAAGAAAAAAAGAAAAGCATCTGGAACAAAAGTAATAAACAAATTGAGGGAGAGCATATTTCCCGTCTAAATTAAGCCATGCATGATCTATTTTTAGCTTCTTAGAGTTAGTATATACAAGGGTTAGCAGCAGGAGATTTATCACTCAGTCACTATAGCACTTTCTCTGTATGACTGGCTGACTTTTTTTTGGTAAGCAAATGTAGTGCTTGTGAAATGTGCCAGACTGACACTCCGGGAACTAAATTCCTCTGTTTATTCACGGATCATGCACAGGATGCAGTAAGCCTGCTAGACAGCCAACATTTTGATGTTGCCATAGCATTCCCATGGAACATCATTGCTGCTAAAAGCGTGTCCAGGATTACTCAAACTAGATGGGATGAGATTACCATCAGTTTTAACTCTCTCAAAGCTCCACAATATTAGCACAAACAGTTTCAAGTGGCGTAGGGATTAGTGAATTAGCAAACAGTAAAGACAGCTACTTACACTTTCACTGTAATCTCAACCAGTTTATTGACTGTCTCAGTCCAATTAAATCTGTTTTAAACATTGAAAACATGGTTTGTGAGAACCAAGAACACAGATGTAGCTGAGTGAGGGGAAAAAAAGGCATCCTAAAGCCAGGGATTTCTAGAGCATTGCAGTTTATGAAAATACAGTTGAGCTAGTTGCAAAACTGTTATCTCAGGAACTAAAAGCAGAAAACTGTGTCAGCTTTGCAATGTCACATAAGCACGTGAACTTATCTGGAGCAAACCCCAGTATTGTTATAAAATACTCCCTGTGTGAATGAGAATAATCACTCAAAAATCTACAAAAATCCAAAATAATTCTTAACATATCTATCTAGGGAAAAAATATATGAAACATGTAAAATGGTGACGGTGATTTTATTTTTGCACAGATAAATGGTTAAAGCTGATTTAATTTCACATTTTAAGGTCATGGGATTTCCAGAGATCTGAGCAAGGCTGTATTTCACTTCACTGAATACATGACTGAGAGGTGGCTTTGTAGTAGGTACACAGGTATAGAAAAAATACCTGAGAGCTCTTTAACCTTGCAAAGAAAGGCTAAACATGCCCCAGTAATGGCAAATTGAAGGTAAACATATTAACCTTCCAACAAGAAAGCAGATCCTCTCTGAGAGTGATTTCATATTGGAACATGTAGATCTGATATCTGAAGATAATTAAAAGATGCCTCTGAAATGACACCTGGCAAATAGGCCAGGGAGGCTCCTAAGAATAGTAGGTCAGTCACAGCGAAGTCATACTTAGATTCTCCCTCACATCCACAATGACAGCACTAATTTTGACTAATATGAGGGTGACCCACTGATCACAACTTCTAAAATGGATATTTCCCTGCCAGTAGTCCTCCCAGGCTAATATTTAGTTCAGAAATTGAAGTCCCTCTACCACAAAAAGGCACATGAAATCTATTGCCCAGTTCAGGTCTGAGATAAACAGAAGCATCCACTAAGTATCAAGGTGATCTGAGCCTACTGCCTTTAGTAGCAGAATGAAACCATGTCAAACCAATTTTTTTTTCTTAAAAAAAGTTACAAATTTAAAATTAAAAAAAACCCCATTCTCTAAAAAAGGACCAACAAAAGATTACTCCTGTTATGAAGGATAGTTCAAATATAGATCTTACAGGAACGAATGGATCTTATGAGAATGAATACAGTTGTCTAGGAATTTGATAAGGCAATGTTATTTAAACGATGAACTTGTACAGAAAATAAATAACTTGCTGACAAAAGAGCTCTAAGTTTCTTAGAAAAAAAATTATAATTTTCTCAATAATTAACTACTTTATTTGTCAACTGTGGGGAAATTATTTATAAACTGGAATGGTAAGTGCTGTAATTTGTGTGTGAATACACTGTTATTTGTACATGATGAACTAGCTATGTTCTTGCTTCCAGTTCAATACTGACTTCAAGAGCTAGATATGGAGCCATCGGCCACAGTTACAAAATGATATTTTATAAATATTTAGACTTATAGTTGACTCTCTACACAACTATCAATTACTTCAGTACACAGTGAAATTGATATTGTAGAAACAAAGGACTTTGTTATTTAACATCAGGTTTGCTGCCGCCTCTTCCAAATGCAGAGTAGTGTTAACTCTAAACATAAGAACACATGGCAGATATTTAAATGCTCATCCTAAATAAATTTTCTACATACAGGCTCTTGTTCAGTTCTGGTGTTAGGCTGCCTTGTTCCATGACAGGGTTTCTGTTTCAGCTGCTGCCATGGAAAGACAAAAATCAGATTCCAGTGAAGTTAACATGAAAACAGATAAGATAGAGGTCCCATGATTTTAAGGGGGTCAAGGCTGAGTATACTAACCCATCTGCAATAACTGAGGAATTCAGTGCAAAACATATATTGAACAACATCAGGCCAGGCAAGAAGGGTAAGCCACAAACAATTCTTTGAAGGTAATTTTATTCCTTTATAAAACAAATTTACTGTGTTTTGGCAATCTACTGTGGCAACACTGAAGGAAAGTAACAGGAAGAAAACAGACCAGTGGCCAAGAGTGCTGTTTCCAAATACATATAGTTACTGGCTTCCATACTGTACTCATCAACCCTTGTTGGCTTCTTTCCCTTTGGAAACAGACCTTAGCCAAGAATTCCTTTCACACAGGCAGTCAAGAAGAGTCAAAATGTAACACTGAGTCATTTATTTAGACAAACTGTATAGATCAAAGCCAATCACTTTAAAGTACAAGATTTCCTAATCTCAGAAAAGAAAAAGGGGGGCGGGGGGGGGGAAGGGCCAAAAACCAGACTATGACACTTTTTGAGTGATATTAAACCTGGTCACCTATTCACAGTCAGAATGCAAGACACATTAAGATGCTAAGAAGCCTTATGTCCTTTCCAAAGAATACAGATCAACAAACATTTCCTTCCCTTCTATCTTGGTATTGCCTGAACTCTCAAAATTAGCTCAAGTACCATCACTGTTTGCAAACAAGCAGATAAATTTAATCTATCACTTATCTTCCCTCTTTTGAAAGTAGAAATAAAATTTATTTCATCTTGCCCACATTTATGGAACTGATTATTTAATCTCCACATTGATCTGCATATATTGAAAATGTGTACTGTATCTCAGGATTTTTTTAACAATAGGAAGGAAAATAATAAATTCCTTTTAAGATGAACAGGATAGCTAAGGGCTAAATCCTGCTGCTTTTTTTTTTTTCCTCAGGGAAAACTTTCACTGACGACAATGTCAGTTCTTTACTGACATAAGGAAAGTAAGACCACATTCAAGAAAATTAACATAAAACATTTGCACAGAACTTTTCTCTTAACTATATTACATAGCTCCACTGAAGTTAATGAGACATCACAGAATCACTGTACAATGACAAGCAACTTAATAGAAGAAGAAGCTATAAAAACCTTGTATCATTTAAATTTGATAATGCCTCAGAACATTATCTTTGGAGTGAAAGATACTTTGTGCTTCTACTATATTAATATATTAAAACACTCTCTTTGTCTCAAAGAAATTAATCTAAATAATGTGCAACCTAAAAATTCCACAGATATGGTGTATTGAGAAAAGAGGGTAGCATTTATCTTACTTAAAATCATCTAAGAGCAGGATAGATAATCTAAGCCTATGTGAGTTAGGTTCCATCTGTGGTCAATGAGTATAATACTCCTATGGGACAATTCCTCTGACTGCTATTTGAGTGGGAAATGAGTCATGATGCCATCTCTCTGGCTGTCCAGAGAGGGAAAACAGACTGGTAGCCTGAGGTAAATGTCCAGTACCTGTACATTGTAGAATCACAGAATCAATTAGTTGGAAAAGACCTTTGAGATCATCAAATCCAACCTATAACCCAACACCACCCTGTCAACTAGACCATGGCACTGAGTGCCATGCCCAGTCTCTTCTTAAACACCTCCAGGGACAGTGACTGCACCACCTCCCTGGGCAGCCCATTCCAGTATCTAATCACCCTTTCTGTGAAGAACTTGCTCCCAATGTTAAACCTAACTCTCCCCTGGCACAGCTTAGGACTGTGTGCTCTTGTCTTGTCATTGGCTACCTGGGAGAAAAGGTTGACCCTCACCTGGCTACAGCCTCCTTTAGTAGTTGCAGAGTGACAAGGTCACCCCTGAGCCTCCTCCTCTCCAGGTTAAACAACCCGAGCTCCCTCAGCCACTCCTCATAGGGCTTGTGTCAGCACTTGTTGACTCAGTCAGCTCTTCATCTTCATGCACTTAAACTGCCTGAGAGCAAAGGGGTTTTTTCTTTTTTGTTGTTGTTTTTTTGTTTGTTTTTTTGTTTGTTTTTTGTTTTTTGTTTTTTTTTTTGTCTTCTCACAGCTCCCCTCTTCCTCCCCTCCCTCTACCCCCCCAAGTTTCTTAGCTCAAAAGGCACCATAGCTAATTTACAGTAAGTTTGATCTTCAGCACAACAAAGATCATCTAACCCTGATTTGAACTGGCTGGATCATCTCTTCTAGATATTTGTCAGCTCAAGTTTAAAATTTTTCAGTGAAACGGAGCACCTTAGATATGTTCTTTCCAGCCACAATCTTTTTCAGCTTAAAAAAAAAGAGCTTTATTTAATTTTTGAATCAGAGTACCTTTCCAGCTATTTGATGTAGCTACACTTTTATCTGCTGGGCTGAAGAACCCATGTTCTGATCCTGATGGAGATGGACAGGCAGTGAAGAAGGTGTCTCTTGGCATATATTTGATGAACTAGCTTGATCAAGCTCTTTGAATCTTCCGTTGAAAGTTATGTTTTACATCTTGCAACCACCTTCTTATGTCTAGGTGAATCTTATCTGATTTTTCAACTTTCCTCCTGCTTTTGAGATTTTAGCAGCTCATTTTGATATACACTGGTAATATAGCCTCACTAGTCGGCTTATTTTTTCTGTTCCTATGCCCCAAGACCATAAGGACCTCTTCCCTGAAGCATCATAGAGGAACTCAGTTTTGGAGATTCTATAAACCTTTTTTAAGACACATAAAGTCTTATATACAGCCCACTTGATTTGTTTCAAGATGGATGATCGAATAGAACTCTAAATGCTTCTTTTATTATGATTTATTTCCACCATTAAAGCCCTAAATCTGCACTAAAGAGTGCTTGAGAAAATTCTGGAGCTGTTGAGTCAGGAGATGTAACAGGGACTGAGAGTCAGAGCACTGACATCATGGAAACGTGCCCTAGTTCAGCAGCTGAAGTCATAGATAAAATAATGCACAGTGACTTTCTTTATCTGGAACATAACAAATTTCACCAAAGCATTAATTTCCTTTGTTTTAGAAATTATTTCTGTTATTTATCACTCTGACAGAATCTCCCAGAGGATGTTTCTCTCTCTCATCCCAGACAGAACTAGCAGGATAAATGCATATTGCTCTGCACCTCTGAAGCGGCAAGATCCCGCAGCAATTACACAGTACTTCAGCACAGTGCTGGAGCTTCAGCAACTTGGCTACAAACACTGACTCGAACAGTGATACAGAAAAGCAGATTAGGCTCTCAGAGATTTTTCTTTTTTTATAATTTAGTATTAATCTTTTTTTTCCAGCCTCTGTTTTCCTCTCATATGTGACTTCTCTTTATGGCCCTCTGTAAAGATTGGGGGCTTCTCCCAGAGCTGATAGAAACAAGTTTTGTTCTACGTGGTCACTTGGCAGAGCAGTTGTGACTGCAGTATTGTAACTCCCTCTTGCCCTGCTGGGTTTTATTCCTGGACAATGAATTCAAGCTGCAAATTCACAGCTTCTCTGCTTATTATGAGGAGAAGCATTACCATCTGTTTTATGGAACTCTAAACCACATTTCATACCACATTTACTTGATACGCAATTGCTGCTGCATTTATCACCCATCCTCATGTAGAGCAGAAACCATTTTACCACCAGCTCATTGTTTAAAATACTGAAAAGTACAATTCTCATCCTATGTCTGAACAAAATCCCAACATGCAGGTTATTTCCTGCAGAACACAGGTTCTGAGTGATTTCTTTTGGCAAACTGAAGCTGTCTAATCCAAATCTTCCAGATTTTACTCAAGTTTGAAGTGATCTGGATCAATATGATTGTGTTCCTCATATTTTGTTTATATGGTGCAGCATTGTGCAATGAAGTTGTTTCTCAAACCAGCTCAGGGCAAAGTCTGTTAGTGAAAGGCATGTCTTTCATTCTGCTCTGAAAATTAAATTTTGTATCTTTAGCAATTGTACTTAGAAGAGATTTTCCTTTTGACAATGACTTGATGACTTAAACTATAGGAGAGGACTCATTGCACAGAAATTTTTCTTCCATATCACACTGCTGGGGTCCATGAAGATCCAGAAAGGAGGATACAATATATATGCTTGATTTTTCATCTCATCCCCCTCTACTTGTTTCATGTCTGAAGGCTATATGAAAACAGGAGAAGGAAACTACCAGCAATTTGCTTCCATTGGAAAAGAGCAAAAAATAAAAGAGCAGTTATCTAAATCTTGATTAGACTAAGTACTTCATATACCTGATGTGTTCACTGGGATTTTTCTAGGTTGGATTCAGAAAAAAGTTCTTCATGGAAAGAATCGTCAAACATTGGAACAGGCTGCCCAGGCTGTGTCATTATTCCTGGAGTTATTTAAAAGACTTGTAAATGTGGCACACAGGAACATGATTTAGGAGTGGACTTGGCAGTGTTACGTTTGTGGTTGGATAAACTTGGAGGTCTTATCCAACCTAAGTGATTCTGTGATTCTATATCTCAGTTTTGATTATGTTCTTGAATAGTAGCTCTCAAGGTCAGAGAAATTGGGGAATTTTGTCCCATCTGTTATGGGTATGACTTACCCTATCTTAAGATGAGTCTTAGCTTCTGTGCTTCTTCACCTTTTTTTCACCATAGCTGGTAATATGAAGTGGCTGCTGTTTGCAGTACAGCTGAAAAGGTCAGATATTGGGTGTTGCTCTTTTTTTTAAATATTAGCCTCTTAATTCAGTGACAAATTCATGCAGAATTATTCAATTTTTTTTAAAGGCTTTGAGGTCTGGAGAAAGCACCAGAGTTATCTAAACAACAGCTTTTGAACTTGAATATCTGCAAAATAGTTTTATTAATATTTTAATCCTACAAATACCTTTCTATCCTGCATTCTTGTTAAGCCAATGAAAAGATCTGGGGAATAGGTTAGGCTGAATTTGTAATTTTTCCTTTCCATTTCATAAACCTCCATGACCTAATTGCCCTGAGAGTAGATGTTTGGGACATTGCACTTATAAAGCACATTAGTATAACAGCATGTGCTTGAGCATATTCTAATAAGTAAATTCCTTTTAAGGATATGCTCAAATTTCTGCATGTGCTTTACTGACTTGGTGCTACAGTGTGCTGAGCTACAAATGTGGGACAGGTGACAAAAAGGGCTTGAAATCACACCTCAGTAGGTATAATACACAGTATGAGTTAGAGGGCTCACTTTTCTCTGAAATAAAGACCAAGACAAATGGTCTCCATGTTTAAAAGCTTTTTCATAAACATCAACGCTAAACAAAAGATAAGTTTAAACTTTAAGCCTTTTAGTTCAATCCATTTCAATCAGAAAATCATTATCTGCATAACCTCCAGAGAAAAATAATACAGACATTAAAATATATTTTGTAAATAGAAAACCAAAACTAGTGCTCTATTGCAGAACAAATAGTCATATACTCTAAGTTCAAACCATACATCAAAGCTTGCTAAAGAGAAGAGGCACAGAGTTTTTATGTACAGTACTACAAAACAGCTCAAACCCCTGTACTTCTTTACAGGGACATAAACTGGAGTGGTAACCATATGCCAGCATGAAATGGTTTATTTCATGAATGGAAAATAAATTCAGAACCACTTGGTTTCATATGTTCAAAGCAGCTGATTTGCTGAATACAGATGAACACTTGTACTTCTCCTATTTTTCTTGCGTCCTCTTTTATTTTTAATAAGTCTTTTGTTAGTCAGATGAGAGAAAAAGCTTTAGATCAAATCTCATGAGGTAAAATCCAAAACTCTGAGGAAAACTAAGAAAGATTGATTTGTTTGGTTTCTAAAAACATAACCACATTGCCAAGAGCCTCCAGCTGGCCGGATAGAAAAAATGTCTCTCACAATTGCAAATTGCCAATTCTAAAATGGCACAGCAGCAGCTTTCTACCCTGACTACCTGCAGCTGGCCTGCTTTCCACCTTCCCTCTGCCCGGAAAAATAATAGGTGCCCCTTGCCATCTCTTCCATCCACCTCCCCAAAAATGCACATCGAGTTATGAAACACAGTTAAAATTGTGTATTTGAGATGAGCTGGTATTGTAGCTGTCGGGATCACAAACAGGAGTGAGATGAAGCACAATCGTTCTCCAGACCAGCTGGTGTGGCTGTGGGAGAAACAGTCAAGCTTGCAGCTCATAAAGCCTTCTATGGGTCTAAAAAATACAATTACTGATCTTGAGACTAATTGTTCTCAGTTTAACATCATTATGTTAATCAACAAAAAAGCTTTACTGACAGCTATGGGCCTGAAGAAATCTTCTTGGCAAAAGGAAACAAGAGCTTTCAATCCCAGGGAATGAGATAGTTGTGCAGAGGAAGCCAAGAAGCAGGACAAGTTTTTATGGGATTCAAGTGGCCTGAATGTTGCTGGAAATGAAACAAAAACAAAGAAAATTGCTCTGTAGGTGTTAGAAAAAAATTGGTGAGTCTGGTGGGGTGAGATGTGGGTAAGGTGATATGTGGATTCTCTTAGTAGACAATGAAAGTAAACACAAGCTTAAAATAAATGTGGGCTGAGATGATGCTCCAGTCAACAGGAAGCAGCAGGGCTGGCACCTCCCTGCTCCAGGTGAGTGCATGTTCAGGAGATTGCAGAGTTTCAGACTTACTGCTTTGCTTTCCTCCTGTATTTGTTGCTCTGCAGCCTGGCAGAACTTCAGCACTGGCTGTGAAAGATGAGCCCACCTGCCCAGAGCACCTAATCCTTTGATGTTTGTGCTGTGCTCCTGGAAAGAGGGAGATTAATTGGAAAAGTGAGGAAAAAGAGGGAACTCATTCCCCTAGCACTGAAGGGGTGGTGAGCTTGGTAATTTTTAAACAAAACAGTCCCAGTGACTGTTGTAAGTATCTAAACCTTACAAGAGAAACTTAGGAGAGCTCAGAATAGGAGAGTTCAGACTGTAGAATATTTAAGCATGGATGTGCCTAATTCCTGGGTAAAAGAGTTCATATAGGAGCATCAACTGTCAAGATGGAGAAGGTCCTTGTCATGCACATTAGCAGATTTCTGGGTGCCTGAGGGAATCCCAGGTGAGACAGGGAGGCTTCTAATGAGTTGGACTGCCCTTATATTTAGGTAAGTCCTGAGCAGGAATATTTTTGGTGAGACATTTTGATACTATGGTGTTCATCCCTGTCTTATTTTAGGAGTTTTGGTTGTTTGTTTGGTTGGTATGTTTTCACTGGAGCATAGTGCTAGAGCAACCAGATCTGAGACATTTTACTCGCTGGTGGGAAAGCAGCACAGGGCAATGGCTGGTCCAGGGCTGAAGGGTATCTGCCTGCCCTGGGCACCCAAAATCCTCCCTGTTCAGAACACAAAAATGAACTTCAGGAGACACAAGGAGCCATCAAACCCAAAAGAAAAAAATATGAGATTAATACAAAAGCCAAACTGCTGCAAGGGATGGCCATTACACTTGTTCTTTGTGTGCTCTCCTTCCCACTTTCCTCCAAAATAATACATGTAATTACAAACAGCATCTGTGTCAGGTGAGACCCAGATGGTAGGTGTCTAAATACATCCCAGTGCACTGGGTACAGGAGTGTCTCTTTGAAACACTCCAGTGGGTGTTTCTCTGTAGAAACATCACTGTAAACTCATCTGTCAACACTGCGGGGGGAAAAGAATATTTAAGCTAAAAGACAGGGGTGGTGGCAGAAAAAGCAATAATTCAGTGATGGAAAAATAAGGCTGAACAGCAGTAGAAATTTCTCATGATCTGGAGTTTTGTCCCAGGAAGAGTTTTAACAGGATTAGGGGAATTAAAGAAATTTAAGTGTTTTTAAACCTGGAGTCCCATTAGAGCAGAGGTGGCTACTGCAGTGGACCTGAGCTAGATGACATGAGTGGCTTCTTGCAAACTTCAATTCTTTAACATATTTAACATCACACTTTCTGGAGTGCAGTTTGCATTCTGGTGAATGCTGGTTTCTCATGAAAACTGTTGAAGGATTTTTAGGAATGACAGACCTAGGCAGCCTTCCACTAGCAAAGATTTCTTGCACTGACTAGAATTGCAACAGAAAGAAAAAATTAACAAGGATCTTACTAGAAATTTAATTCAGAAAGCAACAAAGACTCTGGCTTTAAGCCACAGTAGAGGCTTGTTCTGTAGCTCAGCATCCAAGTACAGTGAGGGAGCAGAAGAATCCCCTACTTTTACTTTGGAGATTCCCCTCTTTCCAAGGGAACTTGGTCTCTAGCATGTTACAAGGGTACTCTTGACCAGAGTATCTAGTCTTTCTCTGTAGTGATTTTTCAGTCTTCATACCTGTAAACAACACATAAACAGTTAAGTTGTAAATGTCTGAATTAGACTTTTCAGGGCAGGAGGAGAAGGAGGGAATGGGGGTGGGGAGTAGGGTCTCGTAAAAAATTTAGTTTAGCTGCTCTTGAATTCACATCCTGGTTTTGAGTGCTTTAAATCCGTGTCTACATAATATAGGTTTTGGCACATTCTGACCACATCATAGGTGATTCTTTTGGGACCAGAAAGTCCCCAGAAGCACTATGTGATGTTGTGAAAGCCTGGTGCTCTCTATTCCAAGAAATTGGGAAACCTCCTGTAGTTAAACTCCTTCAGCTTTCCTACTGAGTTCAGTCATACAGTTCTGAGAAATTTTGTTGGCTAATTTGATATAAAAATGCTTCTTCCCCTTCCACACTTCCCAAGTGGACAAGTTTCTTGGTATTATGTTCTCAGTTATGACTGATGAGGTACAGATAGCACTGAGCACACTGTGCTGCCGGTAGGGGTTCTCGAAGGCTGGGGCTGGCAGGGTGCTCCTGGTGTCCCTGCTCATCTTCTGCAGGCATGCAAGGATGAGGGTAGTGAGTGATGGTTGTTTGTCAGCATAGATCATTTGAGTTCAGATGAGATTGTAATTTTTTTGGTATTGTTTTTGCCTATTTAACTTTTGCTATGAGTGGAAGTAGGATTAAAAAACATGTCTGGCATAAAGGGTAGAGATTATCAGCTCAAAAATGGACTAACACATGGGAGTTTAGGTCATTCCTAACAGTAGGCAAAATAGATAACATTTGAGAGAAAGAAAAATAGAGCAACGTTTTTACTTAAAGACTTCCTTATGCATCTGAATTATATGTGAATGGAGAAAGACCAGGAGATGCTCTTACTGCATCCAAGTTACTTTTCCAGTGTGGGAACTGTAGCAGAATTCAGTATTGCTGCAGTGCCAGAGATGGAGCTCTGAAACATAAATGCTTCAAAGCAAGAAGGTATTATGCTCAGATGTGCGGTGTTCAAACCAATCCAAGTTTGAGAAGGGCTTTGCTGTCTGTGCAGGCACAGTTTTAAAAGGGATGTAGGAAATGTTGGAGAAAAAAAATCTGGAGAAAGCGGAGGATACAAGTGAAAAATAGTAGAATGAAAGGATGAAACATCAAAAAGTCTGTATGACAAGAAATATTAGTTCTCTTCACGCAGCTTGCTTCTAAATTCCAGGGTCTTAGTGAAACCAGCCTCTGAACTCCAGTAACTCCATTGCTCACCACAGAGTCAGTGGAGACTGAGAGGAGTCTGCAGTTTCCCAGAGGGAGATCTTGTCTGGCTGTGTTAGGTAACTGGAGCTCACCAAGGGTAAATTGCAATAGGAAAGTGTGAAAAGACAGAGCAGAAAACAAAAGCAAAAAATAAGTATGCTGGCTAAGGAACAAAACAACAGGCTGGACAGCAATTTCTGAGAAAGGGTGAGATAAAGAAATATGAATGATGCAATCTATGAAGGAAAAAGTAAATTGCCAGAGATAAAACAGACTGTGGAGAAGGCAGCTGAAGAAGAAAAGAGAATATAATCGCAGTAAGGCACTTTGAAGAAAACAGAGTAAATAAATAGAAACCTTCTGTTTGTCTTGAAAGGCTGCTTCAGACATTGCTGTTTGGAGAGCAACACCTTTTGCTTATCACTATTTTATTGCAAAAAGGTGAGAAGCTCTAATTATTCCTGGTGTCCTGTTTGTTTTGGAAGTAAATATTCACATGTTCTATTTGCTTGATGCACTTTTAAATTACTGCCCTGATCTTAGCAAAAAATCTGAAACAGGGAACTGAACCAAACATTCTCTCAATCTGTGCTTCTGAACCACATTACTTCATCAAAATAGCTTAAAAGTTCCTCAGCTAGCTTTAATTATGTCTCTGCCCACATTCTGCTCTCAAGCAAGCTTGGTATTTTCTTCTCGTTTGGCTTAGGTTGAAACCCCTGAACCTGTGAAAGGAGCTTTTCTCTGAGGAGTTAAATAGGCTGCAAGCTCTATAATAAGAGGAGAAAAGTGGCACACAATTCACTTTTAAAAGCACCTATTTCTATGTGGCAGACTGAAGCCTTCTGAGGTCCAGGTCAGCTTTCAGGCTGGATGAATGTCCCTCTGGGTGCTCCTGCCAGGGAGGCAGGCAGAACAGAGCTGGTGTAACTCAACAGGGCCAGGAAGTGTGTGGCTTTCTGAGAGGTAGCAGACTGCTCAGAGCAGCTTGGAGATACCTTAGCCTGGGATTGACAAAGCCAAGCAAGGTTTCCTTGAGCCAGAATTCACCTGCTTTGAGCAGAGAGTTGGACTAGGTGGCTTGGAGAATCTTTTCCACTTAGAAGGGCTCACCAAGACTACAAGTCCTTGTCTCTGCAGAGTACCGTGATGGCAAACTTTGTCCTTTTAGAAGGGAGGGGAGGGGAGGGGTTGGATTCTGTGGGTCGGGAAAAACAGGGCTTGGGGTCCAGTCATCTTCAATTGGCCATTTAGTCTGGAGTAAGGAGGGCAAAAGTATGCTAAAACCAATCAAAAATATGGTCCATAGTTCTTTGTGTTAATCATATGACAGGAAATCTGTTCTGCCTAACCTGTAGTCTAACTAGTGTCCAGGATCTAAAGACTCCAGGATTTAAAAATAAAGATTACTCTTGCACTTCAACAGCCACAGAAATCTAGAAGTATGCCTTTTTCATCCTTTTTATGTGAAGGGTAACAGCATTTAACATTTATGACAGTCTTCTGGGCTGCATATCTGTAATAGAGACATCTCAATACACAGCTGGATAAGGTACCTGGAAACTGAGGCTCAAGGTTTCATTAATGCAAGCTATTAGACAGCTCCTAACTCAAACAAACCCTCCCTTTTAGTTCACTTTGTAAGGGAACAAATTTTGACTATAAGAGAGACTTAGAGGCCTGGGTTCAGCTTTGGAGGAACAAGAGCCTCAAAATTGACCATGAAGCACCAGGGTCTTTGATCAGAACAGTGCCTGGGAGTCTGACTTCCATGTTTTCCACCCAAAACCAGAGCTCTACCTAAGTGATTTCTGTTAATTTTTTCCTCATGGAAAGTGCTTCAGTGCCAGTTGATCCTATCCTGCTCTTTTCTTCTGTATATGACCTTTCCATACTACTGCAATGCAATCCACAGGGTGTGTGTGTCTGACCATAAGCAAGTTCACATTTGAATCCTGTTGCTGCAGGATGGCAAAATTGTAAGAAAAAGGGAAACAAATTAATGACACAGAGTCTTATAAATTTTATAAGTAGAATCAGAATCTTCCTCTTCAGCAACAAGGGCAAAAACCAATTTCTTCAGAAAGAATCTCTGATGATTAAAAGGCTGTTGGCAATAGAGCCACAGAGGCTAATTATGAATTCTCTCTTGCAGTTTTCACTGCTGTCTTGGATAGTTGCCTGGCATTATGGAAAAACTCTTTCATTCTAGATAAGGAAGTGGAAAAAAAAGTTTAAGGTTAGAGTCAGACATATCTTCTCAATTTATATCAGTAAATCCTATCACGGAAGTATATGGAAGTGGGTGCAGCTATGCCAGTTCATAATCTGTTACTGTGATACTATTTTATAAAGTTTTTATGTAAAAGATGGGGAAGATACATACAAAATAACACAAAACACATAATGGTTCTTCAATAGTACATGTCTGTGATTGCCCCACAGGAGTTTCTAGGTATCTGCACGCTTATCCTTTTTTTCCTTTTCAAAGCCATGAAAAGTGTTTGAATATGTAAGTGACATAAAAATATACAATTATCTTCCCTATAGACATACTGATTTTGGAGGAAGATAATTATGGCACGTTCCAGGCTATGTGTTAACTGTTTTTCACATAAAAGACAATGGTTCCTTCTTTCCTCACAGAAAGATCAATGCTCAAAAAGGCTTTTTGTTCTGTTACAGCCACGTGTGGCAGTAATGCATTCTATTCTGAAGCTCTTTAAAAAGGTGTATTGCTATATTGCCTCTCAATTATGAACTCATAGCACAGACATAAGGGATGAGGAGACTGGATAAAGTGTGTATCAACAATGAGAACATTCTGGCATAGCAACAATAAGTTTGTGAAAGAGTTGAGCTGCCTTAAAGGTCTGATCTTGTGAGAATAACAACCTTCAGCCTTTGAGAAACAGTGGTCTATTCAGGGTTTCTTTCCTAAACTTTTTGCCTCTTTATGCATGTTCCCAAACACACTGATTTTGCCTCTTAAATAAAAGGCATGGAGGGCACAGGGGGTTCCTTCATTGTTGGAAAAAAAAAAGCTGAACACCTATCTCTGTGTAGATGCCAAACAAGGACAGCCATGTCTGTATTCCAGTCATGTTTCCTTATTGTTTGTGCTGTCCTGCCCATTACCAGAGAACAGGAAACTGCTTAGGGGGATGTAATTCTGTTTAAAAGTCTGTCACTATGAATTACCAAGGGGAAAAGGCAAATCACAGGGTAGAATAGCAGTACTGTGGTGCCAAAAAAATCCTAGACCTTTGCAGTGTCAGGAAATAATTTGCAGTGAATACCCAAGTTCCCCTTTATAATTTTCTTGAGGCTAGAAACATGCTAATATCTCCTATTTAGAGAATACTGCATATTAAAGGCAGATTTGAAAAGAGAAGACAGCACTTCCAATTTCTACCACTGCCAAATATTAGTCCTTATAACATGCATGTAAATAAGTGCCTTGCATTTGACATGATCAGGTCTACCTGTTCTGTGTAAGGTTTCCTCCAGTAACACAAGAGCTGTGTTTGCAGTTTGTTTGCCTCAACCTCTTTTTTCCATCCTTGTTCAAAAGTTGCATAACTATGTCATCTTCAAGAAACAGGATGTTTATAATATTAAAGCAAATGAGCCTGGGGTACTTTGGGATACTGTAGGTTACATCTAAAATAACTTTCATATAAAATTATTCAGCAGAAAGTGGTAGCCTGGAGTGACTCAGTGGTTCAGATATGCTCTAGTGAAATTAAACAACCTAGAAGAATTTATTATTGGTGTTTTTAGAATTGTCATTAATCCCTGAAATGAAACCAATTCTGCTTCTGTTTTCAAAGGTTTTATTCAGGAAGGTTGTCCCTATGGAAAAGATCAGCAGAAAGCCAATGCATCAATGAAATTTTATCCTAATCCTCAGAAGAGGGTAGGAGAGGGGTAGAGGTCAAGAATCCAAAGGAATATCTCTTATGGTGATACATGCACAACAGCAGATTTCATTTCTACAGAAGCCTTAGAAGGGGAAAAAAAACCAAAAAACACCCTCCCTCTTTCACTAACTGAATAATGATCAGAACTAAAATTCAATTCAATTCCAGCCAGTAGACAGAATGTCCCAAAAATGCCAATGCCAACAGTCTATTCAGACAGACAGACTTGGCTAAGAACCACACATTCTTTATGGCCATTAGATTCCTTACACTTTTGTAAAATAAGGTGCAAACTCATTACAGAGAAGTTTGGGGGTTTTTGGGTTTTTTTTTTTAGATAAGGTCAGTAATGCTGACAGAGCCATCACCCATTTGCAGGTGTCACAATGTCACTTAAAACCAGAACCATTTCAAGCAAATTGATGCAACATCATGTGAATGAATTTTTAGAAACAGACAGGATGGACAATAATTTACTTCTTAAGTGTAAATGTTTAATATGAAGGAATTTCTTTGCCTCTAAGTGACTGCTTGCTCTTAATCTTCAACAGAACCTAAACTGGATTGATGTTAAATGATTATATTTGCCAGTGAAAGGATTGCCTTTGAACTGCCTACCAGGAGTCTGTCAAAAGACTCATGTTTTGTCCTTCTTATGTCCTTTCTGTCCAATTTGGAAAATCCCAAATTATTTCACAGTCAGATTTACAAATTAAGCAACTGTGTCCCAATGAATGCAGCACCTGAATGAATATGGCTCTAATTAGCTGGCTGTGCCAGGGTTTACCATTACAGCACAAAGTAATGAAACTAGGTTAAAAAAATCTGCTTCTTACACTATTTGAATAGGAAAAGAGGAAAAAAAAATAAAAATGGTCTTCCTAAAAATTTTTAAAAAAATTTAAATCCCTGAAATGAACATTTTTAGGTCCTTTAATTCTTTTTAAAACCATTTCATTTTTTTTTCCATTCAGGAAGTGATTTTTTTTTCTCCATGCTTAGTTCAGTGAAAGAAGGTGGGGATTTAGTGTATGATTGTCTTTTTTTTAATAGTTTTTTAAAATTACCCTTCTTGTGATTTTTCCTGCTTTTACATGTTTCAGACTTTGAATTTTGCATTCTTGAAGAATCATAGCGTATCCTGAGCTGGAAGGATCCACAAGCATAATCAAAGTCCAACTCCTATTCTCTTCAAAGAGAGTAAAGAATGAATGAAGTAAAAAGGAAAAAACTTGCAGACAAATATATTTGAAGCTATCAGAAACTTTCACAATTTTCAGTGAAATCAAGACTATGCACAACAGCTAAACATCTTTATCAGCTCTTTGATGGACACTTCTAATAGTGTTTTATACAGTGTTTTAATATGCTTTAGTATATCCAATATCTGAAATGCTTTTGCAGGGTTGGTTCAAACTAAGAAGCTTTATAAATTGCTTTATAAGAATGTTGCATAAAATTGAAAAACATCTGACACAAGAAAAGCTGAAAGAGAAAATTATTTTGATTTGGGTCTTGAAAAATAATTTCAGGCCTCTGAAAGCAGAAATTATTCAGCATCTCAGAAACAGGCTGCAGCACTTGGAGAAAAGCACAAGATTGCAGTCTAATTATAAAGTACTGCTGTACTGTTTTCTGTATTTGTTGCCATCAAAATCATTAAAATAAATTAATTTAGCATTAATCAAGAGAATAAACTAGAAAATGAAGTAAATTGCTCCTATACCTCATAGAGATGTTGCGACAGTGTTTCATGTGTCTGGCTGACCAGTGAGAGACCACAGGGCTCTGGGTGGCTGCAAACTGCAGAGAGCCCTTTGCCTTCCAGGATCTGTTCTGTGGGGCAAGGATGTGTTTCTGCTCTGTACTGCATCACACAGGCAGGAAAGGAAAGTGCCTCTGTCCAGGTGTGCAAGGAAGGGCATCCCTGCTGCTGGACATCCCTTTGGGGGCTGGTTTGGTGCTCACAGCACAGCAGCTGCATTCCAGTGGCAAAAGTGTTGCTGTACACTCCCTGTGAACCATGAAAACAAGCTGAAATATCTAACAGGAACACAGGGGTGTAAGGGGTGATGGAAACTGAAGGCAATGGAATATTTCATTTCTGCACTTTTCTCCCATCTCTAAAGTACAATCCCATGGCAGCCCAAAAATATAGAAAACAAGCTGCCTTCTCCCAGGTACCTTCTGGGATACCTTCCACTTTGGGGATATGGGAAGCTGGAGAACAATGTGTCCTGGTCAGATGCTGTCATTGCTAGACTATAGTGAGAGGAGCCATTGTCATTGTCCTTATCCAGCCTTTCACAGAGTCAGCTAGATGTCAGCCAGTGCCCTTTCTTCTCTCGAGACCCTTCTCCAAAACTCCCAGTATTCAAAGAGACTGAAGAGCAGTAGAGGTCACAAACACACAGCTCCTCAAAGATGTCCACCTCAGGATGGCAGGGAAGCACCAATGTCCCAGAAGGAAGCCTGTCCCTTCCCTCTGCTCCTGGTGAGCAATTACAAATCTGCTTCTTCAGACCCTGGTGGAAGCTGTGATATTATCACAGGCAGGCAAGGGCTTCTAGGCCTCCTTCCTGGCCCAGCAGAAGAGGCATTTATTTCTTGTTTTCCTGCTGGGCACAGAAAGGCTAAATCACCTTTTCTATTTACACAGTTCTCTTGGTCTGATGCTCAGTTGCCTATACAATCCTGGGTTGCCTGTTCAAACTTCCCTCAGTTGTCTACACAAGAAGTTACAATTAAAGTTAAGGAAGCAGCCTGGTTGCTCTGGAATTTTTACAAGACTAAATATGTCCACTGAGACAGACTCTTAAACTACAGTCATGTTACATTTAATCATAATGTTTAAATATCTTTAAGCGACCAATGTGCACAGATTTTTCATTACATTTTCAATGGGCAAATAACCACTCTGAGCCTATGCCCTACTTGTGCACATTTTGCCAACCTAAATGCCAACTGGCACTACTTGGTCATTTTCAAATTCAAAGGCAGATGTCTGCTCTTGTAGGCAAGATGGCCAGGAAGTTATTTTTGTTTGTTTGTTTGTTTGTGTTTTTGGTTTTGTTTTGTTTTGTTTTGTTTTTTGTTTTGTTTTTTCTTGTGTGTGTTTTTTTTTTTAATTTTTAAAATTTTTAAAATTTATTTATTTATTTATTTGTCCTGGGGTTTGTGTGCATAATCATCCTTTTCACTGATACAGGAATATTTTTTCTGAAATGAAGTTTGGTTTCCTGGCTCTCATGTTCATAAGAGAGCAAAGAGGAATTCCTCATTAAAGAAACAAGCCTGTGCAGCTATAGAAGAAAGATGCTGGTATTTAATTTTCACTTTTTGGTATGCCAGAAGGAACATTTTTTGTTCATTTTTCAGTCATCACAGAAGATTGTACTGAGTGCTCTGTGTGTGATTTGACCATTATTATATTATTTAATTGGCATTTTATTGATAGATATAGAATATATTTATTTTTTCTGTCTGAAAGAATCTTTAACAATTTCTCCAAGAGACCCTTTTCTGTAAAGCACCTTGTCACATCTGAGCTCAGCATCACCAGTTTGTTGCACTGTCCACATTAGACAGCTCTGGGCTCTTGGGAAGCATGAGGAATGTGAGACCATTCCCCACAAGAGCAGGAAGGGGGCTGTCATTGGGGAATTCACATCTGCTGGCATAGCCCATAGATCTTCTTCAGCTCAACTGCATGGCAGGAATGAGGCTTCCCTGTCCTGTGGTACCAGCTCCTGGGATGCATTCCTGTTCCCACCTCCTCCCCTTCCTCCTCCCCATCCACTTTGTGCTTTTTTATCACTGGCTTTTTATTGCCACTCTTTTATGACTTCTCCCCTCTGTCCTTGACCCACAAACAGAGAGTAAATCTTCTCACAGGTTTAGTTGGACCATAACTAGGATTTCACGCTATGCATACTTCATACAACATACAAACACAGAGGTACATTTATTTGTCATATTACCTTGACACATGCAAAATAAACCAAAGGGCCTGCAGGGACCTTTTTCTGTAGCCATTTTACTTATCCCTCTCCCATTCATTACGTGCAAACGTGAATTATAAATCCTTTGGGACAGAGTGCTTCATTTTTATTTGCCTATTGGCTACAACAATCATCTGCATGAGGAATGAATAAATAATAATTACATTTTTTAATATAAGAGTGAGAAATGGAGGGGTTTCATTTTTATTTTTATTCAGAATACAAATAATCAGATAAAAACACCATCCTTAGCTTTCTGTAATTAACTCCTTCAGGATTAATTTTAATTTGTGGGAGCCTCTATTAGAGGGTGTTTTTCTGTACCACTTCAAGGTAAAATATTATTGTCATAAAAGGATCACAATTAGAAAAACATATTTTAAAGAATAAACATCTATTTTAAAAAATAATGTTGTTAGTGAAATTGAAGATAAGTTAATCATCTTGTATTTTCTGTCTTTCCTGCCCTGTTCTAAGAACTTAATCTCCCTCTAGATTACTAGCAAGACAAGAGCTAGACATGAGATAATTTACCACATCATTTATTTACACATTTTAATGAAGGAAAGATCACAGAAGCATAACAGGGCTGAAGTTTGTTGTCAGTTGGGTTGGGAAATGTATATAAATTCCAGGAAAGACTTAGTCAGAACTGACACTATTTTAATTTTAAATGAAAATTATGCATCTAGCAAGTCATATCCTGTGTTCTCACTGCTGTTGATCTGCAAGGCAAGAATCCTAGAGGGCATAATGGAGATCTCAGTATTCCTTAGACTTCAAATCTGATATGTTATTCTCCTTTAGTTTTAGCTGTACTGCTGCACTAGTGGAAAAAGAAAATTAAAACCAAATATTTTAACATGCCTTTGATATTTAATTTTCTTATTTTGCAATCAAATAGCATGGAACATTATCTTGATTCATATCAAATCATTGGAAGTGTCCCGTGGGTGGGGACACCTTTCACTGGCCCAGGTTGCTCAAAGCCACATCCAGCCTGGTTTTGGACACTTCCAGGGATGTGGCATCTGCAGTTCCTTTGGGCAACATAATGCTATGGCCTCACTGACCTCATGGTAAAGTATTTCTTCCTAATATCTCATCTAAATCTACCAAAGGATGTTCTAAATTCTCCCCAAAGCCTTCTCTTACCCAGTCTGTACAATACCAGTGCTCTCAACCTGACCTCATATGAGAGGTGCTCCAGCCCTCTGATCATCTTTGTGACCTTTCTCTGGACTCACTCCAACAGGTCCATGTCCTTCTTAGGCTGGGGACTGCAGAGCTGAATGCAGCACTTGGGGCAGCATTTCATGAGAGAAGAGTGAAAGGGAAGGATCCCTTCCCTGGTCCTGCTGGCCACACTGCTTTTGGTGCAGGATTAGCCCAGCAGTATCTTATCCTGGTAGAAATATCCGACTCTAAAGCCAGCTGCAACAGGTACATTGCTTCTTTTATGAAGTTAATGAACCCTGTTGAAACAGGCGACATTCAACTCTCTATCAAATCATTACTCGATCTCTAAAATGCTGGTATTAATAAATCTAGCACCATAATCTGAAAGATGTTATACATTACTAAAATATTCTTATGTTTTCATTATTGCAGATACTGTAGTTTTCTTTCAATAGTCTACAATTTCCTTGTAAGGGGAAGAGGAGGGGCAGGCACTGATCTCTTCTCTGTGGTGACCAGTGACAGAACCAAATGGAATGACCTGAAGTTGAGTCAGGGGAGGTTTAGGCTACATTTTAGGAAAAGGTTCTTTACCCAGAGAGTGGCTGGGCACTAGATTAGCTTCCCAGGGAAGTGGTCATAGCACTAGCCTGACAGTTCAGGAAGCATGGGGACAATGCCCTCAGGCTCTTGGGGATGGTGCAGTACAGGGCCAGCCAGGAGTTGGACCCAATCATCTCTGTGGGTCCCTTTCAACTTGGCATATTCTGTGATTCTGTCTTTATTTCTTCTGAGAGCATCAGACATTTCATTAATGAAGTATCATTTGGCACAGGTTTCCCTTATTGGTGTTGCAAGCAGATCATGATTAATGCAGAGGAAAAATTCTGTGGTTACAGACATAAGCAATGTACAGGTTTTATGGGGTTTAGTAGATTATTAAGATGTGACAGTTTTAAAGTCTGAGAAATGAATTAAGCAGATGGAAGTACAGCCTGAAAGAACAGCTATAGCCAGGGGGCTTCATAAGGGTAGCTATCACAAATACACATGGCTTTGAAAAGCAGGTACCATCAATGGTCAGCAATGAGGTTAAAGAATCAATTAGTATTTTTTATTTCATTTATTGTAAGCATAATATTAGATCATTCAGGAAAAATCTAATGAACAAGACAAAACATATTAATCTGCTTTCTGTAGAAATTAAACAAATTTGGGTAAATAAATAATTGTAGTAGGAGCTGATGAACAAAATAACCTCACTATTTGAAATTAGTTTTCTGAGCAGAAGCAAATAAGCATTCCTGGGCATATTGTTCCCAAAACTTCAGCTGTCACTGTGCTCAGCCTTCTCTAAGGCTGGCTCTGTGATGTCTTCCAGCTCTGTCCTCACAACAGCTCATCGGGCAGCTCTCCTCGAGATTCCAGCTAAAACTTGGCTATTTCAGTAATTTGTCAGAAAAGTTTTTGCTACCTTTTTGGCCTTAGTTCAACTTTTCTAAAGAAACAACAAATGTGGATGGCATGTCCTTGAGCAAAAAAAGTACAGTCAGTCCCTGGGCATGTGCCCTGTGTTACTTTTACAGGTGGCCTCCCCCTACCTTCTGCCCAATCCCTGACCAAACAGAGCCTGTCTATCAGCCTTGCTTTGAGTAGGAAGGGCTCACAGCAGCTTTGGCTGGGGTATCAGTGCCTGCAATCAGTTTTGAGGCAAAGGTTTAATTGCAGATGAGCAATACACTCCTTTAGTTGTCTCTACAGCCCCTTCTGATAGATTTGGCAATTAGAGCTGGGTGATAAAGCTTTGATGACAAGCAAAGGAAATGCTGACTTGTTCAAGCTTCTGATGGGAACATATGGCTGCAATTAAATGTTTTCAGAAGGATTCCTCAGGGCAGAATGGACTTCTGGTAACTGTGACAAATGGTGACTTACTTGAGGTAAGGAAACTGGTGGGTGCAAGGTGCTGATGGCACCATATGTAGAGCAGCAGAATTGCTCTCTGTCCAAGACTCCCAGAACTTTTAAGGGCACAGTAATTTGTCAGTAATTTCTATCAATGCCTTTCTAATGCACTATCTGGTTTCTAGAGTTCTATATTTCTGTGTCAATTTGCCAAGGTTTTTTATACTATTAAGAGTTATTTTGTCTTTGATCTTTCCTAATTTCTGATAGGATATTGTTTTAAGCATGCCCCTTTAAGCTTCCACCTCTCTAATACGTTGTGAAGAGTAGCTTTTATTTCAGCAGCTCAGAAATGTTCTTCTCTGCATAATCACTTCTATGCTAAATAATCCCCACCAAACCAAGAGGCAGAGAATTATGTGGAATAACTGGCTCCTAAGCAGCTTCTTCTGTACTGGAGTGCCAGCCACTGCATCCAAATTAAAACAAATGCTGCAAATATTTGTGGCAAAGGGAAAGGAGACAATAACAGGCAGTGGGCAGAGAGCAGTAGGAAACACTGTCATTAAACAGGCACAATATCCAACTCCCAAACTGGCATCTCTTTACCATGTCGAGATCAATGAACAGAAATTAATGAGCAACATGCCCCTGCCCAATTCACTTGCATCTTTGATCCCTGATGTATGTGCAAACTCGATTGTGCTGAGCTTAACCATCACCAAAGGCAAGCTGAGCACAACAGGTAGCACCACAATAGCCTCAAGAAGTGTGCAGCTGCCTTTTTTCTGCACTGTAATATCAATATGCAAGTTTGAGAGGTGGTGCCATATTTCCAAGATGTCCACCCCTAGCAGAGCCAGAAAGATGATTAATCAGAAACAGAAAAGGGGGCTAATTCTGCACATTCTAGAAAACATTTCAAGAGGTTATGAATGGATTGATGCTGCTGGATGTCTGAGCCTTTCATTTACAATCATGAATTCACCACATACTCTTTTTGCCTGTTGAACAAGGACTTTTGAGGTCACAGAGTAACACAGTCTTAGTTTATAACTGTATTATAACTTGTCCCAATATCAGTTTTCATAGTCCTGCTCTGTCACAGTCCTTTGATGTGTAATGCCCCATTGAAGTATATATTCTATAGCTATGCCTTGAGCTATTGTGTTTTGTAGGCTTTCTGGTGGCTTTTTAAAAACATGAAAAATATATAAGGTTTAAGAAGATTCAAAGGCCAGAAAGACAGTATGCACATCCATCCCCTACAAGGCTCAGCATGAGAGGATGAAACAACTTCAAAGCTTCCAAACACAGAATTCAAAAGGCGCAAGAAGCTTGTGCTCAAAACCAAACCTGTGATCAAGCACTTTTCCTGAATTTTCCAATGTAGGGTGACATCCACAAGTGTGGTTATTGTGATGTTTTCACTCTGTCATATTTCTCCGGAATTTGTTTGTGTTTTTTAATCCCTGATTGCATGTACATTAGTGCTTCTTTGCACTTAAAAGCTAAATCACATTTAAACAAATTATGAATTCAAAGCACAGTTATTTTATCTGAATTATGCCATAGGTGGATGCTGCTGTTCCAGAATGGCTGAGTTGCTCCTGCTCAGCTGGAAGCTGGACCAAGTCCAGATTAGCATAAGTCACTCAGGAAGATATGAATACTCTCATGGGAGCCACAATTCCAATTTTTTGCATAGAAATACACTTGAATATGAACTGTCAGCCAAAGAGAAGTTGTATTCTTTTCTATTAGAGAAACCAACAGAACAGTGACAGCTCTTATTTTCTTCTTATTTTCTATTTAAGATGAGCTATGAAAAATCAGTGAATGGGAGAGAATTCTGCCTCATTGTTTAGGTTCCTAACTGAGGTCCCTTATCTGTCACAGTCACACAATTAATGAGGTGTGGAAGACACCTTTGCATTTCTCCAGAGACAGCTCAAGTCTGTGTCATTTAGTGTTCCTCTGCTGCATAGAGAACTCAGTCACCTCCAGAGGTTGTTCTGGTCTATTGGACTTGAGTGATGTCCTCAGAGGGCTTCTAAGAACCTGTAGAAAATATTGACTGTGTCTATACACCAGCATTTGTTCTGCCATGGTCTGAGACAGAGGGGGAAAAGCGATGTGAAACAAGAATAAGGGTGAGATTGTGTGTGTGTGTTGGTTTTTCTTGTTTCTTTTCTTCTTTGCTTGTGGAGTTTTTCTTGAACAATCCATGGGTGTCACAGCATGTCTCTTGGGGTGATACTGGACTGTACTGCTGTGGCATTGGTGTATTGAGTGCTCTGCTCCTTCTCTTGAGAGCTGCTAGTAGTCAATCCTTTATGGTTAAATACATGCACCTTCAAATGTGTTGGGTCTGGAAGCACATCCTGTGTCCAGCCTTAACCACTCAGCAAGGATCTCTAATTTATTTGTTTGTTTGTCCTCTGGGGCCTCAGAAACGCTTTTGGAAGGTAAAACCTCATGTTCACGGAGGACTGGTTTCTGCTGGTCTGAGCAGTTCCTGGCATAAAAAGGGAAGTATTAATTGAATCAAGCTTTTCTATCATTTAGCAATTCTGGAAAGACTGACTTTTTTAAACTCACAAAGGAACACAGATATGTAAGCTCTACAAAGGCACCATGGAGCTTCACAGGATCCTATTGGATTTACTACAATATACAATCAGAAATTAACTGTCAAAAATCAAGAAGTGCAAAGAAGATTAGATTTCCTCTATTACATTTCTGTCAAAAATACAATTTATTGATATTTTACTGATTTATTCTTCTTATGACAGGTGATACTTGATCAAAAAATATATTTTTATGATTTTCAAGTTTTAGGTGTCACAACTGCATCTTGCAGATATCCCAGCTGGGAAAAAGAAAAACACTGCAGATAGTGGGCAACAGGAGTCTGGATGGAAGTCACACAATACTTGATTTTGAATTATTTCATCCTTGAAGTACTTTTTTGCTAGTTAATTCCATGGTGGTTTTCCATTTGCTTTGTTTCAGTGTCATGTTGTTTGGTGGTTTGGTTTGTTTTTGCTAATAAGGGCCAAAAATCTAGGAGCTGCAAAGTCCAAATAAATAGCATTTACATTTATAGGTATAAAAATAATCTACTATCAAGGGGAACACATTTGTAACTGGTGGCTGAGCATTTCAATTTACATTTCTGTGCTTTCCTCAAACTATTTCCACTGAGTAATCAAGACCATCTCAGTGTTATTGATCTCTAACTTAAAAAAAAAAAAACAACAAAACACAAACCCCGACAGACTCTTATGTCTCTCTTCTGTTTTCTTTCCTTTTTGTTTTTTTCCCATCCAATTTCTCAACTACCATTCTACATTCTAATGCTGCCGAGTTTAAACACTGAAGTACTTGAGTCTCTTGACAAAACATTTTCTCACAGAAACCCATTATAAAATGGGCTGATGTGTTGAAACAAATGTACTGGTAGAAGCATGTTGGTTGTGATGTGTTTTGAGTAGAACAGAGGTACAATTTTGATGGGCAGGTCTTCTTTCTCAAAATGAAGAGCATTGGGCAGGCCAAGATTTTGCTGTGATACTGGGGAAGCCTTGCCTACAGGTCACAGCCAGTTGGCAGCAGCTGGAGCTTGCAAGCTTTCCAAAGTTCCCATCTGCTGAAGGGCATGACATTTTTTCCCTTTCTAAATTAGGAAAGGTTTTTTTCAGATTGTTTTTTTCCAAAGTAGGAGCGCAACACTTAAATCATCTCCCTTTCAGACATTATAATCTCCTTTTCCTCCACCATTCATATATGGATGTTCCCATGCTAAAACTGATACCCATTTTACTGATTAAGCTGGAAAAAAAGTTGAGGAATTGCTGATTGCTACTAGAATTTTCCATATTTAGAAATCATACTTGCACACAAAGACAATATCTCTTAGATGCTTGTATAAAGAAGCATAAGGAAAAAAAATTCAACTTTATTCTAATGTTCCCTAAAACTATCAAACTAAATTGCAACAGTTGTTAACAAGATTTTTTTAAAGTCTGTTGAGCATTTAATTTAGAATTCAAAGGAGGTTCAATTATCTTGAATAGAAAGTCTACTCCTCTCCTACCATGCACTGGAGCAGGATTAAACAAAAAAACAGACACTGAGAAAATTTCAGACTATCTCTTTTAGATTTTTTTTCTTCCCTCTTTATTCCAAGGCACCACTTCTCCTAGGAAACATCTGTTAATTTTTTTTGTCTTAATATGATAACCATGATTTGTTCCCATCTCCCCCCATCTCTTGAATTAATTGTGACTGCTAGAGTAATAAAATAAAAGGGGAAGTAATATCCAAAATAACGGATTTTTATAAAATTATTACTTTATTAGTTGATAGGCTATTTTATGTATTATAAATAATGCATTGTTCCTGATTCTAGTCCCAGAATTTGTGCTGCTACGCCTTGAAAAGTAATAAAACATTTATTTTTTTCCAAACTGATTTAGGGAAAAAACCTAAAGTAATGTTTAGCCTCCAGAAGCCTAAGAAATATTGCTCTGGTTAGAAAGAAAATATCAGCAGTATACAGATTTTTTTTTTCCCATAACTGTCTGCTCTGAAAAACAAAACAACCAAGCACACCCTCTGATTTCAAGTGTCCACAGGAATCTGGATTGCACACTGCTCTCCTATTGGGTATACCTTCCACATCTTTTAGAATCATAGAATATCCTGAGTTGGAAGGGACCCATAAAGAATCCAACTCCTGGCCTGCACAGGAGAGCCCCAAGAATCACACAACGTGCCCAAGAGCAGTTTGAATGCTTATTGAACTCTGTCAGACTGGAACTGTGACCACTTCCCTGGGAAGTTGTTCCAGTGTCCAACTGGGGGAGGAATCTTTTTCTAAAATTGAACCTAAACTTCCCCTGTCACAACTTCAGTAGAAGTGAACCTACCCACCCTAGAGAGCACCACACAGATCCCTCCAGTGACTGCAAGCCCATTCAGAATCCTTTCTAACCACCTGGGCCTTTCCCTGCTTCACTAACAAAAATGTTTTGCAAATCTGTGTGAGAAGGGAGACAGAGAGGGGGTAAAGCACTCGCTCCAATCCCTTCCTGCAGTCAAACATAACGTGTTGATGGCAAAAGCAGAGATTCCCTGCTGTGGTGCTCTCTCCTCAGAAGAGAACTCCCTGGCAGAACCAGGGAGAGAAGTGCCATCAGCCAGTAAAAAACAAAAGCTGCCCACAGAAACAACCAAGCGTCAGGTTCACTCAGCATCATCTGATAACCCCGTGGAACCGGTGATCAATATTCATCAGCATCACAGTTCTCCTGCTAGTGATAGTTAATGGGCTGATAATGCCATCCTCCTTGTAGCCAAATCCCATCAGGGAACAGACAGCTGGAGCTAAAGCAGAAAACTTATCAGATCTGGCAGGAGACAGTTTAGGAGGCTAAAATTAACCTTGAACCATTCACAGAAAGAACTAATTGTTTGTGACTGCTAGATTCCTGCCAGTGGCAAAGGTTTATAGCTGCACAGATCTTAACCTGATACTAGCTTTTCTGCAACATATTTAAAAAAAAAAAAAAAAAAAAAAAAAAGAAAGAGAAAATAAGAGAAAATAAAGCAGGGGGAAAAATATGTATATGAGCTCTTTTTAACCCTTCTCCCATAAAAAAATATAAATTACCCTACATATATTAGAAATTAAAGCTAAAGGATTGCATTTGTGCTATAATCATTCAAAGTGTTTCAAGGTTCCAGAACATAATGTGAATTCATGAGCTTGACAAAGCCTTTGTAATGGAAAAAATGTCTCTCAGTAAAGACCAAGTCTGCTGAATTACTTTATTAAAACCTTTGATGATATAATTTCTTCCTTTTTTCCTGCCAGCAGTATACAAGTACACATATTGGTTTTGGCTGTAGAGTTATCATCTGGAACTCAGTAAAATGAAGAGAAATGAGTGGCATAACCAGAGGTGGTGACAGACTTCAGGATCTGAGGATGTCCAAGAGATGGAAGATGTAATATTTGACAATATGCTTGAGCTGTAGATCTCTTGAATTTTGGGCATATTTATGTTCAGCAACTGTGCTGCATATCAAAACTACAGAGCAAACTCCAGAACAAGAAAGAGAATCTGGAAACACAGGAAAAGAGAGAACTCAGAGCTGGAGGTCTGCTTCATGGAAGAAGAAAAAGAAGAGGTGGGAACTCAAGATGTTGGAAAATTAGAAGACAGCACATTTAGTGCACAAAGAAAAAAGGAATTGAGGGCCAAGGAGTGCTTGGTAGCTGGTGTTGAGAAAACCAGAACTTGTACCAGGAAAAGGCCCTAATTATGAAAAGTAAAATTAAAATCTTATCACAGGAGCTGTTGTAAAGAAAACCGGAACTGAAAAGCAGGATTGGATTAGGGTTCTTGAAAATATCGGAGAGGACTCTACTGAGTGGTCTTGGCATTCGGACAAGAATTTACACTGGAGTGGGTCAAGACATTCTACACTAGGCTAAAATGTGCAAAGAAAAGAAAGTTAAAGTCATATCTCTGGAATTCATCCATTCCTAAGGGAGGAATCTAAGTGCATAGCAACAAGAATTAAAAACAAACAACATGAGTTGGTTATGATGAAAAAATCTGACTTCCCGTAACAGGTATGCAATCAGGTAAAAAGAGTTTATCTTGAAGGATTGACACGATGCAGGTGTCAGGGATACTGGGCTGTGATTTGGATGACTTAAAAATGAGGGATAAAAGAGAGGAAAAGTGAAGTGACACTTCTGAATCACTGTACTATTGAAACCTGGCTGAAGAGGGCTCAGATGAATGAGGGTTCCATAGCAGATTAGAAGTTGCAGAGTATGTAGGAAAGGATGTTAAAATATTTCTTCTGAGACAATTTGATGAATCACTGAAAAACCCTGAGGGTTAAATATATACGTGGATCAAGGATCTCTATATTATAACTGTAGATATGTCTAAATACTGAAAGTTATGCCCTCAATGACAGATTTAATTACTTGATGTTTATCACCTTGGACTGAGGAAGGTGAGAACTGCCAGAAGTCAGCTGAATTATGCATCTGAACGATACTCACAAAAGTGAATGAGTGCTTCACCCGAAAGAAGAAGCAAGGAAGATGGTAGAAATTAGTGTACTTTGTTTCAACCTCCCAGAGTGGTTAAAGAGAACAAGGAAGCTGTTAAGTGTCTTTACTGGTCTTGTCCAGGGAGTCATGTATGATACCTGATTTCTTTGGTGTTTTTACTCAGAAACATCAGTTAGCTGTAAAAAGAATAAATTGATGACAAAGTCATTTAGCAAGACAACTTTCAGTAATAAGCTAAACCACTTGCAAGAGCAGTGTTATCTCCCCATCAGAAGCCGTTTAGGTAGACAGACAACAAATTGAGTTTTCAAACAAATGTCTAAGACTGCATTTGAATGGCAGAGGCTGAGTAAGGCAATTGCACATCTATTGCATCTCTATCTCTCACATGGAAAGCACACTGAAAATAAGCAGAAGAGCTAAACCTCTGGGTTCTGGTTCTTGGCATAAATATGTATTTGAGGTTACTCCATTTAAGTTGCTTTCAGATGAGATGTTTATGCATGGCAGAGGAGCAATTTTTTCTATGTCCGACTCAGCACCAGCAAGATTACCTGATAAAGACAGGTAATAATGAATTTATTTTCCTCGGCATACATTCAAAGGACCAAGCATTTTGGCCCTTTCCTGCACTGTTACTACTTCTTTCCACTACAAGCCTACATGAAACTAGAAAGTGTTGCAGTAATAACAAAAATCCTCTGTTCAGAAAGAAATATGGCTGTAATTAATATTATACAATAATGGGAGTAGATGTATTAGATAATAGGTAGGGAAACTTAAATAGCTATATTATTTAAACACTTCAAGCTAGCTCTTTCACTCTAGTGTGCAAAACAAAGAGACAAAAAAAGTAAGATGTGTAGCTAATTAATGTATTGATAACTGAGAAATGGAGATAGTATATAAATACCACCTTATATTCAAGCTATGGATATGAAATATTTTATTTATGGATATTAAGAAATGGTGCTTTTATTTAGTAAAACAGAAGAGAGAGACCAAACCATACAGAAACATTTTCTTCAGTATTGGCATGCAAATGAGATGCAGAGAACTAAAAAGGTCCAAAATACCACAGACAAACACTGAGAAGGCAGACAGAAAACACAACAGGACATAAGTCAGACTTTAATGACAAACATGAATAGTCACAAAAGTAAATTGAAGGCCCCTACTAACCGTCCAAGCTAATAGAACCAATATTTTCACCTGAAGAAATGACAATCAATTAACCCCTCCTCCCCAAAAACACATCATGCAATTAAAGCAAAGTTCACTGGAAAGTTTTTTACCTAAAATTGTCTAATTAAAATTATTCCAAATTTATATGATTCTGATGATAAAGATTAATTCTGATGAATTAATCATTTAGAATGGCTATGAGGAAAAATCCTCACAACAATATTACAAAGTCTACTGTTAATAAAACCAATCAACAAACCAACCACACACACACACACACACACTCCCATTGCTAAGCCTACATTTAAAAGTGGTGTAATAAAAGGAGTGAATCCATTCTAGTGCTATGCATGCAAGCATGAAACATTTCATTTATGTATAATAATGTATAATATATCCCCTGGCTTTTTTTACCATGCTCAAAAACTTGCAGAAAACCAAAGAAATAAAATTTTAATTGGTTCTGGTAAACAGCAATATATTTAGATGACAGACACTTGGATTTAAAAAACAATCCTCTTTCTTCTAACACTTAGCTCTGCTTTTTTCTTAGTGGGTGTAAAAACAATTCCTTCCCTGTTAAGAATGTTTGACACTTACCAGCTATGGTTATGACCATGATTGGCTTTTGGCTGGTACTCAAAACGAATTTCTAAATATTTTTTCCTAAATTGACTTCAAACAGTTTTGTCAATAAAGCTATCAAATAAAAAACAGTGTGGATAGGCAAAATATTTGACTAAGAACACTTTTAAAAATCCAAAAAAGCTATTTTTATAATACATTCATCATTGAACACCCACATTGCTGGACTATATGAGATTCTGTGTTAAAGCTTTTCATTCTCTTCTGCTGCAGCTTCAAAATTTCCCATTAAAAATTTAATAGCAAAGGAAGCATGAACTGAAATGAAAAGCTCTCACTTCTCATGCAAGAATTCTAATATTTTAGATTACTTTTCAGTTTCTTCTTTGACAAAAATTTATTATTTCTTCTTCTATTCTGCCTCCAGGTTTATTGAAATAGCACTGAAATTTTTTGAGATACTTTTTTCAGAACATATTAGGATGGTTTGTTTCAAAGTTTCTTGTATATAATTTTATTTGTTCAAAACTATTTTGAGAATCTGACTAGAATTTTAAAATAACTTTGAATCAACCTAAACCGTACTTTTGTATCAAACTTTAAAATCACTGGGTTCTGCTCATGACAACTCACTTTTGTTAATTATGTTATTTTCCATACTGCATCCAAAAATATCACAGCTGTTCCTGAAGGGGAACAGAATAAAAATAACCCTGACAAGTTCATTTTGAAGTGCTCCTCCCACGAGTCTATATACTTAAATAGTCAAAACAGACAATTTAACTAAATAAGATTATCAAGAAAAAAATTTCTGCAAAACCAGTGCAGAACAGACATTTTCAAAGTTTGAAATGGCTTGCATATTGAAACAACTTTCTTCATTTTTACTGCTGATTTCTGCTGGCTGGGCTATAGCTCTGTTGAATGTCAGAACTAATAGCAAGTAACTTCAGACGTTCAAAGGCCAAAGTGCTAACAACAGGTTGCCTTCATGTTCTTTATCATTCATTATTCAAGTGGCTGCTTGTAATATTTAACCTCAGCCAAGTCATAACATTCACTGCAGAAACTCATTAGTGCTCATTATCTTATGACCACTAACCTGCCAGGCAGAGCAAGTGGCAGGGGCAGTGTACCAAGGAGAATGGGTTAAGTGACAGAGACAGCTAAAAAGAGGGAGAAGGTTTTTGCTGCTCAGAGAAAATTGCTCCTTTCATCCTACCAACAGCTTCACACTTGCCTGTAGGTCTTCTGCTACTAGAATCATCTAGGGCTCCTTCTAGGAAATAAATGCTTACATCATTTTGGAATTTTCACTGTGTTTAGAAGCCTGAGCTTAAGCAGCAGTAGCTGTATCCAGGTGTGTGCTCATATTTATACTGCAGAATCCAGGAATGTTCATTTTGTGATATTAGTTCACATTTCAACTCCAGTTCTTCTTAATTGTAGAATACAAATAGAAGGCATTCCAGAAATACCTAAACAAAATACCTCAGAGGCATTTGTTTTCCTTTTACTGTGCACACTCACATTTCTCCTGTGAGGGATCATAAAGCTGCTGAGCATTATTGGCAATTCAGACCTGCACTACACCAGCCAAACACTTTGTGAGATTTTGGTCATTCAACAGCCTTTTCCTTTTCTGCCCCCAGGTCCCCTAGCTCTTTGAAAAAGCACAGACTAGCAGCTGATAGCCATGGCTGGGAACAGGGCTCATCACAGCCACCACGTGCCATCTGACTCCTGGACTTTAGCCTCTAATTGCAGTTTGGCACCCGAACTCGAAAATATTGATTGGTGAAGCATTTTATGATAATCATGTTCGAAGATTACCTGATCACTCCTTGATTATATTACTGGAAACATTCTGTAATTCATTTGGCACCCCCTTATCTTGGCACTTAGAGGCTTCACCTTCATAAAAGGCGGCCACACTCCACAGAGGATTTCACACCTATGCTGACAGATGCCAGCCATTTACACAAATGCCTGCTGTTCTGCATAGAGCTCATTTTTGTTCCAGCAAACAGGATGATTTAACAATGTAGAGAGACGACTATATGCTTAAACATATGTATACAAATAACTGGGCTCATAACTGGGAATAAAAAATGGAACGAGGATTATGAATACAAAGATTAGGCAATGACAACAAAATATAAAACTGAAATACAAGGACATTACAATTTTATTTTACTGTCACTTGAAATCACACATTCTTTTCTATTTTTTTTTTGTGACTAAGGTTAACTGTATTCAAAAGTGTTTATCATACTGAAAACATTAAGATTCTTTAGTACAATTACCATTGCTACTTCTACAGTAGTCTCATGCATGCTGGTTTGAAATAATTCTGGGTTATTTGGAATCTCACAACAAAACACTGCAGAATTCACAGTATTTCTTTGAGACTTAAACTGATAACAGCAAGGGAACACAACGAGAAAGGTTCTATTGTGCTGGGAGCCCTAGCAACAGCATCCCATTCTCAAAAAGGTTAATCCCCGGTTTCAACACATCCTGATGCTTTGCTGATAGTGCCCACTGAAACTGTTCAGGTGTAGCCTTCTGCAAATTCCTAAAGACACAATGTGTCTGGTTTCATAGACAGGGAATGTTTCCTTATTTCTAATGACAAAAAATGAAATTAAAATTGGTTCAGTAAGAAGTCAAAAGAATTCTACAGGGCAAATTCCCTTTTCTTATATGTGTCAAATAGATTTCACTAGAGCAATGCACAGAGCTATATAGCAAGCTGTTGAAGACAGCTGGGATTAAAGAAAGGTTTGAAGCTGTTCACAGGAAATTATCTAAGCAAAGACTAGGCAATAGTGTATTTAAATGATATATTAAAGAATTAGATAAGCTTTGAGACAGATGCTTTATTTCCAAACTTTTATAATATGTCTTCATTTTCTCTGCTCTATATTATATTACCAGTAAAAAAGAGCAGGTTGTTTTTTAATTGCACATAAGCTGCAGAGCATCAGGAAAATATGCCTTGTGTTCTGCATGACTCAAACATGATATATGAGTTTTCTTTGCAATTTTGTTTTAGTGCTAAGCATTTAGAGAAAATTCCTTGAATGTTAAGAGCCACAGATGGAAAATGGCTGCAAAGAATGGAATGGATCTTCACTGGACAGGGGTGGAAGCCATGTAGGTGTTTCTACTTGATATTTTTGTAGGTAGAAAGCATACTCAGCTTCCTATTACAGGCATCTAAACCACCCTCCCTTCTTAGCTACAGAGAGTAGTTGTATGGAGATTCAGGCCCTCCAACTATAATGGCTGAGGGAAGGTTTTCAAGAAGCCTCTTTTTCTCTCTGTATAGAGAGGAAAACCTAACCTAACCTAACACTGGATGCTTGCAGTATGATGTGTAAGCTGTTGACATTGTGAACTACATCCAATCAGTCCAGATTCTAGTGATTCTGCATGCAAAGTCTCAAGGACTGTATCTAAGGGATACATTTTTATATAGTTGATGTCACATACTACCAAGACTACAGAGAAATTCAGGATCCACATCCACTTTCCTAGGATGTGAGTTTCAAAACCTTGTCCTCAGAGTCCTGCTCTGCTGCTGTTCCAAATGGGAGTTCTGCCAACAAGCCTGGCAACCCATGCTTTTTGTGTCCTTATCCTTAGACAGTTTACTGCTGAATGACAAAACAGGCAGCTCAGAAAAGTCACCAACCACAGACACACACACACGTTTCCTTGGTGCAGTGGAAAGCAGAGGATTTTTTCTGTGGGTTCTGCCTGTACAATCAGCAAACCATGGACCCTGGTAGCTGCTGCTCTCCCTGTGCTGTCTTGGATGGCCTTGGAGAAGAAGAAAGGCAAAGAATGCCAAGGTAGGATGCAGGTTCTTACCTGAGCTAATTTACTCCCCTGAGTTTCACAAAAATTTCAGCATAATTGAGACAGAAAGTTTTAGATACTTCTTACTAATGTATGCTTTGACTGGTCTTTCAGCTTTACAAATCTTAAACAGCCCTCATAAAGTCATCTATAGACAGTAAACATTTAGTATAGTATATATACAAATTGCTACTTGCATGTCCAAAATGTCCAAAGAAATTTTGTGTCAACATTTAGATGACTGTTCAGATTATTTTCTGTATAGGATGGAGAAAAACAGCTGATTTGTAGAGCAGGACTGTAATGGAGTTGTTTTTTTGTCAGTTTGTGCCAGCAGTATTAGAGCTGTTTGGTTTTCTTTCAAGCAAATCTGCTGTCATAAGAAAAACAAAGTTCTGTGAAACTTGCAGTATATAGAACTATTTCCTTCACTGTCTATAAATCAAAATATGTTTTAAAATTTAGATGCAAGTCATACCAGAATTGAAGATATTGTTGCTCATTCCAAAAGGAGCTGACAAGAAGCAAAACAGATTTGAAAGACACCTTCATTAGAATACCTCTTGTAACAAGAAATGCAAAAAATAGTCTCCTTAAGCTGCATAAGAAAAAAAAAAAGAACAAAAGAGAACAAGAGGTTCTTTATTTATTATTATTTTATTTTACATTTAACACTGAAATTTCTGTGGTTTTTTTTCAGGCATCTGAAGTCCTGTTCTCCCTCAGAAACATCTAAGATTCTGTGTACTGTCTGGCCTGAGATCCCTGCTAGCCAAGACTCAGGTCAGTGGAGCAATTTTTTTTCTTTTTATGTCACTGATGTACTGTGGTGGGCCTGGGAAAATCAGTGTCTTCAATGTGATTTGCTTTGCTGCAGACTAATGTTAATGTGAACACACAGTGAAGACATCTAGCCTATTGCACGTAGTCCAAATTAACCTGTGAACTTCCTGTTAATTCTACTGTATGTATCTGGAGGTGTGTACCAGCTCTGGGGATGCCTGCCATGTCCACTGATCACAGAAGGAGCCTGATTGACTCTTCCAGAGAAGATGTCTGGAACTGTTTCAGCAACATAGGCTAGTGAAAATTAAAATTTCTATTAGCAGTGGAGTTTAATGGGCATCCCATAGAACAAAATATGCAATGAGGATGTGGGTTTCTTGTGCTACTGGATGGCTGTTCTAGTATGTATGCTCTGGATTAAAAGTCTTTTAGTGAATAAAATCACAGAATCATGGAATCACAGAATCACTAGGTTGGAAGAGACCTCCAAGATCATAAAGTCCAACCCAAGCCCTAACACCTCAACTAAACTGTGGCACTGAATACCACTTTTCTTCTTGGTAGCTCGTGTATTTGGGTCCTCCTGAATTGGGGACCAAGACAGTGTTGATGATACAGGGATGTTTTAGCTGTTTCTAATCAATGTTTACTCGCTGTCTAGGCTCCCTGTTTGTCACTCTGTCTTGCCAGTGAGCAGTCTGGGCTTTGGCAAGAACCTAGAGTGGGACACAGCCAGGACATCTGACCCAAATTGACTAAAGGGACATTCCATACCATGTTGGATGCATAAAAACTGGGTTAAACTCAGTAAAAACGGGGGAAGGGGACTAGATTTTCCAAGGTAGCTTCTGCTCAGAGCCTGACTGAACATCAGTCTGGTATTAGGAGTGAGATATGGTCTTTGCACATTTGAATTTGTTTGCTTCACTTCGACTTTCTTTATCTCAGGCTTCAGGGGTTTTTTTGCTTTTACTTTTCTATTTCTGTCCCCAGTCCCTCTATGGAGGACTAAGTGAGTTGCTGGTTGGTGTTTAGTTGTTGGCCAGGGTTAATATCAAATCTCTACACCTGTCAGTTCTTTTTTTTTAGACTACTATAAAATACAAGACAACAGCCTAATTATGCATCCAATCTTTTCTCAATAGTTGCTGTGGAATAATGTTACCCTAATTGCTGAGAGTAAAAGTAAAATATATTTTAAAAAAGGGTTTTCAGCCTTCTCCTAAACAAAAATGGTGGAACTGTATAACTATAGTGGCAACCAGTATCATCTCATATAAAAAAGGTCACTTTATGAGAGGATAAGGTATGTGAAGACCATGTGTGTGCATAAAATTTATTCACAGCTGCAGTTTATATTCCATGTAGTATATTACTGAAATAATGAACCCTGTGCACTCGATTTAACACCTTTGACACCTTCTACTTCCTTGGCATTTTTCAAATTGGAAATCTTTTTATAGAGAGTCTTTCCCTTAAACTGCAGAAAGTTGACAATCCCATGTCAATGAAACCAAAACTTTCTGCCAAAGACAGAGACCAAGGACAGCAGCAAACCCTATATCACAGTACATCTTTTCCCATTATTTCAGGGATGGGCACAATTTTCAAGGGAATGAAAAAACCCCATCAAATACATCAGTGTCTCTTCAAAATTCTTCCTGTTTTCAGATTTCTCTTCTTTAACTTTAGCTTCTTCTCTTCCCACAACTTTCACAATACAAAATGCAAACCACAGAATATCTGATAAGTATTATCATTAATATATAAATATCTTATATATTTGTAGATGCATTCTTATCCAGGTGAGAACTCCCCACAGCATGAAGGTCTAAAAATACACTTCCTGCAGAATCATACAACATGAACAAAATTCACAGAAAAATGAAAAAAAATCAATCTAAATCAAAGACTTTATCCTTAAATTTCTGAATTAGGCAATCTGAAATATAATTTACATTTTTTGCATAATTTTATTTTTTCTGAACAGTTGGGCATACCTAATTTATATGACAGAGGCTGAAGTTGATGGAGAAAGGACAGCTGGGTTGACTACTTTCCTTCATTCATAATGCAGTTCTCTCCTCCTCCCAACATGTGAAACATCTCAGTGATTTTATGTTCTCCCTCCCTTTCTCCAAAAGTACCAATGAAAATATCTTTCCCCTGACTGAGCAGATAGTTAATTTTAAATTAAACAGCTGTGTCTATGCTCAATGAGCCTATATCTCTGCTGCATTATTTGTAACTGGATTTACTGACATTTGGGGTTTTGACCTCCAAACATATAATTAACATTTCTCTTAAGTGAGTGGTATGAGACTGATCCTATAAGTGATAATACAAGGAGGTTTTGCAGTCTGAATCCAGTTCTCAGTGTGCAGTGATGGCAATACTGGTGGCTGTGTAAATGAGCTGAGTACCTAAAGGAGGTTACAGCAGAGACATCTTGGGAAGTAATGGAGTAGTTGAGTACTTTCACTTTACTTTCACACTGGATAAAAAGACTTTTGGAAGGCTAGAGTCACTGCTTTACTAGAAGAGTAATTACAGTCAAATTTTCAAAAAATGAAAATTTAAAAGTTATTTCATAGGATAGAACAAGACTTTGAATATGTAATCCACTCCATGATAAAGCATCAATAAAATATTATGTCACTTAGGCACATAGCAGGGGTAGAAATTTTGAGCTCAGATGGAAGGAACCCCCTGAAATGCTTCAGTTCCTTTGGCACAAGGGGGAAATAAATATCTCTGAAGGTCTCAGCTCCTCAGTAGAGGCACCTAAGTCAGTCCAGTTATCCCTCTGGAAGCCTCCAGTCACCTCTTCACATGCAGATAAGAAAAGACTGGAAGAGACTGCAACACCAGACTGGAAAAAGCTAGGTGCAAGTTAGATATCTGAGGTGGGCAAGCTGGTTCCTTGTCCATTTTTCTTCCTGGTAGCCTGCTGTAGTTATTTTCTGTAAATTCTCAAGTCAGTTGATCAAGTATGTCATCAACATTTCTTCTTGTCATGTGTGAGTTAAGTTCATGTTTAATTCACCTCTATATAGTATAGTTTCACAATGACTGGCCACTAAACAGTATTTAATTCATCCATACAGAACTGCAAATCACAAAACAATGAATCATTGTTTATGTAAACCAGAAAATCTGTGCTAAGAATAATTCAATCAATCTATAAAAAAGACTGTCCAAAAATAGCTTCTACTCTCTAAAATGCTTCACATTTGTTGGAGTTTTCAAAGGACTGGTTCTTTCCTTTCATCTTCTAAAAGTTCTGTTATGAAAGAAAGGTCAAAAATGCTACTAGCAGACCAATTGAGAAAAACTTGTGACCCCCCCTCACCCCTCCATTTGTATATGCTCTCTTTTCCAAACAAATCTCCAAAAATATGTATTTATCTGAAAGGAATTATAGAAACATGCTTAAGCATTTGGTTAGTGTCTGATCTCATTTCTGTGTTTTCAAAGTCTAGCTTTAGGGTTAAATTAAATAAACTTTAAGTTGACTCAAACACTTGAAACCAAGCAGTGCATTTCTTCCATGTGTGGCCTGTCTTTGGGCCTCTATACATGTGTTAATTTCTTTAATACCATTGTGGTTCCCCATTCTACTCACTCCAGTATCTCCCTATCTGCCCACTAGTGCTGTGTTGGGCTGCCCAGAACTGGACCTTCCAGGTGTGTCTCTCCAGTGATGAGACCTCTTGGCAGCACTCCTCCTAATGCAGACCAGAAAACTGTTGGCCTCGTCTGCCCTGAGGGGGCTTTGCTGGCACAGGTGGACTTGCTGTGCACCAGAACCCTCAGCACTTTTTTTGCAAAGCTTCTTTTCTGCTGCTGGCTCCCCAGCCTGTGCTGGTACATGAGGTTATTCCTCTCTATTCTAAAGGCTTTGCTTTTCCATTTGTTAAACATCATGAGATTCTGGTTGATCCATTTCTCCCCCTTCTCAAGGTCACTATCAACTTGAACCCAGGTCTATAATTTGCTTTTCTTGCAATGTATAGTGAAGCCAGTTCATGAACTCAGATTAAAAACCCAAAGCACATCCATCACAAGGACCAAAAATTAATTTTTGTTTGAACTAGAGCTCCTCTTTTAGGGAAGTCTTCAAATGTAATTGCCACTTTCCAGTAAAAAGTGAAAACTAACAAAACTCTTTGTCCTCCCTCAGGCTATAACCCTTGAAACCTGTGTGAAAAATCCCATTTCATTTTTTGCTAAGAGTGCATCTGTCTTTGAGTGGCAGTTAGCAGAATTTCATCTTTTATATTGGAAATCTGTGTATTCTCAGGCTTAACTTTCCCATATGGAAACTTGTCATGGTTTTGATTTGTCAATTTAAATGTATTTATTTTTTGTTGTGAGACAGAACCAGGAGCAGAAGTAAGGCAGGCCTAAAACTTAAAAGGGTATAAAAAGAAATTTATTAACTACACAAAGAAGGGAAAAAAAAAAACAATTTAGAATAAGATTTTTAGACCACTCCTTTCTTTCTTTTCTCAACTTTCATAACAACAAAACAAACATACAAAAACTACTTCAGTTAGTTTCTAACTTAAATAGTCTTTTTTTCAGTTCACTTCAGAGAGAGAGGTCTTTTTTTGTCAGGATATAGGGATTTCCTTCACAAGGAGGTAGAAAACAATTTTTTGTGGTTTTAGTTTCACGATTTTTGCATTTGCCCAGGAAAAAGAAACCTGTAAAGTCTGAGGCTTCTCCCATCTTCACAGCTTTCCCAAAGCTGTGACTATGGGCCATGTGAAAACTCATGGGGTATTGCTTTTAAAAATGAATTGCTCCAAAACATAGTTCTCTTAATTTCTTTTCTTTCTGTTCATGCTTCATCTTCAGAAAACCCAGATTTTCTTTTTTCCTCGGAGCAGATTTTTAATATAGGTACTTTTGGTTACATGATTTATCAAATGGAACATCTCTAACTCCCATGTTTTTTCCATGGTTTATAGGAATTTTCAGTGCAATATCAGTCCATCTTTATAAATTCGCAAAAGGATTTTTCAGCCAACTTTCATAGCATCTTTTCATTTTCTTTTCATCTTAAAACTTAGCTCTTGCTTCACTGACTTCAGAGTTATCTGTTTCTTTTCTCTTTCATATTTAAAGGAAGGCTGGAGGTTTTGTAAATTTTATCTGAGCACTAGAGAGTTTAAGTTTCACACAGCTGTAAGAACTGGGCCGGGCCCAGGCCGTGCTGGGTGAGGGGTGGATGAGATGTTAATTACCTTTTCTGAGATGTTAATCAGTTTTTCGGGGCTCGCCGCAGTGACTCCCCGACAGGGCCCGGTGCCTCCCCCAGGCCGTGCGGGGCTGGGCCGGCCCGGCCCCTCCAAACCTGTTTCGGGCCAGCAGCAGGAGCCGCGGGCCTGGCGGGGAGGAAGCAGGGCTAAAGGTTTTATCAACGAGAGCCTTTCCTCCCCCCGACCATCGGGTCCCCTGGCTTGCAACGGGGCCCAGCAGCCTCCCGCCATGGGAGGGAGCCTGGACTGGGCTTAAGTTGTTACCTGGTCAGCCACCAGAAATAATGAGAGCTTTTTCCCGAGTAACCTTCAAAATGTGTGCTCACGGAGGGAACTAACTTTCTCCAATTGGATTTTCAGGCTCTCAGTAACCAAGCCAGCCTCCAATTAGTCCCAATCAACTCACAGAGGAAGTTTTCTCATAGAGGAAAACCTCTGAGTTTGTCCTTCCCATGTCAAACCACCACATTACTCTAGCGTATGGTCAGTTGTATTTTTCTTTAAGTCTCAAAATATTTGCTGAGTTTCCTGTAGCCATCACAGTAAGATGTTGAAAGTAGAGCATAGTACCATGTCCTGATAGTAGTTATACTGATACTAAAATTGAGTAGTAACAGAGGTAGGGTGTGTTTGCCTAATTGTATGTGTCTAATGAATATTTAGATGATATCTTGCTGAACTTCTATTTGACAGTCCAGATGGGTATCCATCTCTGGTAGGCCCTTTGCCATATTTTTGCACCCTAGTCTAGTGATTTGGGCACTGAACAACCCTTCATACAGCACTAGACACCTGTTCAAGCAGCTGAGTTCTGCTCACAGTGTCCCTACAGTTCATCAGTTGATGCATACATTCAATTTAGCACGTTAATCTCTTGATCATAAAATTCCATGAGAAATTATGATCATCTAAATATTTACCTCTGGGGTTTTTTCAAAGCAATTCTTTTTCCCAGGCTAACAGCTGTTATTCTGCTTGTCCTGCAGTCTCATTATTGTTCTTGGCTTTGGTAGTACACTTCAGTTGGTGCTGAAATTTCCACTTTGCCGGGCAAATAAGAATACCCCCTAACCATGTTCTCCTTATGGTTCCAATTTTTTCAGTCTTTGAATATCAAAAAGTTTTATAACAAGATAACAAAATTATTTTAAAGTTGTATTCCAAAGACTAGAAGGATCTAATTTTTTAAAATGTCCATTTAAAGTGATTTACTCCTTATGATTAGAGGTAGAGACATACCAATCATCCTTTGAATGAAAAGCATACTTCTTTTATATCATTCATTCTCCTAAATTATTTAGTGCAGTCTAACATTTTAGGTGCCTTACAGAAGTCTAAATATGTCAACACCTTGTGTAATCTCACTCTGTTTCATTTCCTTTTCCTCAGTTAAAATAATTATAGAGTTCCCTGTTTACTGGACATTTTGTCTTCTGGCTTTGATTTGGTACATACTTAAAGAGAGGTGCATCAGTGTTAAGACTGTCAGACTGATGGAGTCATACAAATGCAAGAGATTTATTTAAATGAAAGGAAGAGTGGATTTTATTCTTGCTGATGCTAATGGGCCAGTACACTTTCATGAATCATAAATATAACAAAGTGCCCTTGTCTATACAAATATTTAGCTGAAGTCTCAGTGGATGGCACCCCGAGGGTGCCTTGAGGACAAGGAGAACTTAGAAGCAGAAGAAGAAAGACCAGCAAAATGCAATTTGAGCTGCACCATCCCACTGCTTATTATCCCAGGCTAGGAACTTGAAGAGGATTCCAAAATCATATGAACCTCCTGAAAAGATATCTGTGTTTGAGATCAATATCAAAGATTCCTGCTAGGAGGAGGCAGGGGAGAGCTATCTCTTTCTGCTTAGTGGGACTGACTTTTGGATTCTGTGGGCTCAGCAGAAGATGCAGAAGGATTCTGAGCTGAGGGAATATTTATCCATCTGTCCCTTGTGTACTCTTTGTGTTTCAGTGGGAATATGTCAGGGAATGAAACTTGGGAATATTGTCAAGTGGAACTTTGTGCTCCACTCATGTGGGAGATGACTCATTACTGTTTGATTCACCCATCTCCCAAATATTTATTTTCTAGCAAAAGTTAAATGTTAAACTCCAACATTTGTTTTAGTATTAATGTTGTATTAGTATTAAATAGTATTAATATTGTTATGTCATCACCGATATTCCTCAAAGTTGTTGTTTCCTCATTCATGAAATTCTTGAACTCTAAGAAAAACCAAAACCAACCAGCCAGAAAAACAACCAAAAAAATGAAACCAACCAACCCAAAAGCTCCAAATCAAACAAAACCATAAACAAAGAAAAAAACCAACCAAACAAAAACACACCACCATCAAAAGTAAACTCCAAAACCAAGCAAAACAATAGGTGTTGTACGTAAAATATTTACTATAGACTTCATTTTCAAAAACATTGTCCTGTTTGGTTATCTTCGCATAACTAAAAAGCCCATCTAGATGCCCCATAACGGGCACTTAAAACTGAAGAGAAACAGAAATATTTCCACTAGACCTATAAGCATTTAAGTGACAACTAATTCTATTTAAAATTTTATAGGAAAATTTGATGGTAAAATAAAATGTGACAGTAATTCCCCAGAAAAATATATGTTCATTTTTTACACATATCCATTCAAATCAATCTATTTCTATGTACTTTAGAGGGAATAATTTACTACGTTTCTCCCATTCATTTAACTGGTGCAGAAATGGAATGATAGTGCATTTTACCCCACTATCTAGGTACAAATATCTGGTTAGAGTGTGGATAAGATAGAGATAACTTAAGCCACAGTACTGTTGGATGGTGGAAGCATGAACAGGACAGATGCACAGCCCCTCCAACAGTACCCAGCTGTTCTTTTCCTCTCAGTGCCAAAATTGTGGTAATTCTTCTAGCCTTTACTTCTGGACTTTTCTTCTAGCCTCTTACTGCCTGAAAAATGTTTCCACAATATCTTATCCAGCTAAGTAGGTGTTTTTCTTTAGTCCTACTGTACAATCAACCTGCATGAGTAACTGTCTAAGAATGTTTACAGGGCATTTAATCAGCAGGAGATACTTACATTTATGAAGGTAATAGGAAATCCCCTGTGGATTTGTATCTAATTTAGTCATCTTTAAAGCTCAGTGTATTTACTGTTGCAGCTGGGGATTAGTAATGTGAAAAGATTCTCAGCAGAGAAAGAAAATTCAGCACCTTATCTGTCTAAAGCAAAATTTCCCAGGTTTTAGGAAGGTCTAACTCATCCGCTAGATCAGGGAAGTATAGTCATTGTGCCCTGAAAAATTTGAATACTATTTTTCTTTATGGATAGAGAATAATGAAAAAGTAGGTCTTTAATACTTGATATTGAAAATGGAACCTACTTTCTCAGCACACAGAGAAAGAGGTTTCCTCAAAATTTAAGAAACAAGCATCAGCACTGTAAAAAGACTGAAAAGGCCTCCTTGCTATATCCTTCAAATCATACCTGATCTGAGCTTGCATGGCTAGCTGCCAGCCATAGTAAACATACTATGTTTAGTCCCCGGATCTTTTATCTCTTATGCTCAAACTCTGCTTATTTCTCCCTTACAGAGGTGAGAAACATGTATCTGAAAACGTTAACAAATTGGAAAAAAAAACCAAACTGGGATTAGACAGAATATTGTGCCTACTCATTTCCAGCTCATGTTGGAAAATGAGAGCTAAAATGTTGTTCTAACCTTTTGATTAAAATGTGAAATATCATATGAGGATTTGTGCTGAATTAAGTTGGGAAAGATGGGGTAGCATTACATCACACCACAGGTACAGATACAATGTTCTAAAACACAATCTAAACTTACATTTAAGAAGACCTTGTCTTATTGTTCTTTTTAATTTTTGCAATACTAAGCCCAGATGCTTTGGACTGAACCTTTCCCTTGATGCTCTGGGGGAGCACAGTAGCTTTCATTGCTATTTTTGATTGCAGGCAGATTCCATCTCTGGTATTACACCACATTTTGTTTGACAGAATGAGGAATAGACCAGATTGCTTTGTCAAACTAAGAAATTGAGAAAATTTGGTTTGTAGAACGTATTTTACCAATTTTTTAACAATCAGCTGAGTATTTAAGCACATGCTCAAGGACTACTGGTGTTATTAGTATTTCTGAGGAACTTAATTGCAAACACTTAATTCTCTGTTGAGTAAAACCTCCTGTATCATCAGTTGTAGTGAAAGTGGGGAAAGGGAGGCAATAACAGTGCAGCTGTTCACAGCCTAAAGTACAAATTGCAGAATCATCTGGGGGAGTGGAGAATGGTCACGTAGTACTTTCCTTATTGAAAGACAGATTGCATCCCTGAAAGCAGATATATCTGTACAGTTCTCTTGCTTTGATTTTATATTTAAGAAAAGAAGCATTTGTGAACAAGACTGGTCTTCAATAAATAAGCAATATAGGGCTCAGTTCCTGAATATAGTGCAACTAAATTTCAGTTCATCACACAAAAAAAACCCCAACAAATGGGGAGCAGAAACATTGAAAAAGTCAGCCAAAGCAGAAACTTACCAGAAAACCAGCTTTGACATATGATGCCTCCATTTCCAAAAACAACTAGAAAGTTATCCAGTATAAATTATCTCTCTCACAGATGTCTCAAAGGGAAAAGCTATAATGATCATGATGTTTAAAAATAACAAATTCTTTTTTCAAGCTCCTGGCTTCTGAATGCAAGCCTCCTTTCCTATTCCCTAGCCCTCAGGCTGGCTTCAAAACAAGTTCTGGCCAAAAGTCAGAGCATCTTAATAGGTGGTTTAAAAGATACCAGTGCAGAGGGCAGGACTGTTTGACATAACTTTACATCTACAGTGTAGATAACTTTCCTGTATGTTAGTTAAGCTCTCTACCCTGAGATCCAAATGGCTGATCCACCCTTAACCAGCTGCTGTGTTGCACATACCTGGTGTTTTTCATGAACACTTGCACTTGGCAGTGGATGTCCTAGACTGCAGACATGTATATCACAAAAGCTGATGCAAGTGGGCACTAGCTGGTGTTCTCTTCCTTGTGACTGGTCCCTGCACAGCATTGTCAGGATCACACTGTCCTGGTTATTCTTCTCCAGCTGCAGGGCTTCCTAAAGTAGTATCCACTTAGGCAAGAGATGCTCAAGTCTGCTGGAAAACATCTTCTGCATTCTCTCCCTGACTCTAAAAGGGCTGCCTAAGCTGAGCCATGGTACAAACTGCAGCAGAGAGTCTAGGATATTCCTTACTTACAGGGGAAGCAATAAAGGGTGAGATTGTTACTTCTCCTTTAAACAGCTGAACAGCATTCTTTATAAAGCAGACACAGTCCTGTTTCCTGTGATGCACAGAAAGAGTGGAGCAGAGCACAGACAGGGAGCACTAAAAGTCACCCTAGAGCCAGCTTTGCATTACGCAGTGCTGCAGTGCCTGTGCTGTAAGGGTGACTGAGCAATCTTCTAGATGAAAATCAGCTGTGAAGAATAAAATGCCAGCACAATTTTCTGATGGTTGGTTTTCACTTCTTCCTCTGTTCTTATTTTTGCCTTTATAAATATTTTATGCTTAATTGGTTTATTACTGGGCTTATTGTTTGAGGTGAACATGAGGCCAGAGAGGCAGGGAAAAATTAACTGCTGGTCCTGCTACTGGACTTGGTTGCAGGTTTCCTAACCAAGAGTGTTCATGCATTGATTTAACTGATGTGATAAGACACACCTGTCAAACCTTTGAAAGGTGACTGTGTACTACCCTGAAAAGGCAGCAATTAAGAGTGATGAGGGCTGAGAAACAAAATTCTTTCAAGTTCTCCAACTGTGCATGCAAAAGGACCAAGGTACCCATTTGAATTTCTTTGAAAATCAATATACATAATATTAGAGCTATGATTTAATCATGGCATGACTGATTTCTAGGCACTGCAAAGATTTGCTTACCTCTGAACCACTGTTTTTTCTCTTTCCAGTATGTGCCTCTGTATAATAAATGTTGTCTGACTTCCTTTACCTTGACCTGTACTTTATTATCCAGCCTGAATGCACTGGGAGCCAGAATGTGCAAACTCTTGGGGTAAAAAATTGCATCAGAGGCAAGATCCCAAAGCAAGTATCCTTCAAAGAGTTGCTGCAACTATGGCTGAAACCAAATGGATTCCTCTCACCTGGAATTCTGAAGGTTGGAATGGATAAGTGACTTTTTCTATGGTTGAGATTAGGATGGAGAAAGACAGGACCAAGGCAGGTTCTCAATGGGATCCTATGGGCATGATCCTCTGAACTGCTTGGCAGTGTCACTGGGGAATGGTGGATGCATATAACTGGATGCCTGCTCATATTAAAGTTTCTTCAATCAAATCTTTTGCAGGAAATTTCCTGAAAAAGGCCAAGTCTAGATGTTCACAGTCAAAAAGACATTAGATTTTCCTCCTTCATAATATCAAAAAATAGTTATAGTTCTATATAGTTCTATAGTTCTAGTTCAATATCCCTGCATTTGTTGAATGGTCAGTGGGCAAGCGCCCAGCAGTTTTTAGAGGATCTGTGATCCAGAATCCCTTCCCAGTGCTATGGAAGCACATGGTCCTTCCCTGCTTCCCCCTCACCTGTTATGCTTCCAGATGTGCCACAGGCATAGGCCGTGAAAGATCCCACAGTTCTCCCTGAAAAGGCTTCAGGAGCAGAATGTGGCCCTTCCCATCTTCCAGCACGAGGTAACAAGGGAAGGTCTATTCTGAAATTTTCAGAGACTGTGTTTTATTTGGTTCTTTAGTGGGCTTCAGTTCTGTTGTGGCCATTGGTTTCAGTTTTGCAGTTTTTTGTTAAGACTAAATTATAAAAATGTGATGTACTTCGATGAAAAGTCAACTCTGGTAAAATATTAAAGATCCACCTTTTGAAAGCATTTTTAAAAAATTGAGATCACTTATTGTAAACATATGCCTTAAAGAATGCCTTAAAGAAGCTTAAAAGAATGGAGCAGTGCAGGCAGTGTCTTTGCCTTATGTTAAGGTCTGCTTGGCATTGGATGTGATTCCTGCCTTCTCTAGGCTAGGAGAGTGAAAGTTCTGTGCTGACCCATGTGCTCGTACCTGTCTGGATATGCCTGCCTGGAAACAGATGGGACATGCTCTCTTGGAGATAACACTGGCAGTCCCCAGCTGGGCATTGACTCCTTAGTGACTGCTAGCCAAGGGGAACAGAGTGCAGGCAAACACTATGACTAGAGTTTCAAACCAAAGACTGAGTGAGGTCTCTGGGTGCTTTACTAGGAGGGTGATAGCTGGTGCAGGGAGTGAAAGAATCCTAGGGGTGGTGAGAATGAGGAGGGAGAAACTGCCAGCTTGGATGTGTGTAAAACATACTTTGTTTTCTGCGTTTAGAGCTGAAAAGACTCTTAATCACTAATGCTTTATTTTTAGAGGTTGTTGTAGACTAGACCAGTGTCCTGGTTGCACAAGACGTCAGGCTGTGCTGCAGCTGATGAAGTAGCTGCTCTGAGACCCACAGGAGTCTGCAGTAGGAGTCTCATTTAGGAGAAAAGTCAGGGTTGAGCAACAGAGACACACCCTGAAAAAAGCTAGAGGTGATCTTTCTCTCTGGACTGGTGAGAAACTGAAATATTTTGTTTTCACTTCTCAAAATAACATGTTTTTTTACCAGCTCACAAATAATTGTAGAATTTTCAGGGAATTTCCAGAAGCCTTTTTTTTCCCATTCTGGAGTGGAAGAAGTTTTGAAACAATGGGAATGAATCAGTTCAACCCCACCCTTCATCAACAGAAGTTTCATTCTGCATAGGCACTTGGGTGACCATCTTTCACCTTCTGAAAGAGTGGCTCAAAATAAGGGCCTTGAGGAGGCTTGCAGACTACAGAAGATATGATCTGTTAATCACTGTCTCCTGGTTCCGTTCTTGTGCCATGTTAGATCCAAACAGTGAAATGTCAGAAGGTCAAGAATCAATTTTAAGCAGTAAAATACATCAAACTGTGTAGTCTGCTAAAACGTTCTGATACAGATGAATGCCTTTTTTAAAAAGCAGCTATCAAGTGAACAGCATGAAGGGTAAATCTTCTCATTTTCTGTGTGTTTTGATGAGCATTTCTGCAAGACTAATATCTGCTATAACATTTTTGTACTGCTATGTCCTGTCCTGCAGATAGGGCACAGGAATATTTTTGAACAAAAATCGTAATTCAAAATACACAATAATAGAGGAAAGGTGGGTACACATTAAAACCAAAAAGTATTTCTTTTCCTTATTTTCCTTTTTTGTTTGTTTTCAAAAATGAAAAGGGAGAAGAAATCTTGTGTTTATATTACAAACTTCTTTATTTACTCTTAAGACCAGGCCTAGAAGAGCTTCATGTAGCTTTTCATTTTTTCTTGTTAAGAAAATCCTAGCTAAGCAGAATCGTTTAGGAGTTGCCTGGAAGATAATGGTCATGCAATGGCAGTAAAAATAAATGTGACGATGGATGTTTGCTGAGTAACACTACTAAAGATACAAGAAAGAATCAAAATGCCCGAAGTCATAGGTGGTCTCTTCCATTTGAGCATGCATCCAGCTCTGACTGTTTGCAGTGGTGCATGGCTGTAAACACAGCCAGAGGGATTGCACCTTTCTGTGCCTGTCAGTCACCAAGTCAAAGTCAGTTTCTGGGCTCCCTCTACAGTCGATGGAGAAAAATCGTTACCTCTGGAGGGCAGGCTCCCCTATTTCCTCGGGACATGTCTTTTCTAGGCTTCAAGGTGACGTGGCACAGAATGAAGTGAATTGTCTGAAAACCTGAGCACCTTAATGGCAAAGATTGGAATGTGGAAATGGCCATCTCGGCTCCTACCTTTTCATTCATCACTGAATAGAAAAAAGATACTTCAGTATTTTCAGTATCTTCGAAGATGCCTTCTATCCTCTTGTAGCAGTTCCAGCAATACGTAATAGGTAATATTTCTTCTTTTACATTGATTCTAAGGTTTAACAAAAACTCATGTATACTTTTTGAATTATTTCATTAAACGTCATTAAGTGAAGCTAAGTTCCCTCTCATCCACAATCTCAATGAGAGATCTGTCCTTTGAGGATTTGTTTTTATTAGTTTCCATTGACACGGGGCAGCCTACAGTCTTCATGGTGCTATTTTCTACACTGCACTAGCTATCATATTTGGAAATATATCAGGATTCCATGAGTTTTATTCATCATAACCCTCTGCAGATTTAGCAAGGCTTGTTCAGTCTCTTTCTTAAACTATTCCTGGCTGTGACCTCATCTCTGCTGAATGATAAGGATTTGTTTTTCTTTTTTATTCCCTTTTTTTTTGTTTGTTTTTTTTGGGTTTTTTTTGGGGGGGGTGTTGTAATTATTTTTTTAAAAGAACACTACTGAAATTATTACTTTCTCTTGTTAAGGACTATGTTGTAGAAGGAGATCTTCAAGGAGATCTGAGTGCTATATTCATACAATAGACAAGAACAAGTTGTTCCAGTGACAAATACAAAAGATGAATGTTAGGATAACCTTTGTGATAAAGACTCTGTGTGAATTTAAATAAGAACTAAAATAAAAGTGGGGTCAGACAGAAGGCAATGAGATAAATTTTCTCATGTCAAAACATGCAAAATTTATTCTTCTTTGGAGATATAAATTAACACGAATCTTGCAAATGTGGTAGCCTACTGCAAAAAGAGGGAGGGAGAAAAACATTGTTTCTGCCCTCTAAAATGGACACTGTCAAAGTCAAGGTGCAAACAGCTGTAAGTAGCTCCTGAATTACTATTCACTGCTCCTAACTCCAAGTGCTAAGCCCTACCAGCAAACACTGATAAACAGTGACAGAAAATGGACCTTATTAACACTTAGAGACAGTCTCAAAATCAAAGTTAATAAGTTACAGCACTCCAGATTTTTTTTTTTTTAATATCAGAGAACAACTACTCTTTCGACATGTTCTTAGCACTACATACTGAATAAAAGTCAATAAGTAGTTGTGAAACAGAGCTTTGTTTTCACAGGGTGCATGATTGATTCTCTTTTGCAATGTCCCACCACAGCCACTGTGGTTGATTTAAAAATGTCATGCTACGGTTATATTGAAAATATACAGGTTTAAGCCACTCTGGCTTGTTCCGTACTTTGTCCCTAAATTAAACAAAAAATAAAACCTCTCCATAATCAGGCTATAAGGACTGTCATATTTCTGAACTTGGCTTTGAAAAGGCAATTTTTCTTAACATTGTGTACACTAGATTCCAGTTTCATCGTTGCTGCCAAGTGTTCTAACAGAGCAAAGGCAGGACTGGAGCTCATACATCAAGAGCACTGTGGTTCCCTGGTAAGATTCCCAAACTGTAACATACACAAGAAAGCAGTAATTGCTTTTTCTGCCCCTCCCCCCCTTAAGTTTTGTTTTTACATTGTAGAAGATATAAATACTGAAATAAAAAGTTCTTCAAATATGGTAGAGAGTAAAGACTAATTTTTTTTAAATGCCTCATAAAATAGGAATAACTATCTCAGGAATAATTTGGGGCTTGCCATGAAGGTCTTACAGAAAATGCATTGTATTCATAAATAAAGACAGACTATTAAGTGATACAGTACCATTAAAAAAACCATAGGAGCACTTGGGATTGTGGAAACCAAACTGTTCCTTCAAGTGCATGTGTGAAAACTCTATGATGTGTAGTAGAGAGGAGCTTGAATTTTACTCAAGACCACCAGCAGCCATGCTCAGCTTTCATACTACTACGCAAGCATGTCTAAAAGTGTAAGAAAATGAGTGTTGAGCTCTACAGCTGCCTTACACATCCAGAGAGGCAGGCTTGCTCTCCCACGTGCATCTCCACAAGTTTGTCCTACCCTGGAGTCAGTACAAAAACATACTGGGGGAAACCTGAAAGGAGGCCACAACAGTCCTCAAATCCAACCCTAGCCAGTCTATTCAGTCCTCTGGCATAACCTGGGAACTCCAAGCTGCTTTATTAACTGAGCACATTATTTTCTGTGAAGGTGATTGGTGTCAGTGCCGTTTACAATGTAGCTTTATCAGGGGCACATGCAGGTCTAACACACCACAGACAATCTATAATGTTGTAAACATAGTAAACTCTTTATAACTACAACAGAGATGTACAAACGTATGAACAGCTATATAGATAATATATTGATCTCCCCTTCCCCAAAGCTACCAGGTGTGCTTTGGGTGCTTTGCTCTGCTACTGAATAATTTTCCACGGTCTTTTCCATCATATTTCTAAGGTGAAAAAGCTTATTATCCCAAAGTGGCTCTCACCTCTCAGGCAGTTGAATAAATAGTGATATCCCCTGCCTGGCTGATGAACAGCACAGCACTGCAGCCAGAGTTCAAACTGTATATTTATTGAGGACTCCCATAACAGTTCAGATTTCTAATAAGTTAGGTGTGCATATACTCATGCAGATTCTGTCAGATCCCTTTGCCTTCAGTCTGTCTCTTTGACACATTGGACAAAAGGCTAGGATAGGCTATTTTGCATCTGTTCCTCAGAAGCAGCTGTATTTTATTATCCCCTGCATCCCTAGGCCTCTATTTCCACAGATGCCCTGGTATAGTTCAGGTGGGTTTTAGCCCCACAGCCAGTGTGTTCCCTTAAGCTGGAGTCCTTCAGCCCAGTAGCTGCAGCATGAGCCTGTCTGATGGGGCTGCCCCATGGCTCCTCTTGTGCAGCTCCTGGTGGGATGAGACTCTTCATTGGTGACCTGGTCTGCACACAGGAGTGTTTCTAGTCGGCCCAGGCATCACTGAGCTGGTCTTCAGAAAGTCCCCACTGAGATGTGACTTGAGGACTTGTTCACAGGGCCGGGAAGGACTGAACAGGGAAGGGTGGGAGGGGTCAGGGCAAAAGCTCCTTGATTCAGCCCTGCTGCTGAGGCGTGTCATGAGATTGTGGTTCCAACAGTGGAGAGGTTGCCATGCTGTCCCAGGTGGCACAGCTTCAGATCTTCTCATTCAGAAGTGGCCACACTGCCATGTGCAAATGCCTGTTGACTTTCTGCCCATGTGCTTATGGAAGCACCCAAGCTGTGTGTATGCAGACAGGCTGAATGCAAGTGTATACATACTAACTCTCCAACTTCCATTCCTACTTACACAGGAATGTTTTTAGCTTTATAAAACATGTGATTAATTTAGATTGTCTCTCTGCTTTTAACATTATTATTTTCAGTATAAATCTTTGGTAAGGTCACCAGGTGCCCCAGTTTCATAAGCGCCCCATTTTCATAATGACAGCCATGGAGAAATTAAGGTGCTCTAGTTTTAAAAACTGTTGGAAAATCTTCTGCTACCTTGGATGGATAATTATTAAGTCTTTTTGAAAGAGAAAAAAGATTGTTACAGGAAAGAGAGGCATTTTAAGGTGACAGCAAAATAAAATAGTAGTTTTGGTTTTCTGTTTAAAGTGCATCAAACTCTCCTTGATCATTTACTATTATGTTTTCCTGCCATGCCAGGTTGCTCATATTCATATACATTTCAACCAAAATTCAGATTTAAATGAACAGTAATTTTATTCACTGTCAAGATAGATAGTTACAGCTGTCAAGAAAGCTATCAGGCTTTATTGCACCTGAATTTTTCCTAATACTACCGTAGAAACTGAAACCAGAACACTGTTCCAATGCATCATTTCGTTTGCAATGAAAATATGTTTATTATTTTTTTTTTCAAATTAGTACTTAGTTTATATCACACTTACAAGCTGAGACAAACTCTTGCTTGTTCTTCCCTGGTTTCATCTAACAGGTGAGTGAATCTGAAGCAGAGAGTGAATGGTGCCAAGTTATTGATGGTGTCAACCCCATTTTCCATAGCTAGTTCTGGGTCTGACTGCTGAAAGTCCCACCCCCAGAGGTGGACTTTCAGTACCTTCCTGTCCATGGTCAAATTCATAAAAATTAAAGTCAAAAGTATGTGAAAAAGAAAAAAAGAGTTAGGAATATGAAAGCCAGGAAAAGGCTGTTTAGGAAACAGCAACAAGCTCTACTTGGTCATGGATAAATTTACATACCTTTTTAGAATTGCCATGCTTCTGTTTAGATGTCCTCATGAGAGCTCTGAAGCAAAGCATCTGAGCCAAGCAAAGAGCCTAACATCTGGCATTCAAAAAATTCAAGTATCCTTGAAACTATATACAACAGCAAACCTCATTCCTCTCTTTGCCCTTTTTTTTTCTTTAGTATTTGTTTAGCACTTACTTTCCCTAACAGTCAATGACAACAATTATTAGTTTTGTGGATTCCTCATTGAATGCCTTAAGTCAGTTTTTTCAAGTTGGTATGCTCTCCACATTTCCAATTATATCAAGGTAATAAAGCAAAATTAATTTTCATTCTGCCTAACCCATGCTTTCATATCAATCTTGATCAAGTCAAAGCCCAATGGCAAAACCAAAATGGACCAAAACTTGCCATTCCTTTTTAATTTTTTTTAGAGAGCACACCAATGATAATCTGTTAAATAGCAATGATGATGTTGAAATGTACAATAAACTATAATGCCATGATTAAATGAAACAACATGGCTCCAGTATGTTTCGTTTGTTCACCTTATTTCTTAATTTCAGACCGCAACTGGTCCTGCATGTCTGTTCTAAAGGGAATTTGATTATATCCTCCCATTGCAAGGCAGCTCCTTGTGCATGTTCAGGAGTCCTGTAAGCAGATTATAAGCTCTATAAACATGTTTCCTCAACTGGAATAGAAAAAAACCCAAACAACCAGATTGCCTCATAGCTCTTGCTTTGAAAGGGAGCAGCAGCATGCTTCTAGCTTCCAGTTCTTGCTGCATGGGCTGCTTCATTAAAACCTTTCACCCTCCTAATGGGGTGGGGAAACCAAACCTAAGAGATAAAAATCCCACAATAACTGCACAAAATTTAGTTCCCTAATGGGGTTTAATATTATTAAAATAAGAAGCATCACCCTGTGCTCAACAGCACTTCAACTAGTATAACTAGGGTATGGAACATGAAATATGCCTCCAAGGCAAAACATTTAAATTTAATCTGCAACAGCAAGTCTAGGACAGCACTGCTGTGGAGGTTAGACTGCTGTCAAAGTGTGCTAGTAAAGATGGGGAAAGTTTACTGACATGGCCAAAGTCTGTCCAAAAATACAGTTCATGCCTTCCTCCAGAGAAAAACCATATGATGGAAAGGTCAGTTCCAGCACTGAACATGAGTCTTCAACCAAGTTCCTAATCCTGAGTTTTTCATGACACAACTTCCTAGATCCTTACCCAAGTACCAACATGGCCACAGCCTCTGGCTCCTCTAAGGCAGCAGCTGTCCCCTAGGCCAGAGGGCTGGGGCTGCTGGGAGAGTCTCACAACAGCCACATCAGCAGGGAGCAGCTTTCAGAAGATACAACAAGTATTGGGAAGTATGATGAAAGGAGAAGCAGCAAAACAGCAGCAGTGTCATGGCTGTATAAACACACTCATAGGGTGTTTGCACCTTGAGCACTTAATAGAGATCGTAGGGTCTCCAACTAGTAAAGTAGAAGTGGGAAAGGTCCACTGAAGGCAATGACAAGGGCCAAAGAAGGGAAATGGTGTTATAAATGAAGAATGACTAGATGTAAGAGCTCACCAGGTGGGAAATGGAGGAACACAGCACAGGTAATATGCTGGCTGACATCATTGTCAACAGGGAATGGATTTTCCTCGTCTTCTTCAGTGCAATGAGGCCCTAGTGAAAGCAATAAATTGTATATTTAGAGCATCAACAACAACAACAAAAAAGAGACTATTTTTCACATCTTGCATAATGGATTTTACAACTGGAGATGGTGGAGTTAAAAGTTTGCATGATGTCAAGAAACAGTTGGACAAATCAAGGGGACAAAAACTGCATTAGTGACTGCCAAAGGAAAAGACTCTATCCCTGCCCAGGAGGTCTCTGAGCCACAGTTTGCAGAGACTGGAAGAGCATTATGAGGAAGTATTGCTGAGCATGTCAATATTCTTAGATAATTATTATTGATATTTTTTTATACTGGTAATATATTTCTAGCCCTTCCAGGCATGCTAAAGGACAAACAGCTAGATAGACTTTTCTTGGCCTAACCTTCTTGATATTTTATTTTGAGTATATTAGAAATGGAACTGGAATAATGTAAAAGGGAAACTGATAGTTTAAAATATGTGGAAGATACAAGGGCAGATTTTTGTTGTTGTTGTTGTTGCTATTGTTGTTGTTTAAAGCACAGCCCACCATGGCTCTTGTGAAAATAATTTTGATGGTTTCAATCATCTTGGGGGCAGCAAAACTATACAACTCTTTTGCAGCCAGTAAGTGCTGCACGTAATTTTCCCTGGATGATTGGCTCTCTGGAACATCCATGATAGCTTTTGACAATTCACTGGTCTCTTTGGGAACAGAAACAATTTCTGACATACTAACCTGTGTCTAATAAGAGGGCTCTCATGATTTTCTTTCATATATCAATTCTGACTTCTCTGGCAAACAGAGAATCCTTTGATTAACAGCAAAACCATCCATAATGCATGGAACACACTGTTGTACATACCATGAAATACTTGTTCTATAAAGTCACCATGAATAATATTATTTCATCAAATGATTGTGGTCTCTCTGGTTACAGAAAAATAATATATGTCATGTTAAAAAAATCAAATGTGCCCACTGTTGTCAGGATATCGTTGTGTTATAAAGGCAAGTAGAGCTTGCAGCCCACACATCAGACCTGTACTGACAATTAAATTCCAGCTATCTTCTGTTTGTCATTTTGAAAATGCAGGCATACATTTTAAATGTCTGAGTTTTACGTGAACTTAAGCAGAAATCTATTTTCTGTACCAGAATTTATTCTTTTGATTTATGGCATTGATTCAGGCCTCTGAGCCTTTCAAAACACCAGAATGTACTCTATGTTGCACTTCAAATTATATAACTACATTGCCTGTAGCTGCATAGGCTTGGGGTTGATTTTTATAAATTTTCTTGCTTTCTATAATAGGAATGGGAAGGTTAATGGCATCTGAAACAGTTCAAGTTGCTGCATTTCTGAACTGAAGTAATCTATACCTGGCCATACTGTGGTCTTTACACAGTCAATAACTTTTATGACAGCAGCTGTCTGTTGAATCTAGAAGAAGGGAGCTGAGTATATTTGCCTGTAATTATCATTGAGCAGTACATTAAATATAATTTCTGGTTACTATTGTTCCACTCTCATCCAGGAACATCTGAGTCTCCATTTTTATGTGAAAAATGTTGCTGGAGGAATTATATGCACCAAACAGTGTGCCCTTGATGTGATGTGAATTGATTTTCCTCCATTTACAAAAAATGAAGTCTAATATAGAAAAGAGAACTAAACCAATTTCATACGTTGATGAACATTTTCGTGTTTTTTTTTCCTTGGAAAGGTTATGCTCATTTCTACAGAAGGCAAGAGATATGCAGAAAATAACTGATAGTCCTGAAAAAAATGCATGTGTTTGGGTTTTTTTCAGAGACTAGTTCTGTATCTTTGCTGGGATTTTTTTGGTGGTTTTTTTTTGTTGTTGTTGTTTTGTTTGTTTGTTTGGTTTTTTACTACACCTATAAGTAAAACCTTCTGGAGAAGAAGCAATAGGTAATTTATTTGTGCCCAGATTAAAGAAAACACTTGTGTGAAAAAATAAATAGAACTTACAATCTCTCCTTGAGTTGCGAAGTGCATTTTGCTTTTGCTGATCATACTTCAGGAAAACACATTGTCACTAGCTGTAGTAAACTCCCTCATTTCTAAAGTACTTCTTATTTTAATCATTAAGTGTACTTATATCAGAAATAAAGTAGAGGAGAAGAGAAAGGGATATTACTTTTACAGTCGTTTTTCATATTAGAAGTATTTGAGCTTCTGAGTTCTGAAACACTTTCAAAAAAATAATTTTTCACTCTGTAAAAATATACTTGAGAGTAAATATCTAGAACAAAGATTGCCTGAACTTCTGCTGGAGCATAAACAAAATAGCCGTCTTCAAAAATTAAATCAACTTTTGCTTCAGTGAATTGGAATTCATTGTTAATCTCAGTGGGATCTGGTCTGCAAACATAACCTTTGTGAATGTGATATTGTACTTCTTGAAGACAGGGATGTTTATCTTACTTGGGAATTTTTCTGACATGCACCTCTTGGTCTGTATTTATTTATCTTGCTCCTGTTGTCTGTTCCCATTCTTGCTCATGATTTTTTGGTACATGGTGTGACCTGTACTTAACAACTCCTAGCAAATGATAGTCTCACATTTTAATGAAGTACACCATTTATAGAAAGAGATGGACAGAGCCACAAGGAAGAAGAAGGCTTCTGTGTGTGGAGAGCAGACTGGCTGGTGTGACCGTGCACCTGTCATGAACCAATGGAGGCACACAGTAGCAGACAACCTTTGGAGCTCAGATGATGAGTGGCATTGTGCTGGACGTGGACCTGGGCAGTGAGGGAACAAGGAATGACATTCAGCAATTCATCAGTCATCAGATAGAGCAGAGGCTGTGTGGCAAATCTGTATGATCCAGCATCTTCCATTGCTAAGAAAGAAATAAGGGTCTTTCATGGTCTTGTTGTAAAATGTCATCAAAATGTGACATTTTCCCCATAGTACATCTCTGAAAAGTTGAGGTGCCCCGGCCCCCCACACAGCTGTCTGCTTCTTAAACAGAATCCTTGGTAGTGTCTCACTTCTGCAGCAGAATTACAACATTCATACAACAGTGGTGGTCAGCAGAAGATTTGCACACCAAGAGCATGCTTTTAAACCATGCTTTTAAAACAGAGAAGCACTTCTTGGGCTCTGAATACAAAACACTTAAAATTTACAACCCTAAGGACTGAGTCTCAGAGTGAGTGAAGAGATATATTAGTGCTTCAAAAACACCATATATATTCTAAAGGTATTTAAAACCTCTTAAAATGTTAGCTTTTTCCAAGGAAAGGTCCATGTTTCCTGCTTGAAGTTTGCCTGGAAGAAACTGCCCTTCAAACAGCTTCCAGGACATGCTGTCTCAATGTTATTCACCACGGCTTCATATGGATTGTGTGGCACTGTGACGCTCCACACACAGAGAGAGAGAGACTTACATTTGACTCTAATGATTCATGTAGGAAAAGAGAGCTTTATTTACGTTACATGACTATTTATAGAATTCCAACAATGAGTATGGATTGGACAGTGATGGTAAGACCTTTTGACTTTATTGGTCCATCACATGTCTCTCAATTCTCTCTTCCTCCAAGGAGGAATGCAAAACAATTCTTGTTTAGAAGAAAGAGCGTGAGAAAGTATACAAAGAATCTGTCAACATCAGAAGGCTGAAACACCAGGGCAACAGAATTGTACCTGGCAAGTGTCTCAGGAAAGGTCTTGGGTCTAAAGTGAATGACCCTGCAAGAGATCCTCAATACCCTGTAAGAAAAGTGTAACCTCAATTTTAACCTTAATGCTGGATTTTATAAAAGTAAACTTTGAATTAAAACATAAGTCTTCATAGGATTAATTCTTTAAAGAAAATTACACTAAATTAAACAGATATGAAGAAATAAATATTAAAACAAATTCCCACTTAAATGTATATTTATCTAGAGAGAGGAAGAGAGTTGCCTTTCACATATGTGCATAACAAATCTGTACAATCTTTACCTGTGAATATTCACATGTGCATATACACATACATATACATGTGTGTGTGTATATATCTGAAACAATTTATTTCGACTTCTTTTCAAGTAGAAGGTTTAACTTAAGTTCATTGTGCTAGTATCAGCTAAGGAAAGTTGACAGCAGCTTCCACTTTGCTGGAAGTTGAGAGATGCCTGATGAACCTTTGTGGCCTCTGATGGGATGAGGCATTAGCAGCTCTTTGTGTTGCCAGCTTTCCTCTGGAAGTGGTTCTGGTTCTTAGTAAACAAGTTCTGTGCAGCAGCTATGACAGGGATGTAATGAGGACGTCTTGTTTATCATTGAACAGACACCTGAAGACAGAGGGTTGAATTGCTGCAGAGGAGCTCATCCTCATCACCTGGCCATCTCAGTGGTAAAGACACATGGATTACTGAGGAATACTCCAGGTACACAGTATTTAAAGTTTGTTTTACCATTGAATGAAGTTTTGGTGGATGATTTGAGTTACAACCCTCTGCAGTAAGGTTTTGTAGACATGCTATTTGTTTTGGTTTGAAGTATGTAAAGTGAGTAAGTAGCTGCTGGAATTTAGACATAAGAGATTGTTTTCTGCCTTCTTTGATGTTGATATCCTGTATAGACCTCTAACTAGCTATCAAATATTTGCCTATTTGCCAGTGGATTCTGCACAAAACTCTAAATGCTTCTTAATGATGCACTTGTCTACCTGTTTATCATATTACTAAAGCCTCTGTCATTCCCCTGAAGTACAGTTTTCAACATTAAGATTTAAGAACAAGAGAAGTGAAAGCAAGTGGGTGGCAAGGCTGTCTTCCTGACATGCTGCACTGCCAGCAAGAATGCATTATCTTAGGGAAAATAGTACTAGGTCAATAGAAATACCTGGAAAGCAATAGCATATCAGTGCCCATTCATTTTAGACATGTTTCATCACAGATGTTGCTAGTTATTGCTTTCAGCAGCAAAACCACAGACATTTTGTAATAGAGTATATTTTTAACACTGCATGTTGCAGATAAACCTATAAAGCCTGCAATCTGCTAATGGAGTTTATATCTTGATTTTCCTTGATGTTGTGGCTCAGTGAGAATACAACTAGTTGTGATTCTTTTACTCAATTTTTTTCTCTACTTTTTTTTTTTTTTGCTATAGTAGCAAAACAAATGCAACAGCTGGAAGAATAATTATACCTCAAAATAGTGCATTTAATAAAGGCAAAGAGGTGGAATTAGCTTCTGGAGAAGACATATTTAAATCATGGCAACATCAGGAACTGTGGATTTTCCATCTCTGTCTCTCTGACAATTTCAGATGGTGAACTGAGAATCAGGTTGTTGAATGAGGTGGTGAACTGAGACACTGACCTGTAATCTACTGTCCCAGTTGAATGTAGACAAGCAGAAGGCTTAGGATCCAACTGCACTAGACACCTCCTGAGGCCCCTTGCAGCCTGAATTATCCCACAGGGAGAGGAAGACCATGTCAGTGCCTTGCTGGCATGCAAACAGACATGGGTTATACACATGTGCAGCAAGAACAGGGGTGACTGTCATGGAGCACAGCTCTCTCCTGCAGTGTGAATAGGAACTGCTTTGACTTAAGAAGAAAAAAATTAATAATCAAAGATTCATTAGGTAGCTGTTACCTTTGTTTTAAAATCATATTACAATGTCACTCACTATTATAATTATGATTACTTTGACATTCTCTAGACCCAAATCGCAGTATTTTGAAATGAAAACAGCTTCCCAAATAATGCTTATGAATATTCCTACAGGAGTCTTTGAAGTGTCTGTTACTTGGTTTTTTTAATAAAAAAAATATCAGAAAAATAGAAATTCCAAGAGTCTATCTTCAGTGTCTTGGCAATGTTCCTTTTAACACCTCTACACCCTCTATAAAAATGGAAATGGCACTGTTGGCATTAAAGCCGCTTCTTTATCTCAGAGTAGTGTAGGGAAAGAGAGACCAATAAGCCTTGAAAAGAGTTTTGCAATTGTTTGTAACAAATGCAGGAAATGTGAGGGAAATGGAAGTTGTTCTTCTATGTGCTTTAATACCAAAGTCTTCTTTATCCATAACCTTTTCCTTGCAGTTAGTAATTAGCAGTTTATTATGCTGAGAACTAATTTCTTCTTTCTGACTTTTAACCAGCCTAATTAAACCCAGTCATTAATGTGAAGACTGTGTATGAAAGAGACACTTTATACCTGATCAAACAATTATTTTGGAAGGTATAACTATAACTTAAAACTATTCAGTATATTTTTTGGTTGATTGGAGATGTGACAATGGCACAGCATATTAACAAAATAATGGAGATGAATGGCTATGGAATATCAAATTATTTTTCTGCTCTGTTTCTTCGATGAAAACTATGTAAAAAAGTTGTCTTGTAATGATGAAAGGAAATATTTGTAAAATTAGCATGCAATTTTCATTGCTTGCAATGAAGGTCTTAAGTTTTTAATGAAAAACTGTAGTAGACTACTAGTAGTCACTTTTTTGTCCTTACTCCTGTGTAGCATTAGTTTAAGTCTTATGTCAGTTAGTTTTATGTCCATTGAATAAATAATTCATTCTATAATAGATCGAATCAACCATTATTAAAGGACTTGTGAATGAGAGTGGGCTTTGGGATGTTCCTCAATATAGCTACTGCCTGCTGCCAGAAGCCTGAGCAAAAGGCAAGGACTTACCTAAACCCCCACATCCATTCCTCACACCCTATGGACAGATTTAGCTAGATTGGTCATTGTGGAATTTACTATGTATCCAAATTGGTTTTCTGCCAAGAGAGAGGACTATGCAGTGAGGAGATTCTCCATGTCAGTAAGGCTGTCAGAAATGGGAAACCAGGATGGCTACAGCAGCCTGAAAGGGGGCAAAAATTAACACTGAGTTTTGTCTAGGGTTTGAACTTGGTGAAGTCACAAAATTCTGACTGAATTGGAAAGACTTAATATCTGGAGAAATTAGGTGAAAATATAATTGTCCAAAGAGGGTGTAACTGGCCATGTTCTGTGTATAGGAAAGGATTACCACTCCTTTCAGAGCTTATGCCCAAGCAACAGGGGGGGCTGCAAACCTGACTGTCCACACAGCCCAAGGGATTTCTCCAGGCATCTCCTTGAGTGCATATTATCCAGAAAGGGAGGAAAATAGAAGAAAAAAGGCTGGATCTATATATTCAGAGGGAAGTGTACTATGAACAACTAGTCTATGATACCTTTTAGGTATCATACTTAGTATATCCCTGCTGCCAATCATCATGTTTTATGGCTCCCAGCTTCCAGACATGAAAGATTGTGCCAGTTGTATACACCCTGCCTTTAGAATAAGATTCTTGTATCTAAGGTATTGCCAAGCACTTTTATAAGTAAGTTTTTTGATCTTTCAAACTAATGATAAAACTCACATAAGCAAAGAGAATGATACAAAGATTGAGATGCTGTGTGTAGTTTTGATAGGGAAAAAAGCTGAACACTCAAGCATATTGAAAACCAAAGCAAAAACCTAAAGAATGTTTCCTTTATGCTTCAGGCATTAACAAATACCAGTCAGTAGGAACTGGGAAATCATATTCCCTCTGAGCAACTAAAACATCAGTTTTGTGGACTTTACTATTAGCCTGTCACATGAAAAGTCTGTTACGGATCACTGTCACATCTGATGGTGCCAGACGTAAAGGCTGTGGGGTTAGATCCTGAATGGCTACTCTTGGTTTCGTACTTTCTGATAAAAGAGAAACAACTGCTTTGCATGAAATAATGTAAGAAAAAAAACCTCAGTTTTATTTTTGAGAATTGATTGTTTATTTTTATTTAGTAAAGCAGCAGGGAGCAAAGTTGTGAGATTTTTTGGCTTTCTGCCCATTGTCTGCTCATATCAAGGGCAACACAAGCCCCAACCAGCAATACATTGTCAGCTGTGCATGTGTGTTATTTCCAGGTTCTGAATCCAGTCTAGAATAATCCTTTCTAGTGTGGGCAAGAATCACTATAACTGTTGCTTAGGGAGGGCATATGAAATACACAAAAGGTGAGCACTTAACAAAAGTAAAGATAACAAATCTGTGTTTTGTTTGAAGCATCCCCAGCACCAGTGCATGTGGGGAAAGGGTGACTGGAAAAGCATAAAAGAGTGGGTTGTAAACTGCTCAGCATCTCTGAAAACGCAGGACTTTAGGACATCCACTTCTTATATGAGGAGTCCAGATCTGCATGTGTCCCATCCCACCACACTGGTTTCACATTTAGGCCAACTGAGGGACCATTTGCTACTTTGTGATTAGACCTGTGCCTCTGCAAAAGTTTCTGTTCTGCACATGAAAAATACTAAGGTTTTTTGGTTTCTTTTTTATTTGTTTGTTTTTTGTTTGTTTTTTGGTGGTTTTTTTGTTTTTGTTTTTTTGGGTTTTTTGGTAGAGGGAGGAGGAAGACAACATACTTATATAAAATCAGAAAAATTAATAGAATCATAGAATCATTAAGGTTGGAAAAGACCTCTAAGATCATTGCTTTTGACCCTAAACCCACTACCTCTGTGTTCTCCACTAAACTGTCTCCAAATGCCATATCCACCTGTTTTTTGTACACTTCCAAGGATGGTGGCTCCATGACTTCCCTGGGAAGTCTTTTCCAGTGCCTGACCACCATTTCAGTGAATCTAAATCTCCCCTGGCACAACTTAAGGCCATTCCTTCTCACCCTGTCACTTATTACCTGGGGGAAAAAATCTCACCCACCTTGTTTCAACCTTCTTTCAAGTATTTGTAGAGACCAAAATGGTTTCCCCTGAACCTTCTTTTCTTCAGGCTAACCAGCTCCAGCTTCCTCAATCCCTTCTCATGAGACTTGTTCTCTAATTCTATTCTATTCTATTCTATTCTATTCTATTCTATTCTATTCTATTCTATTCTATTCTATTCTATTCTATTCTATTCTATTCTTCAGAAAACTTTTCATTTTGATAGCGTTTTCATAGAATTTATTTTGACAGAAAGAATTATTATGTTAGAAAGTTCCATATATGAATGGGTAGTTATACCACAGATCATGAAAATTTAAGTGGAAAAGTAGATGAAATTCTGTTGAAGATTCATGCTGAAACAATTAATGCATGGCCAATGATATTATTCTGAATGGCTTATGGGAGCGTTGCCATGAACTGCATTATTTACAGCTGAAGCATTCCTAGAGAAGAACACCTAATCAAGTAAATGTTAAGTTTCTGATCAGTGAAATAGTAAATATTCCCAAAGAAACATCTTAAAAAGCATTTTGCCTTCACATTGCCCCAGTCCATTCTACTTACAATCCAACAAAACAGTTGATAGTTCCCACCAAGGTTATGATCTGAAACAAGCAGTGAAAAACAAGATTTTTGAGTGATAATGAACAGTTTTGCAGTCTTATCTTCATCAGCTACACTCTACCTTAAGTGTTTCTACACTTTAAGATAGGAATGCACCTTCTTTGTAGAATGAGTAACTTCGCCCTCCCTGAGGTTCATGTGAGTAAAGGGTATTATTTAAACAATTTACAATGCTATTCCCATTGGTCAGGATCTCGAGTGCCTTACTTTATAATTTTATCATAATCTTCTCTGCCTCTTGTACTGTGCTTTTCATTACCTGTGGATGAGATCAGGTCCTCTGTTGGAGCTGCTGCTTGCTGGCTTTCATCATTAGCAGATTACATCTTTCAGGACTCATGGGTGTGCACTGCTGGAAGTTATCTGGTGATCACACCTTCACTTAGGTTTCTAAAATTTCTGAATGTGAACTAGTCACTGCAGCCTCTGTCTAAAAAGCTCAAAATCTTCTTCTCATAGATGTCTACAGCAGTGGGGAGGAGTTGCCCCCTAGAGCTGTTACGCCTCCAAACTGACTAGTGCAGCTAAAGAGAGCCCTTTTGATCTGACTTACATATCTGCATTTTCAGTGGTCATTTTCAGAGATGAACTTTGCCCCAAAGACGATTTGGTTTGAAATATGCTGTTTGGCTCTGCTGATCATGTCACACCTTTATGTTCATAATTAAATACACCTCGTAGACTTGGATTTCTAGAGTGAATAGCCTTAATTAAAATATAATAGTAAATTTCCTCCATATGTTGCTATTTATTTTCAGTCTGCTTTCCTGGGTTTTGGAATATTCATAGACAAATCATGAAAGTAGAGTAAAACAATCAAAGCTAATTAATTTGAAAATTAAGAGCAGGATTTCCTGGATCACTCATAAAATATTATTGTCTCATCTCTAGTCACACTTCCTCTTAGATAATACTGCCTAGAGATGATCAAGGGCATAGGTATTACGAGGAAACATCTGCATGAGGTACTTCTAGCAGTGCAGATCCTATTTGAGGTCCACTGCTTATGTCATAAGGCTGAAGTAGAAACAAGAATGTGTCCCAGAAGACAGTCTCTGCTAAGTGAAACCAGGGAAAAATAATTAGAAAGTGAAGCTTCTTATGAGCTCAATTAAAAGACTGCTTCAAATTTACAAACCTTATCTCCCTGGCCAGCATAGCTGATAGAGAGAAACAGCTTCATCCAGAGGGCAATTCAGAGTATGAAAATCTAGATTCTCATTAAGCAGAGGTTTCTCAGCTAAAAGACAGACAATAATTTTTAGTAACAAAAATTATCTAGAACACCTGTCTTCATAAGAAAAAAAAAAAAGTTTCAGCACTTGTTACTGCTGTACCTGCCAAACTGAGTGAGACTTACTGCAAAGAGTAAGGTCTCAGGAGTTTGCAGTGTCACAGTGGTTCAGAGTTGAATGCAAACATTCCCATCCTTCATCACTCTTAATCACTTTCTCATTTCCAACTCTGCTGAGTAACACAGTGAACATTCCCAACTTCGTGTTGGGAGCTTTCCAGTCTCCATCAGATCAGCTAACATTGTTTGGATTACAACATTTATAAAACTAATTTATAAAATTAGGGAGATATTTCCATGATTTATGTAATTTTAAATATTGTTTTAGGCTTAGACTTTGGAATATTAGACTGCTGATGCAGATAGTAAGTTTTATACTTGTTTATCATGAGAGAAACACCACCAACAACTTAGTCTTCAAATATGCTGAAAATCTAGTAGGCATTTTAATCTGTTCATATAACAATACATTTATAGATGACAACATTTTTTTTACATGGGATAATTCCAGCAACATTTATGTGTCCCTTCTGACAGACTTCTTAGCCTCCATTATTAAAAGAAGGATTGCCTTCAAAGACTATGCTTTCTAATTTGCTGAAAGGATGTTAGATGAAGATTTTACCACGGGGAGATTAAGAAACAGTTGTTTTGCAGGCTAAGCCAAATGAAAGGACATGTTGCATCTTTGCAGCTGAATGCCTGATTGAACACCCAAATACTGTTTCTTCTCCTACTTGTAATCTGAAAATTTGTGTGGCTTCAGTCCAGGCATGAAAACTTTTTTTTTCTTTTTTTTTTAATTTTCTGTTCTAATAATTCAATCCCTACTGATTTGGTTGCCTATAAATAATCTGTAAAGAGAGCAAAAAAGTAGTATTGGTAGGTGCACATGATCCTGACAGAAAGAGATTACACACCCAACCATTACTCCAAAAAAATAGAACTAGATGCATATCACTTATTTTTATTGATAATTTTAAAATACACTGTGAATTTATATAAGATGGAGATATAAATAAACCTGCCTTAATGCAGTAGTTTTCAGAATTCTCAAATCAATTTGATCAATATTTCAAAATATTAGAAAAAAAAATAAATCAATGGTGTAAAAACAGTGCATTAAAATTCATTCTACATGTACATTCCTTATTAAGGAACAAAACAGCTTTATGATATATGTTTCTGTGAGTAAATTTTACTGAGTTATAGCACAACATTAGCAGACATTTCTCAAAGGCGTGTTCTAAAATCTTGAACTTGGGGGCATATAATGCATTTGAAAATGTGTACTGAATTTGGAGAAGAAAGTATGCAAAATGTGCATTCTAGTTAAAATTCAATGTTTTTTATTTCATTGCTGCAACATCCTTGGCTTTTACTGTCACTTTTCAGACAAATGCAGGGAGACATTTGCCTGCTCAAAGCACTGGTGGAAAGTCTATGGCCATGATCCTGCCACTGATAGCACACAGGAGGAAAGTTGCCTCTAAATCGAGTGTCCATGAAGACAAAGGGTAGTTTGAGGATGAATCAAGCAGTTCATGAGCTTTCATTTGAAGTGCTGTAAGCCTTAGACCTTAGCTTTGCTCCTCCTGATCTCTCACTCTTACCTTCAAAGGCTGCAGGATGAACCTACATTCACACAGAGTACATATAAAGATATAGAGATGAGATATAGATAAAACACAGAGGAAGGATTCAGCACACTCTGTAAGCTCTCAACAGAGCCAGACATAATAGAGCATTATTGGTAAGGAAGCAAAGAGTGAAGAATTATGGCCTAGAGATGGACTAAGAAGGGAATTTTGTTCTCATGGGAAATCTGCTCGGAATGATGTTTCTTTTCTAAATTTAAACAAAAGTTGAAATTCAAAATTTTTCAAGAACCAACAGGAAATTCAATAGGATCTCAGTCTAGGAAACTGAAATTTCCTTCTCTCAATAGGATAAAATTTATTATATAGAACAAAAAACTGCATGTAAAAGCCTTTTAGTGTACATTAATATCATATAAATAATAAGCTTAATGCAATTCTTATTTTTAGTTTTATCAAGAAAAAATTGTAAATCAGGATATTGATCCTGATAGATTTGTGTTTCAATGAACAGCTGTTTTTTCTCATCAGTAGAGTTACAATAGTTCTAGGTCCTGAATCACTCACTGGAGATCTTCTGACTACATAAGGAAAAGAAAGTAAGACATCTTCATCTCCCTCACCAGCTCCATATTTGAGCATAAGATCTGAATCCGTACAGACTGGCCAAAGTTGGGCTTGACTGTGCTGGGAACCAATCCAGCCTGGACACCAGCCCAGCCTTGAAATCTCTGGGACAGAGTGCAGGGGTGCCTCCTGAGAGCACAAGAGAAACTGGAATGTGAAGTGCTCTTTCATGCAGTACATGGCTTTGAAAAATCCCTTCTAAGCAAATGTGATAATGTAACCAAAACTGATCCAGCAAAACAGCCAAATGCTGATTTATTTTTAACTCTGGTGTTACTCCTGGGTGCCTCAATGCCAGTTCCATGCTCTCCCTGCAGTCACTGCTCCCATAGAGAAGGCACTGCTGCTGGTACAGCCAGAATTAAGGCTGAAGAGCACTTCCAGCTTACTCAGTTTATTGTAGAATGAGTCTGGGGAGACCTGCTGTTAGCTTTAGAGTATAGGGCTTACTGGGTGCACGTGCACCCAGTGATTCCATTCAGGGCTGGAATTGAGGTTTGGAAGTCAATCTTATAACTTCCTTGCCTATTGCACCTTGGTTCTTGTCCAGAAGTTTCATAGTACTTAAGCTCTTATTCTTGTGTGATTCAAAACAGGACCCCAGAGCACTCTTCAGTCAGTGTTCAGACATCAGGACCAAATTGGTCCTTATTAGAGTTAATCCAAAGAAAAGAGCTCTTGAAATGCACATAAGTTTGGATGTGAGGTCTTCAGTTGCAACTAATGCTCTGGAAATTGGTTCCTATTATACCACAATACTTTCTGCTGGATGCAAGGCTCTCCCAGCAGATCTAGCCTGGCAAAGGATAAGACCTACTCATATTACAAATCTACTACAAGGTTTGTGATGGAAATAGGTACCAAAAAATTTGTGTAATTGTTAAGATCTGATTAGTGAAAGATTTTTATGTCAGAATTAAGGTTCAATCAAGATCATATGCCAAAGTCTATAATAAGGATTTTATTTAACAACAAATGTGAGGCAGAGACATAGAAAGAAATAGACAAGAGAAAGAAATTGACAAGAAATAAACAAGAGAGGAGAGACAGAGAGAGGGAGTAAGAAGATGGTCACTACACATGGATCCAGAGGCATCCCCTAGCTCCTTCTTTACACTGGAGTTCTCAGTTGTGGGGGGTTGTATTGTTCAAAACTTTTCACTATTTATACATCTCAGTAAACACAGAAATTAAGGCTCACTGGATACACAGTTCTCTTATACTATTGTTTGAATAATTCCCTCACTTCTAATGATCATTATTCTGTATGTTCAGTCTTTCTCTTCTTTTGAGTCTGTGGGTTTCTTGGGTTGATGGGCTGTGAGTCCATCATCACAATCTCCTCCTGCCAGAATTACCTTTTACCCATCAGAGCTGATTTCAGCACAGTTTCAGAGTTGGCTTTCCTTGTGGTCCATAAATTCTGCATTCTTTGTGTCCATTATCAGTGATAGATTCTGCTCCCTAAGCTTTGTTAACCTCCCCCAAGGTCTGAGTCAACACCTGGACAATAATACCGCCTATTCTTATCTCAAGTTCCCACAGTGGTGGCTTCTCTTACAGTCTGAGTTCCAGGTATCCACAAAGGATCCATATTCAGGAGTGCTTTGGTGGCATTGGTGGTCACAGATGCCATCTGTTCCATAACTTGGGGTGATCTTTGTTTGACTTATATATACATATAAGTAACAGCTTCTTTACACTGTTTGCCACAGTGGGAATTTTTGTCTGGATGCATTAACCAGGATGAGATAACCAGATCTTGCCTCCACCAGGCTTTGGGTTAGCACCATCCTGTGGCTCCATTCTGTGCTTATCTCATGGCAAAGTCCTCCTGTCACCATAAGAGTGTTTAAGACAGGCAACTGTGCTCCTTCAATCCTTACAGTAATAGAAATTACTATGCCAGTTAGCTAACAGTGATTCTCCTCAGCACTGTTCTCTGCATAACAATTCTAAGACCAGGACCCTGGGGAAACAGGGCACAAGAACAGACTCCATGACAACATGTGGCTCTTTGAAATGACAATTACAAACTTATTATGAGAAATTTGCAAAAGTGTTACATTGTTTCTTTGTTCTCAATGTCTGGCACTTTTTTCCTTGAGGATAAAAGCTTTTCCAAATGTTGTTAGGTTTTTTTTTTTTGTGCTAAAATTAGGTATTAAGTTACTATCTTTGGCATTGACTCTATCCTAATTGTAAGATTTACACCATTTCCTGGTACTAATAGAGTGTTCAACACATGCTTGGGAGGTTCAGTAATAGATATGTCCTTGACAGATCTCAGGTCAGTATAGTTCTTTTGTAAGAAATTTGAGGAAAAAAACCATATTCACATATTTCTTGCATGAAAAAAGTCTATTGAATGTTAAAAATATATACGGAAATAACTTCTAATTATTTGTGTTTAGAAATAGAATTGTAAGCACAACAGTAAGTCTTGAACATTATATTTTCTCCCTCTCTAGGTTTTATCTTGTTCTTCTGAATTGATATGTCCTATTCTGACTAATGTGCTTGTCATTTCATGCAGACTCTGTAAATTAAAACAGGTCTTTTACCTGTGTAACTGTTATCTTGCCATTGTTTTTAAGGATTCCATTTGTAATCCCATTTGCTGTCTAAGACCTTTCAGAGATGCTGGTGCATGAACTGGAAGAAAACACAGCAGAGCTGTTGAAATCTGAGATGAGTTTGAGGGGAGATATGATAAAATCCTTTTGTATTTGTGCACACAGAAAGTAGGATATGGAAATTGGTAACACCTCAAAGGTGGAAAGCCACTATCTCATTTAACAGAGCCCAGTTTTACAGTAGAAATGTAATTCCGTCGCTGCAATTGTGGAAGCAAATGTGTCCTTGATAATGATTCCAGTGTAATCACTAAAATATATAATCCCAGATGATTTTATCTGTATGACCTTGGAATTACAAGGCACAGCCATAGAGATGTAGGGTGTGGTTCCTGAGAATTACCCAGAGTCACTGCATTCACGGTAGGAATGGAGGCACTTACTCTAGATGACATGCAGGTAGGTATGTGCAATGGATAAATAAATTGCTCTCTAGAAGTACTTAGGGGTGACCAAGTGGCTCATATATGTGTGCATAGACTGCAGATGACAGCAGATAATGAGAAAAGGACCATCTGTAAAACCATGATCCTGACTTGAATTTTATTGCCCATTTATATCCACTTGTGTGAGAAGAGGCAGTAGAACTGACTATTTAACTTTTGACATAGTTAAAATATAGTTGACATAGTTCCTTAACATAGTGTTAGGGAAGAGTATTTTGTAGGCCTAGGTTAAGTTTATTTGAAACAAAAATAAATTCTTTAGGCTGGTTTAGTTTTTTGTTTGTTATTAAAAATATTTTAAAGGACCTTTTTTCAATTTATTATTATAAGTTTCATATGTAATTCAAAAGTTCAATTTGAAATAAATCACTACTGGGCCTGGAGGGGGAAAAAAAAAAGTGTGATGCTCTGAGACAGGTTTGTGTCCCAACAGAAACCAACTTTACCAGATTGTCTGGTACAGGCATGAAATAAGAAACTAAGGAAGCAAGTACTTCTCTCTCTCAAAAGATAAGATGTATTTGAAAGAAAAGGAGTCTTTTTCCATGTGCAATGGAACTGATTAATTAATTTCTGCATCTGACAAAGCAAGTTGGCTATAGGAGGGACAAAGGGCGAAACACTTCTAAGCCATAGATAAATACTGAGAAAGCTCAGAGCAAGAGGGTCAGGAAAATGAGTGAACAAACTCCAAAAAATATTTAATTACGATTACGAAGAGACCAAGTTCAATTTAGAGATATTGACGATGGCCATGATGGTTATTATTTTGTCTGTCCCTGTTTGAACAACACGTTTTGTATTAAAAATCTCTCTCTAGTGTTTACAGCACTTTATATCCACTGTTGTGTCTCCCAGAACAAGCAGCCTCCAAATCAGCCTACACTGAGGTGAGAGACACAGAAAGGAACATTGCCAACCCACTGGTCTATAGTGGTGTGGGTGTGTGACTTTGGGAGAAGCCCAAGACAAACACAGCCTTACCAGAAGACTTTGCAAGCACACCAAGCCAAAGTTAAAGTTTTGATGTATGCATCATCTGTATGGAGCTTAAAGACCCATATGGAGATTAAAAGGCCTATAGGGCTACAACAAGAGCTTTGTGATTCAGCTTTGTGATGCCCAGAGAGATTTCAACAACAAATAAAGAAGTGTGGGTGGAAGAGACAGAAAACACATTTGATAAATATCCCTTACATAACGACTTCCTGCAGGTTTCCACAGGTATAGAAAGGAATGAACATACAGAGAGTAGAATAAAATATATGTCGACAGTTGATGGTTCACTTTAACAGAAACCTGCATAGAGTAATCAAAAATAAATGTATCTAATGACAAATCATACTCTGAAGAACATATATTACTCCAGGAAATGACTGTGACTTGCTGCAAGAATTTTTTACTTTGTCAGTGATCTGTACTGGTGTGTGCAGAGAAGAAGGTGAAGGCACCAAAGGAATGAGAGCTGTGGTGGAGCCCTTTGCTGATGCAGAAAAATAGCTCCCTGTTGGCCACCCTTCCAGTTTCAGACTGAAAAGTGCACAGCAAAGCACAAAAGGAAGAAGCAGTAAACAAAGAAACAAAACCCTAACACTCCTCTCTTTTCCATACAACCCCCTGCTAGGTACTTTCTCAAAACATGCATACACTGCTTTATTTAGTACTATATTACTCATGCAAAAGCTCCATTTCTTCATAGGGTCAATACCCAACTGCTTTGTGCCTGGAAAAGCAAGTAATTTATTAATTAGAGCTGCCCTGCAGTCTGTCACTCCTGTTCCAGTACACTTTGTTTGTGCCATTCTCCAGCTGGTACAGCAATGACGTCACTTACTTTCAAAGATGATTTTAAAATGTGAGGAGAAAATGTGAAAAACAACAGAGTTAATCAAGTTTTAAGCAAACTACTGAAGTATTTCCCTGTGTTACATCTCCTGTAAGAAAGGGACAGCTCTGTACATGTCTCTTGGGATTTTTCTATTTAAAAGTTGCAAACACTTAATTTCATTGTTTGAAATGTAATACATTTGTTTGCCAAATAGCATTGCTAATAATAATATGGTTCACATTTGGCTTTAATCTTCTGGTCTGAAAACACTTTGCAAAAGAAGTCTGCACCACTACCCTCATTTCTATATTTCTGTTTCCCCTCGACCACTTTTTCATAAGCTGCTCAGTAGAACATGTGTGGATAGGAGCAGCAGCATTGTACAATTCTCTGCCTCAGTGATTGTTTCAGCCCTTGTATTTGATCACTCAAGGGAAGCAACCTAGTGCCTACAGCACACCACACAGCCCCATCTGCCTTCACTGGCTGGGAATCAGATGTGTGAGGTCGTCCTGTGGCACTGTCATCTTTCAGCAGAACTGCTCTGTGCAGTCTGCTTTCTGAAGAGTTTTCATTTCACTATCTCCCGAGTTACTGATAGCATCTTGTGACTGAAATCTGTCATTTTTATGTGAACAATATATCTCCCTGAAGCCTCATCTTACCAGACCTCTGATACAGTGTGTAATACACATGAAAGGAGCATTTTCAAGACATCCCAAAACAGAGATTACAATGAGAAGGCTAAGGCCATTGATGGGCCTCTACAGTATGTTTTTACTAAAAGTAAGTTAAAAGGATATATTTATGTTCTTTTCCCATTTCTGTTATAGTCACTACTTGTGTAGTGCTCCCTCTCCAAGAAGAAAACCTTAATGACATGACAGAGAATGCTGAGGAGAGTAGAGGCCCTTCCCTGTGCTCTGGTCATCTTTTACCAAACCCCACAATCTGGTTCCATGTTAAACAAACAAACAAACAAACAAACAATCAGCACTTGTCCTGCATATAGAGACATAGATCTTCCTCTTTCATAGATTTCCATAGATATGCTTTCCTCTTTCAGAGCTTTCTTCTTAGACAGGAATGTGCAATTGAGTGCATAAGGAATGATGTTCTATGGTTGCTACTTAGGGTTAGAAGTACAGACTTTAAATGTCAGGCAGTTTTCAGATACTTGGGCCCACATTTCACATCATAGAACAGAGCCAGACTGTCTCTACCACATGAGCCAGGCCTGTGGTGGCCAACCAGCAGGAGACACTAGACATGCTCATAGTAAGAAGGCTGAAAGGCTTCAATGTCTCTGTTTGTCAAAACAGGACCCAGAGGAAATCTTTCCTAAATTTGTTTCTCTTTATTCAGCAAATCAATGTGCAGACAGCCTGTATAGGGGGTGTGTGTGTGTGTGGGTTTTGGTAGTGAGAGGGGCTGCAGGGGTGGCTTCTGTGAGGAGCTTCCAGAAGCTTCCCCCACATCCAACAGTGCCAATGCTAGCTGGCTCCATGATGGACCTACTTCTGGCCAAGACCTATCCCATCAGGAATGATAGTAATGCCTCTGTGATAGTGTATTTAAAAAGGAAAAAAGTGTTATTGATAAGAAGCAATTGCTCCTAAAGAAGAGTGAGAATGTGTGAGAGGAACAACTCTGCAGACACCAAGGTCACTGGAGAAAGGGCAGGAGCTGCTCCAGGCAGCAGGGGTGAGTTCCCCTTCAGCCTCTGGTGCAGCCCATGGAGGAGCTCAAGGATGCAGAGATCCACCTGCAGGTCATGGAGGAGACCCGCACCAGAGCAGACGGATTTCTGAAAGAGGGCTGTGAGCCCATGGGAAACCTGTGCTGGAGAAGACTCCTGGCAGTGATCTGTGGGCTCTTGGAGAGAGGAGCCCATGCTGGAGCAGGTTTCCTGGTAGGACTTGTGACCCCGTGAGGTACCCACTCTGGAGCAGGCTGCTCCTGAAGGACAGCACCCCCTGAAGAAGTAATCCATGTTGCAGCAGCTCCTGAAGGACAGCTGCCCGTGGGGTGGGCTCATATTGCAGAAACCCATGGAGGCCTGCTTGCCATGGGAAGGACCCCTGGGGGAGCAGGGGAAGGACTCCTTTCAGGGTCTGGAAATATCCCCCGCACTATTTGAACTGCTGGTTCATACTTTTTCTGTGTATTCTCTCTGTTGCATTGGTTTTTTACCTGCTTATTGTATTGCATAGTAATTCATAGTATTTGTGTGAAAACATTATTTTTCTGAGGAAGGACACTTTTTCCCACCTCTGTGAAGGGGACTGGCACTACTCTGAACTTGCAAAATTACTCTTTTCTAAAAACTAACCTTTATGACATTAAAATTGTAGCACCCAAACAGCAGACTGTGTACCATCAGATTTAAAATAGATGAAGTGAGAAGGGAAACCAGGGTGGAAAATCAAGGTGGTCAGTTGTCACAGCTAGAGCCTAGCTGCATATAGCTCCAGTCTGATTTTTGTAAATGGTTCTGGAAATAGAGAGTGGATGACAAAGATCAGGACAAACAGTGTCCTTCTGTTATGTCAAGATTTTGAGAGATTAATGGGAGCTGCAGTGGCAAGAAGCAACTCTATTCTTACTCAGTGCTCCTGTCAAGATGATCACTGAACTTAATAAATGGGGCTTGGTGGGTCTTTTTTTTTGTTTTGCTTTGTTGTTTTGTTTCATTTTGTTTGTGGTTTTTTGTTTGGCTTTTTTTTTTATTAAATAAAATGGAATTAGAATTATTTGCAAGGACTTACTTTCCAGGGAACAGCACAAAAATGTGACATTATTCCTTAACGAATGAAGAGGAAAAAAATGTAACCATCGTTCCTCCATGTACTTCCTGGAGAAGCAATTTTTTAGTAGAGGTAACATTTCTCTCTGGACACTTCCAAGCCTACTCTGTGTCAGGTGAAGGTTTTATTTTGAGGGAGCAAAGCAGAAGCTGTGCTTAAAAATATTTTGAGTGCTTTCTCTTTAAGTTTGCTGAGCAAAGATGTAAATTCAGAGAGCTGTGCCATCGGTCATTACAGTGTAAAATCAGATATGAGAGGTCATTTCCTGGCACTAACAGCTCTGGGCACACTTGCTCAATGACCTCTGTTTTCCTGATGGGTAAATTCATTATGTGATTGTCTCTGCTTGAAATTAACAGAGCTCTGCCGTTCTGCACATGAAGATATCAAACAGTCCCATGTGACTTACAAATTAGTCCTCTAAATGAAGATCCCCACACAAACAATTACGTTCCTTTAGTGTGAGATAGTAACATTATCTATTTTCAGTACAAATGTCTGGGAAGTTCTCTTCCATTCCTCTTTTTTAAAACTGATGTTTCATTAAGCTTAATGCCACAAAGTATTTCTGACACTACAGGTTTATCTAAACAACTTGAAGAAGCATAGTTTCAGTGTCAACTATAAATCTTAAAAATGCAGTGGTTTGAATGTTGAATGTTGTATGTGAATCTCACATATGTGTAAAGAACCCATACCCTGAGTGTGTATGCAGGTGTCTGTGTGGCTGCCATCTCCAGCCTGGAGTGACCAGCAGGGCCAGAGCCTCTGCCTTGATGACCCCAGGAGCAGCTCCAAGGCTAATCCTGCCTTCCTCTTTGTGGGTATACCCTGCATTTGTAGGGAAGGAGTCAGGAGGAAGCAGTGGAACATTGCTTTAGCCTGTCCCTCTGAAAGGGAGAAAGGAATCCACCAAGGGTCAAGGCTAATGGGAAACACAGAGCTCAAGCAGAAATGACGGCCCAAGGCACAGACAGTCTGAAGTCTGGTTTATATAAAAGTCATATATATGGACAGAAATCAGTCAAAACATTAGCATTAAATTAAAATCTCTGTTGTTGTTACCTCTTTTTCAGTTGTTTTGCTTCTTTGTTTATCTAGTTCCCATTCTGTGTATTGAATTAGTAGCATGAAGTGACATCTTACGTAAAAACAATGTGTTTTACTAGATATATAACATTACTGGTCTCAGCTGTAAAGAATCTGACCTAGATAAGTGATCATTCCTAAACTTTCATGGGTTACATTTTGATGAAGAAATGTTATTTAAACATTAATTGAGTAGGTGATAGTAAAATAATAATTTTTTCCATTGACCAGATTGTTCCTTCCCACAAGATTGTGAGAAATGGAATTAAAAAAAATCTGAGATTGTCTGCAGATTTGTGATTTCTTTCAGTTATAGTCTTAAACCCACAGAGCCATGTGAATCCCAGGATGCCTCAAAAGGCTGTGGCACTCTCTGCAACCTCACTCATCTCTGGCTATCACTGCCACACATTTTCCTTCCTTTTACTTCCATAAAAGAGACTTTAAAAAGTCAAAAGCAGAAACAGTAAGGGAGAAGTAGGCCAAAGAGGCAAACCAGGCCTTCTTCAGATTTTAACCTCAAGTATAAGGTATTAAGAGAAAACTCAGATGATCCTCTCTGCAGTTAGAATAATGAATCTTTTCAGGTCAAAATTGTCATAAACCCATTGAAACCTTTGTGATTATGACAGCAAACAAAACTGAACTTCTGTTTCAGTTAATATAAATGATTTAGGCATTGTTCCTTTGCAATGCATTCACATTTCTTCTATTTTCTGAATGGCAGGTGTAACATTCACTTTTACAGTACCTATTTTGTTCTAAATAGCATAGTGTGGAACATTTAGTAAAGGATATCTTGTGAAGATTAACCCTCCTAATGATATTCTGAAAATCAATAATTTTTTCTATTTAATAACTACATTACAAGGAATCACATTTTTTGTTCTTATAACCTGTAATTATCTTCTGATCTCATCTTTCAGACCTTGAACTGCAACTGAACAGTAGCTGAATATTTAGCCACTTGATGTTCATTTACTTGCAGGAATGGTTTGCTTTACTATACTTTGGGCATTATTCAGTCAAATACAGTTGTGACACTGTATTTTGCATTCACTGAAGGACATTGCAATGAACTCACCTTCTCAGGAAATGCAGAAGGAGAACAAGATTTGTCTTATGCCCATGCAGCTGTACTGAGTTACAAGAGTGTGGTATTCTGTTCATGGACTGTGCAAGGAACCAGGCTCATTTTTAAATAGGAAGATTGTTTTTGTACAACTGTCCTGAGAAAAAAATATTTCTCCCCACAGTGGACACAGGTATGTTGGTTTAGCTGCCTATAACAAGAAAAACTACCTTGACTAAAACAGAGATACAATGGAAAACAGAGAGAAATGCCAGCAATCCCAGGAAATTGCCAAACAAAATTGTAAATATGTCAATACTTTGGTACATTAGCTGTTAGAAAGACTGTCCCCTGTCCCAACACTGGTAATTATTGCTTATCTTCCAAGCCTGACACTGAATGTATTTTGAAGCCTTCACAGGATACTGAACACTCAGAGCTCGACTGGGTTCTATGCTGTGCTGAGCAGCATTTAGAGGCTGTGCCAGCTGAGTAGGAAGGGTGCATTTACACAGAACAGGTTTGACTCTGCCCGGCCACATGCCAGTGAGAGCCTAAGCACAGCATCATTCTCTAATGGCTGGACTGGAGGTGCCCTGTTTTTCATCAGCTTGGGCCAGAGTAGAGGGAAAGTTGTTTCAGTCCTCCATGTAGGTGCACTGGCAGCAACTGATGGATTTTGTTGGGCCTGATTTATGATGGCTTTCATGCTGTGTGTGCCCAGGTGTGTGCTCTGCACATGGCAGGAGGGTATCTCCTGGGTTCCCCTCCTGCCTGTTGCTTCTTTCCAGTGATTTTTGTACCATCCTAAGGTATGAACTAATCTTTACTATATCAGCTCAAGGCAGATGATTTCTTATCTCAGTTCTACAGTGGGTTTTGTTGTTCTGTGTTGATCTTCCACAACATCTGGGGGTGAAGAAGCAGCTTTAAATTCCCTTGCAGCTTTTGAACCACCAAAGCCATGTATGGGCCAGTGCCAACAGCTGCAAGTGAAATAATCAGTTTGCTATAAAGAGGCTCCAATATTAGGACATTTGACAAGTGACAAGTGGGTGCTTATATGTTGCAGAACTGGCCTGACTGAGGAAGACAAATTAAAAAGAAATGGGTTTCTCTCCTTTTTGCACTGGAATATTCTCTACTTCTGTAGATAATTTACTCTTGAAGGTCTTAGGAAGAATAAGCTTGTCATGTCATCTTATAGCAATAAGGAAAGCTGCAGGAGCAGCAAAAGCACTAGATCTAAACAATATTTTGGCTAGCCAAGACACAGGCATAATGATGACTGCTGAGAAGGCAGTTTTCCTTAGATGTGTACATCTTATCTCCTGTCTCCCAGGCAACTTCCTAACATCTTTTTGAAATTACTAAACACCAACTAATGTATTCTAATACTGTGACAAGCCTTATCAAGCCAGTAGAATGCCACATCATTTTCTATTTTGAGTCATATACAATAACCAAACCCAGTAACTAAATACTGGTAGTTATAAGTATTCATTCCCCTACCACCATGTAAATAAAGCTACATTGTTTTCACATTTGGCATGAAAAATAGGTTGAATTTGTACAATGAATTTCTAGACAAACCACATATGTAATTCTAGTGTATACAATATGAAATTCCTCAGAAATTATTTTCTCAATGTTCCTTATGCTTTAGAAAATATATTTGTATTACACCAACAAACTTTCATTGTTTAGCACCAAAATCCTAGCTTTGTATTTTGCAACATTCAGAATAATCAATGTTTAAAAACCTATAATCAGTAGCATTGAAAATACAGAAACATTTTTTCTCCATCTGAAAGTACTTGAAAAATATATTAATTAATTAATTAATTAATACATGCAGTAAGTCTTCTCACAGTTGCTCATGGATATCATAAGACATAAAGTCTGAGTTGGTATGTAGACTGTCAGCTCCCATGGCATAACTTGACACAGTAGAGTGCACTTTTCAAACATTATTAAAGATTGAAAATTATCTTATTATCTTCTTACAGATGATGCAGGGATAGAGAATAAGATACCTTATAATTTTTAATTTGAGTCAGAAAATATTTCTCTAACCTATATTCCTATGCATAAATAAAAACAATCTGTATCTGCAGGGGAAACATATTAAAAAAAATAACAAGCAAGGTATAGTAAAAACTCAACAGGTCCATGAAGATGGGAAGAAATTTCTGCTTTAAGAAATATTAGTGATTCAAATAATAAAATACACTGAAAAACTAGTATTAAAATGACAAAAGTAATACTTCTTTTTGAAGAACTTTAATCTTGCTCACTAAGCAGTCAGAAATCAGGAATTCCCATTTTTAAGAGTGATATTTTCTGGGTACGTGATAATGACTGCCCTTGGCATCAGAGATAAACTCAGTATTAAGAGAGAAAGAATTCAATCCTTTTAAAATCCTATTCCAGACTGCTGAAACAAGAATGCATCTCTATTCTGCAATCTCATTATCAAATTTGCTGTCCCTACTTTGCGGTGAATAGAGAATACTTTTGGATCAATGGTTTCTTTTAGTTTTACTACAACCTGCATCTTACAAAGAAGTCACAAACAAGATTTGCTGAAACAGAATTGTATAAGTTTTGTATTTCTGAATAAGCGTGCTAATACTTAGCTTGAAAAATATAGCAACACACTTTACAACACGTAGAAAGTTAGAAAGGAAAATGAACAACTAGGCTAAATTTTAAGGCTATTCAATCCATATATACCATATGAGCTGAGAGAATGGCTTGTAACAGAAACGATTTTTCGTGACATATCAGGCTTAGAAGGTGTTGCCATTTAATTTTTAAAGAGCTTGAATTTGTAGTGGAATGGCAATAACCATCGGTCGCTGTGGAGCCAGGCTGCCCAGAACAAATCCAGAGCACAGATGAGGGCAGAGGACCAGCACAGGTTCATTCTCAAAGACTGAAGCTTTCACTTGAACAAAACAATGAAGTATTAGGTGTGAATTGCTTGGTTTTTTTTCACATTGCTATATTTCTGCCTACAATAAAACCTTTGTTGATGCAGTCAAAGAGAAGGGGATCGAGTGCACCTTCGATCAGTTTGCAGATGACACTAAGTTGGGCAGGAGTACTGGTCTGCTGGAGATTAGAAAGGCTGTGTAGAGAGATTGAACAGGCTGGATCAATGGGCTGAGAATAATTGTATGAGGTTTATTAAGGTGAAGTAAGAGGTCCTGCACTTGGGTCACAACAATCCCAAATGGCACTACAGGCTGGGGGTAATGTGGCTGGAAAGCTGCCTGTTGGAAAAAGACCTAGGAATGATGGTTGACAGCAGCTGAACACGAGCCAACATGTGCCCAGGTGGGCAAGAAGACCAATGGCATCCTGGTCTGTATCAGCAGTAGTGTGGCCAGCAGGAGCAGGCAGTGACTTTCCCCATGTACTCAGCACTGGTGAAGCTGCACCTCGAGTGCAGCCCCTCACTACAAGAAAGACATTGAGGTGCTGGACTGAGTCCAGAGAAGGGCAATGAGCTGGTGAAGGGTCTGGAGCACAAGTCCTGTGAGAGAACTGGGATTCTTTAGCTTGGAATAAAAGAGACTCAGTGGAAACCTTAGTGCTCTGTAAAACTACATGAAAGAAAATCATGATGAGTGTAAGTTTTCTCTCCCACACAGCCAGGGACAGGACTACAAGAAATGGCCTCAAGCTGCAGCACAGAAGGTTCAGTTTGGACATCAGGAAGAATTTTTTCACTGAAAAACTGGTTAGGCATTGGAATGAACTGCCTAGTGAGGACGTGGAGCCACCATCCTTGGAAGCGTTCAAGAAACAACTGGACATGGCACTTAGTGCTATGGTTTGGTTGATGTGGTGTTGAATCAAAGACTGGACTCAATGATCTTGGAGATCTTTTCCAACCTTAATTTTTTTAAGTGTGCATTTAATATGTCCAGAACGTGATTAAATGCACACTGCTAACCAATACAGTTTGCTTTATTGGTAACAGCTTTAATTGTGCACACCTAAGCTTGGGAAACTTGGGCTCTACTGCCATTGCTGCTAGACATGCTCAAATGTCTGCTGCCAGGTACTAGGCACCAGAAATAATTATACTGAAACCTACAACTCCTAATAGCTCCTACCAAAACCAATATGACAAACAGACTACTTTTAAGGACCTAAAAGAAAGAGAGTAGTAACAGTCAGAATGAATTTTATAAAAACAGACTAAATCAAATCAAATCAAATTAAATTACTTTCCTAATACTCAAGGTAGCAAAGAGAAGAAGCAATACATGCCATATACCTTGGCTTATATACGACTTTAACACCATGTTGTAGAGAGGTCCAGTAGCCAAGCTAAAGAATGTTTAGGTGAGGAAAAAAAAATTTCTAGTCATGGGAAAATTCTACTTGTGAATTCATTATCAGTAGTTCAGGTACACCCTGAAAAGGTTTGAGTAATGTTCTACCAGGGAGTAATATTATCAGATATTATTTTCAATGACCCAGATGATCAAGTAGTAAAGGTTTTTATTATATTTGAAGACACCAATAAGCAGATTATATAATTGCAAAACAGGAATAGACTTAATGGATTCCTGATACTCAGGGAAATTATATATAAAAAGGAAAAGATGCTGTTTATTATGAGTAAATCTCAGGCCGTGAACTTGGGTAAGAACAATTAACTCTATGAAAATAGGGAAGGGAACAAAGAGCTGAGTTAGAGCTCTGTAGAAGGGTATTTAGAATTGTTGTGAATCATGGCTTCAAGGATTGTGTAAATGCAAAGCCTATGCAATTAATCACACACAATGATTAATAAACTGTCACAGCTAACAGGACATTTCAAATAATCCTCCTTTCAGCACTGACCTCTGCTGCAGTGCAGCAACACTGATTGTTGAGCAATGAAATCCAAGAAAGACAGGAGGTACCAGGACAGCTTTCAGAGCTAAAATTTTCCCAGAAGAGCAGTGAGAAGGAAGAGAGGACTGAAAAACAGATGAAGAGAAAAGTCTGGGTGAGATAAAGTTCTATTGCTTGTTGCCTAATTACTTTCAGGATGACAATTAAGGCTTCAATTTTCAGTCTTTGAATGTTAAATCCTCTTACAGGAAAATAAAATTACTCATATGCCTCACAAAGTCCTGTCATGGCATTTAATGACTTTTCTCACTTCCCAGAAACTCTGCAAGTGACAATGAAATATCTTATAATGACCAAGGTTGCCTATCCCAGTTTTTACTTTTTTTTTCCAATTCTCAACTAATTCCCTTTCTCATTCTTTTCCAGAAATAATAGCAACATTCTTTTACTTCACATTCTAGCTTTAGGGTCTTTACGAAACTCTTATTTCACATCTTCAAGCCTTGTGCATCAACCACAACTAGAAGTATCTTTTATTATGTTCTTTTGAATCCAGGACTTTGTGTCTCTGGGTCCTAGAAAATATGACTGAAACTGTTGCCAGCCATGACAGTCCTTGGCTTTGAACTCATTGAACCAGGTGTTCACTACTCAAATGATTTTTTCAGGCTATACCTGAGCTCAAGCACTGTGTCTGGATTGCACTCATTTCACAAAACAGCCAATGCTCACTTTGTCTTAAAGGAAGAAAACATAAGAGTCAGAGAACAATTAAAAACTTCAGCTCTTTCTTCATTCTAGTTTGCTTTCATTTGCCATCCATATCCAATGTCCTGTGAAATCCCCAGAAATGTAAGATTATCTTTTTTCAATCTGCAGACCATATGTAGCATAAATCCAACTTGCCAGGTGGGAAAGAGAGGAAATGCATCCTGGTCCCTTGCTTGCAGTGCTACAGTTTCTAGCTAGCTATGTGTTCCTCAGGAGAGGCAGAAGGGGTGCTTTCCATGGCATGGTCACCATGTTTACACCTGGTAAGCATCATATTCATTTCCTGGCATGCAGGAGAGGTATCAGTAAACTTGTGAAGTTTTCAATGCTTTGTGTTACCCAAATGACACCAGTTTTGGTGTCTTGATCTGATGGGAAGCGTTCATTGCCCAGGTTTTCTTCCTCAATATAAGCAAGGTGTGGGCTGAGAAGGGATGGGGCTAGCTTGATCTTGCCCTGTCATAGCCTTGGCATCTAGCCTGTGCTTGCAGGGACTGGGAGTGCTCCCAACATCCACCCTATAGAAACAACTCCCAAGACCTGAGTTTACCTAGAAATAAATCATTAACCTGACAAGAAAATCTCTTTACGTAAACATCTCTCTGAGCATCCAAGTTTCAGACACCACTGAAATGCACTGAAATTTCTATTCAGCTGCAATATGCTATGGAAGAGGTCTTAAATGCCTCAATGAATAAATGCCAATGAATACTGTCTTTTACTGCTACCCTTCTTTTTCTTGGGATGGATAAGGACTGATATCCTAGGAGCGGGGAAGGAGAAGAGATAATAAAAGGTGGGAAGTTTCCCGCTGATAGTCACAGTGTGATACTCTCCTGGTTGCTTTCTAGGAGAAAAAGCATAGCCTTGTATGATTCATGTAACAGCAATCTCTGCTCCAGATGAATGCTAAGAACTTGTGTCCCCTGATAGCTTGTTCCCTTGCCACTTCTAACTTCTCAATAAAGCTAAAATAGGTATGGCCCCTTCCTATTTTACATAGCTTCTTTGACAGTGCTTCAGATATCCATCTCTCCATTCTCCAGGGCCATTTTACCATAGTGACTCTTAACAGCCCCAATTTTCTCCCTTCAAAGAGTCATCAGCATGATAATTATTCAGCTAGAATTAGGAAATCACAACAAATCCTGTCACCAGTGACTAGCCACTATGTCCTAACTTGTGTTTTCCCATGACAACAGTCTTTCTACAGTGCTTGCTTTTCGATTGTGTCCAGAGTAATTCAAGCTGCCTTCTAAAGCCCTAAAAAAAAAAATTAACTAATTAATTCTAAAAAATTTTTTAGAAAACATTTTTTTCCTAAAAAAATAGGTTTTCCCATTTTTTTGGTAGTTTCTTGGCCTGAGGATTTAAAGAAACTCTCTTTTTACCATGTGCAGCATATTCTACACTGTGAAAAAAGTGGAACAGATCCAGTACTTGGCATCTATTAAGCATCTGTATTCCAACTAACAATTAATTAGGATTAAGGGATGTTGAAAATATAGAAGAAGAAAATAATTACCAACTATTAATCATGTATTATGATTATGTATTATTCTTTCAAGTACTTAGAAGCTAATTGCATGCATTTTCCAGAGGATCTAAGGAGACTTGTGAAATATTTAAATTGCCTTATAACCCAGGATCAATTGAGAAATGTCCAAGTTTCTCACAGGCAAACTAATGCTTTGCTGCAGCACTTCTGTCTCTCTGCTTATGCTGTTATTTAAAACACAACCTGCAGCTTGCAGCAGCCCAAATGAGGGTTAGCTGCTGAATAACAAGGCAGGCAAGCTCTATCTACAGGACGTTGTTGTAGATGGTAGAAGTACATCCTATGTCAGTGAAAAGAAGAGAGAACCACTGTGGGATGCCACTGGGGAACAATCTCCTGCATCCACTCGTTGGTGGAGGGGGTTGTCAGGTGAGGTTACAGACCTTTCAGTTTCTATTTAATCCATTATAGATATTTACCTGATGCTGTTGTGGTGAAAAAGGATGTATCAGGAGAGCTCTTCTTCCCCATCATATACATTGAGAGAACTCTTCTGCACATTGGCCATTTATATCCTTCAAGTGATCTAGAAAGGCAGTACCCTCAGGTTTCACATCAAAAGATCAATCAAAATGTTCCTGGGAAATCAGTGATGAAGCTGAGTCTCTCTGGTTAAGCCTCCAGGTATAGAAACATAATGTATTTCTAAATTCAGTGTAATGAACCTGAGCATTAACTGTTAAAACTCTTAGTAACACATTCTAAGTCTGATGGCTAATTAAACTAAACATAACAAACTTGCCTGCAACTAGAATTGGTTGTATGTAATTCGAATACAAAAATAGCAAAAGATTATTTGCATATTCATAAAACTTAACACCCACAAAAATATTCAATAATATAGTAAATCTTATTTTTTGAGTACTAGATCTCACTTATCAGAATAAAAAGAATGCAAAAAATAATTATGCAAAACTTATTTTAACTCCGGAAGTAAATTTATCAAGTATCAAAAGTGAAATACTTCACAATGAACAAAAATGGTTCTGAGTACAGAGTTTTTATCTTATACATTTTTGATATCAGAAGCACTTATGGTACTGCCCTTTCTGATTCTTTAGGTACAGTATATTGTACTCAGAACACTGATTCAACAAGCTCTTATTTTTGATTATGTGTAAAACACTGTTGTCCTTTCCCCAAAATAAATGTCTAATATATACAGATTTATTTTACTGGGCACTTAGGTTGCTGACTCATAAATGAAGATTAGTCCTCTAAGAGAATGACCATCTGTTTCACCTGTTTCTTCTCCATAATGAAATTGGAGTGAAGTGATTTTAACAATGGAATTTTAATAGCCAACTGATTTCAAACTCTGTAGGGAAAAAAAAAGTCTTGAGCCCTAAAATATTCTTGAAAAAAATACCTTATACTTAAGTGATTTTATTTATATTCTTTCTCTTGTTAGGAGTAAGCATACTTCAGTCAAGGTCCAATTAGCAAGATGGCATGATAGGCAAACACTGAATGGGACCATTGTGACCACCACAGTTGTAAACAGGTCTGACCTTACAGAAAATGTGGAAATTTCCATGTGGAAACATTATGACGACATGGGGCACCATTCAGGAATAATCTGCATTATTTGACTTTAGTCTTTAAACAGGTACAGGTGGTTGTGTTTAAAAATTTTTTCTAACATTTATTGGCTGCTTATTATGTAATGCTGTTGGGGATCTATGACTAGGAGTTAGATATAGATGTATAGATTTGAATATTGATCTTGAAAGTTAGGTGTTGAAAGTCTGGGATAAGGGTCCTCATTCTCCTTTTCAAACACAGGACTCTAAACCAAAACATTGCTAAAGAGTTCATTACCTCAGACAAATTTCATTGTCTTTTAAATCTTTGTATTCCACAGGACTGCCTTACCAGAAAATTAAATTTAAAAAAAAAAAGTCATCTTTGTGTTATCAACACTGTTTTGTTCACGAATCCAAAATACAACACATACTAGCCTGTTCTGTGGGAAATTACAGTTCCTGTATGGAGTGATATTCAAACACAAACACATAGAATAATTGAAACAGATTATGCACTGTTCCTTCAAGCATAGATGTATGTTAGATACGTTATGCACTAATACATTGAAAGTATGACAGGTATGGATGGCAAACATAATTAAACCTGATATCTAGGTCATTAACTAATAAAACATAATTAATAAAGAAGGAGTAATCAAAGTCAAATTATTCTGTAGGAATTATAAACAGTTTGTCTGATTTAACTTTTCTGCATTTTCTTTAATCAGAAGGAGATGAGATTTCTGTTAGATGTTCCAAAAATTTTTTTTGCTAAGAAGTGAAGGCTTGATCTAAATACTAAAATCTCCTAGAGTATAAATGACAAATTAAGTTAAATCTATCTGTATGAAAGTGCCTTTAATCCAACACTTAAATAGTTAGATTTTCTTTGTAATCAACATTTTAGAAAGGAATGTTCTAAAGGTCCATGAACACCTCACCAGATGTCAGACTATGGTCTAGGACTAGCGTTGCTGTCAGTGGGGATGGACAGGACATCTCCAGGGACTGGTGGCCCAGACAGGACCACCTTGGCACCAGCAGCTTGCCTTGGGGCTGATGGGAGAGCAAGAACAGAGAGCCAGGCTGTCAGCAAGGGCAGCTCTGTTCTACTCCTAGGGTGCCCAGCCAGCTGGTGTCAAAATGATGTCTTTGGACTGCTGAGGTGATTTACTGAGGCCAACATACTTGTGGCTGTCTGTGACAGAGGCACAACCCCAACATCCCAAACACTGGCAAAAAGAAAAGTCAGTGTGAACAATGGCTAGGCTAGAAACTCAAATGCTTTATTCTCCTTTTGAACTACAAGCAGGATGTACTACATGCCCCTGTGGATTGTGATGGAATACCTGATGTCACAGCACCATCTTCCTCTGTCTGCCCTTTTCTGTCAATTAGGGATGATAAAGCTACAAGACTTATACTGTCTCTAATGACACTGACAAGGAAGTCTGGTTATTGGGCGAGAGGAAGAAGAATTACTTTGGTAGTTAATCCATTGTTGCTCAGAGATTCCAGTAGCATTGCTTAGAGTAACTCCTGCAGAGATACTGTATTTGGTTGGTAAAACTAATAACAACTTCATTAAGCTAACAGCTCCTAATGCTAATAAAAATTCTGTTAAATCATAATGGATACACTCGTCTTTGCCTTACTATTTCATTTATAATTTATTGCAGATACACTTCATGGTCTCTTGTGTCTCAGATTAGTGTTCCATATTACCACAAGATCATTGTCAAGTCTTACTTTGCCTTTTAGACTGTGAAATACCTGTCTCACACTGTCCTCAGGGACTCCAGTAAGAGCAGGAGTAGTCTTTATCTCAGTTTGAAATTTATTAAATGTGTTTATTTAATTTGTTGCTTATGAAGGCATTTATCTTTAGATATATTTAAAGAACTTTAAAACAAGTTAAAAATAGGAGCAATGACAGGAATGTGAAAAAAATTACTTGCCAAGATCTTCCAAATGAAAACTCTACCTTCTTCATTCAGCCTTCTCTGGAGATGACTGCAAAAAGAGAGCTTTTATCCAAAATTCAGTCCCTTTACAATTTTAATTGCCTGATGCACTCTGCAAAACACTGTGAGCTGCAATGCTGCTAGTAACACCTGACTGAGTGTTATAGCAGTGTTTTATGTATGTGCTGTATGAGACATGTCAGATCAGATCCTAGAAGGATATACTGGGTGCAACCCACACAGACCAGCCATGAGAAGGGAGAAGGAGGTAGCCAAAGGTAGCAGCAACCAGCTGGTGCCAATGCTCCTGTGATTCTAACAGTCACACCTCAGGGAAGGAGGAGAGGCAGAGACAACTAAACCTAATATGAGACAAAAAATATTCACTTTCATCAGAAGAGGAAAATTAAAAGCAACAATACAATTTCTGGCACTTCGCAGGATTGAAATCAACCATATGCAGAAAATTGTTTTCCAGATAGTATGAGAGTCTTAACCATCTTCCCCCCAAAATTAATACTGGATAAGTGAAGTCATTGGCAAAAATACTGACGTCAAAAGAGTGCATCTTGGGTGGATGCTTTTCTGGGGTGAACTGCCAAGGAAAGAGAATTTTGTATCAGCTAATATATTAAATTTTTTGGAACTCAGCCTGTGAGGAAAAGAGGCAGGTCTTCAGTGAGCTCTGCATGGCACCACTGAGGGTGCATGAACAACCAAGTAGCATTTCCCCTGGATTTGTCCTGCTCGTTGTCTCACTGCTTGCACACATACCCAAGTGCTGCCTGGCTCAGTAAGGCCTGGACCAAAGAGTTTTGCTGTGAGGTGTTCAGAAGCTTGTAAAGAAAAGGTTAGTGAGCTCTACCCAAACCCTAGTGAATAGACAGATGATACCCACATTACTGGAACACTACAACATCAGGCATCTTCAGGGCTGGTTCACCAGAAAGGCTTAAATGCCAAGATATCCCTTCATTCCTTCAAGTGATTCCCCAGCCACAGGGAATGCTATTATCAGGGATGGATGAACTGCTACAGGAACACTGCCTAATCTCCGGTTATGGACATGGCTGAATATTTTAAAAACACTAAATTTACTCTTCCCAAAAAAATTATATATTTTTTTTTCAAATCTGCATAAAGTTAATTTCTCCCTAATATCACAGTACCACCTGAGAACATGAATTATCTCTTCATTTACTTTGCTAGGTAAAGATTAAGCAGCCTGGGGCAATTTCTTTTAGATTTCTTAATAAAAGTGTTAAATTGATCATTCATATTGGTAATGCAAAAAATACCACCCTCCTTCTTAAGTGGATTCATGTAGATTCTCATCAGAGAGTCTGCAACAGTTCAGCACTATACAGATTTTAATTAAAAATTTTGGGAAAAAAAAAACTTATTTTGTGTTATTTAATTATGTTCTTGTCCTGATGTTAGATTTAAAATAATAGGAATAGGTTTAAAACAATAAATTTCCATTGCATTGGAAATGTTTCTTTGTCTGAGCAAATTTGCTGCAGATTAAGTTTCACAGACATATACAGAATTTCTATTTGCTGGTTTTTTATTAGATTTGGCAAGAACTACTGATATGAAAAAAGTTCTCAAGGCAAAACTGTGATTAAAAGATATAAAAGATCTATATCTGAGAAGGATGGTGATAGACCTGCCAATGAGATCTGTAGTGGCTCAGTGGAGCCATCCTGTGTAAGCATATTTAAATTATACATATATGAATATATGAATTTAATCTATTTTTTTTCTTGAAGGTATAATGTGCAAAATAAACATAAAGAAGGCAGGCCAGGTATGTTTACACTATATTTCTGGAAATAAATGTAGATAGACAAGCAAAAGAAATTAATAGATTTATGGCTATGATCCCACTAAATGACATTTTTGTACAAGAAGGCTTTTAAATTGAGCACTCAGAAAAAGGCAATGGTTTTATGAGATGTTTAGTGCTGGCAGAAGTGGAGGAGAGGTTTGAGACAAAGTTCAGAAAACAGCCAAAGCCTCTCTTGTTTGGACCATGAGGCAAAGACATGAGGTAAGTCTGGTATAGAGAGATAGGCTGGAGTGAAATGGGAGAGAGTCCCAGTTCTGACTGCATTAACACCTTCACAGGTGTTCAAAGAAGTCATTGTCCAGAGACAGACTCTGGGGTCTAAGGAGGAAGAAGGTGGAGGGATGGGCTTAAATGATCTGGTAGAGAAACAAGGCTTTTTGACACTCTCCATTCAGACCTATATTCATAGTAAATTAGTAAAGATGTTAAATTTGCACTTACCTCTTTTGCTTCACCTGAACAGATTTAGAGGACTTTATTAACTAGCTGTGTATGTGAATGCAGAGAAGTTTAGGGAAGGAAAATATGATCTGGAATCCAAAAGTATCATAAGGATAACATTTCTCTGAAGAAATAAAAAGCATGATAAAGGTTAAAAAATGTGTGTTGTTCCCAAACAAAAAAAAACAAGAGGTCATTTTATTTACTTCGCTCTTTTGGTCAAGACATAGCCTAGAAATTAAAAAAGAAAAACTAACACAAAAAGTGTGAATTATTGCATTGCTGGAAGGAGCAAAAGGCAAATTATCATATATATATACAAAATATTAAAGACAAATAAAAGAACTCTGGAACAGAGTGAAAACATACAGATACAAGATAAAGTATGTTAATATATTCTTGGGAAAAGGAGAGTTGCAGGTTAAACAAAAGCAGTTGACCGGTATTGTATTTCATAGACTAATGGAATTTTCATTCAAAATAAGAAATATATTATAGAAATACTAAAACAGGAATTAATATTTTTCCAAATGCCAGGAAACTAATTTACAGTGTTCCAAACTATGCTTTTCCCAAACAACTTTCACTAGAAAAGAATGGAAATAAATGCTGAACATTTCACTTAGTTGAAAAATTTAAATTCTTGAAAGCTTGGAGTCTGGAAAGGGCCCTTTTCTATATATACAGTTCCAATTAATCATTTAATTTTGGATTTTGTAGCTGGCATTTTATGGAGCATCTTTATAGATAAAACAATTATGTTACTTCATTGAGCTGGATCAAGAAGAAAAAGATATTTCTTTTCAGTTGGATTTTATTTTAATGAACTAAGTATCAGTTGTATATAAAAGTTCCATAAAAATAAAATACCAAGCACCTAATAAGTAATATTGCCAAAATAACTGCATTTTTCACAGTGTTGAGTCTTTGCAGTGAGGAACTGGAGTATTTTCTCTTTGCCTTGGTCTCTGGTTATCATAGCTCCTACTTTGATACTGTTCTAATACGGTGTTGAATTCCTGGAAGGATGAATTCACATCAAGGTGATTAATACTCTGTGTTCCATGACTAAGTTGCAAATAAAAATAGATATGTTCTCAGTATCTCCAGTTCTACCACCCCTAGTTCTCTACTAGATATATGATTTCAAGAGCATAATATTTTGTACATCTCTGAATATTTATCTTGGTGTATGAACAAAACCTTCAGCACTGCAGGTTTTTTACTGCAGGTAAAATAAACCACTTTGAAGACCTTGAGAACATGACATTCTGGCAAAAGCATATTGGTTACAAAATATAAAACTGGGATTTGTGCTGCCTTTCATCAGAATACCCTCTAGTGTTTGCCTTTATTAGGTAAAAAGCTGGAACTGAAGAATCCTGGCACAGAAATTATGAAGATCTGAGAAAATTTGAGAATATTTGAGAAAATACCTATGTTTTTACATATGATGAATACAGTAAAGTTATGAATTTTAAAGACTCCTTTAAAAAGATTATAAAGGGGTAGATGGCAATATAGACTGAATAGATTATACACGAGCACAAAATAAATGCATGAGTGAAAATGCACCCAAACTTGATGTTTACAACTTCAGACTGGATGCTTCTTTTCTCAGTGCCTAAATCCCCTTATATTTGGAGTTTACTTTTAACATGCTGTATGTACATTGAATTCATCTTAGTCTGTCACTTAGGATCTTTCAAGAGAAATTTGCTATTGCCACTTTAAGAGTCAATTTTTATCAACACCTCTTCAAACTAATTCGTCTCATAACAGAAGAAAACTGCTGGTTATAAAGAGAAACCCACAGAAATACTCAATCATTTCTGTTTGTAAGCATCTTCAACAGTCTGCTTCAGTACAACTTGGCTGCTCTGCTCTCTCTCTCTATGCCAAAATGATATTTCAGCCTTGTTGAATATTTATTATTATCTTCTCACAGTGTACAGTATTCATCAACATTTTATTTCAGACCAACCAGGGTCAGTTAAGATCCCTGTGGTGTGTTTTTCTATTTTTACAAAATTAAGGCTAGCAATACAGACTGTGATCTATTTTGTCATCAACTGGCAGTTAGTATTAATGATACCTGGAAAGATCAGTCATCATTACTTTGGATTATTCTAATATGCATGTAGAAGGGGAATTTGGCATCTAGCCAGTTACAGAGGAGAAAAGTAACAAGAAAAATAGTAGATATAGACAGTAGTTGTTGGCACTCATATTTCCCAATGATACAATGATTATTCTTCCATTATCTCAAGTCTGATCAATAGAATTGGTACCAAACTTAATGGTTGCATTTGGACTTCTATTGGACAATAGAAGAGATTGGTGATTAACTGACTTTAATTAACAAATAGACAGAGAAACTGATACTGGTAATAATTTTCTGCTGTTAAAAAGATTTGCCTGATCTCAGTATTTTGGTAAACTAACAGTTTTTATTGGAGGGATGATGTTAGAGTCAAGATGTCAGGTGGTTGCCTGCTTTCTGACATTCACTGTCTTAATTTTCAGGATTTTTTAATTTCTAAACAATGCTTCTTCGGACCACCTGGGCTAACAAGTGCTCAGTAGAACTATCAAATATACATGAGGTGATTTTTGCAGCAGGCATTGCAAATAAGAATCTCTGATAGAGTAAGATGCTTATTAAGAAAGAAAAGAAAGGTCATCTGGTTTCAATTTTAGAATACTGTCAGCTCATTGCTCAGGAAAGACTGTGTTCAACTTGAAATGCCATCTGAAAAGCAGATATGGTTTCTGTAGCTTTTATCAAGCTGAATGACATTTGTCTTTGGCAGAGTGGTAGCCTGCATAATTTGCTGGATCAATGGAAAAATTGCTTTAAAGCTACTCATTCCTAGTATCGTGCTTCCTACGTGAGCAGGAAGCTGTCTCCAGCCAGAAAGAATGTGAGATCACAGCCTACAGCCCTGCCTTCCTCCCCAAAACTTGGTGAGGTATCAGAGCTGATAAGATCCCTGCTGGTGATAGGTGAATTCTGTGGGCTATCCTCAGTGCTCTTATATTCAGTCAATACTCCATCTTCCGCAAAAACTCAAGAAAGGTTCTGCTTAAAAATGAAGAGAAGGACTTGCACAGCATCTTGAACTGCAGAAGTTTTATTCTTTGGTCAGCTACAGTGAGTCTTTGCTTTCATATCCATGGCTCACTCAGCAACACCTTCTGAGATAAAAATGGAAGATTTGGTGTGGATTTAGACCAGATGTTTTGTCTTTCACTAAGTTGCACATTACAGCCGTTTTCTGAGGAAATGTTGGGTTTAATGAGACATATCCCATTTGTTTTGTCTGTATCCTGTGAGGCACTTGATTCAGCACATCATGAAAGCCTAGAAGACCCTAGGAAGTGACTCAAAGTCCCAAGGAAGAAGTTATACTGACTGATGAAAGAACCACTAAAGGGAATAAAAAGCTCTGTTTGTATGGATGACAGCTGAATGTCATTTTTCCTCAGTTTCCATGGGTGCATGGCACAGCTGAGTTCTGCCTGTCCTGACTGTTCTTAGCTGATGGACACATTGGAAGAAACAGCTGTTGGTGATATTATGTTATACACAATTTTGCTTAAAGATGATCTTAGATACACTGAGGGCATTTGCCTTGTGCTCTCAGCATGGAGAATGTCTGCAGCTGACAGTCAACCTAGTGAAGCACAAAACAATGTGTAGTGGAGGAGAAATTGTGTATCGGAGTGTTGACATATTCTATTTATAAACTTCCTGCTAGAAGTACATGTTCCACAAACAGAGATCACAGAGTAACAGAATTCCAGAATCATAGAATTACAGAATGGGTAGTGTTGGAAGGGACCACTTTAACTGTGGTCTTATACTTCCTGTATTGTAGCTCATAAAACCAAAAATGGATAGCAACTTCCATCCTGTCTTCCTAAGATTCAAGATATGTTCTTGAATATAACTTGGACACAAATAGGTAATGCTATCATCTGGTTTTAACAACACAGAAAAAATATTTAAGCTGTGATATTATTCAAGGGCGTTTAACCCCTAGTTTATCACAAACTGAAATACAGTACATCTGTCCTCAGAAATATTCCTGAAGTGCTCTGATATTTTAGATATTGCAGGTTTCAAGCTGATAGTACTATTAGTTTAACAAAGAAATAGTCCTTTGGGCTCAAATATCTTGTTGATACCCAATTTAGTGTGTTCATGAATTAAGAGCTTGTTTTATAAGAGCTTGTTTCTTCTCTTTGAAAGCTGAAGACAAGTACATGGAATAACAGACTTTCTTAATTATCTTGAATATTCTAATATTATATACTTTAAGAAATCTAATATTTAATATCTAATATGATATACTTTATACTTGTAGAAAATAATAGTGCTAAATAATGATGCATGCTAATTAAATAGAAAGGAAAAGTCTGTATGTATGTAACAGAAAGGAGGTAAAACGTGACGTCATAAATCCCTATTCCTGTTCAAATTAGCAAATAATTCATTGGTTATGTTATCCTTCCAATCTGAGTATGGGAGGAAGAATGAAGTGGCAAATTTTTTTGCTTTGCTTTTACCAAAATAAAGGCTGTATGAAACAAGAAATTGTCACTGAGCAGAATCAGTTTTTGTTTTTAACTAGTGAATGCTGACCTCCACTTAAAGTATTTGGAAAAGATTTCAAAAGGTGCTTGCTGGTGAAAGTATGGCTGTGAAAACATGAATTATTTGAATTATTATATTTAAATATTTTATAATTTTTATTATCTTTTATATACCTTACTTGAAGGAAACAGACCAGCATGCAGCCAAGATGGATAAATACTTTCTTTAGAGAAAGTAGGATTTTTGAATAGTCAGTGTAAAATTGCAATGAGCTTATCTACAAGTATTACTTCTTGAGCTCTTATCCAATGCAAAGGTTGTGTAAATTTACAGTTTCATTGGAAAAACCCATAGATAAAAGAGATTTCCATAGAAAAGGCCTTTTGTTGAGCTGGTGGATTATTCTATTTGCTTTGACTGAGCACTGGTTCTACTCCTTTCCCTCCACTCCTGACAGATATAACTGATGGATGTTGGTAATGCTAGTAATAATCCATTCCCTGAGGGATATGAAGGAGCTCCTACGAAACCTTACAGTTGGAACTAAATCTTCTTTAAATTAAGCTATAAAAAATTGTTTATCTTCTATGTTTATCCACCTTTATCATGGAAAAAAAATAAGCCAAGCTAAACTTTAGGCTGTTAACTGGGCATCAGTGTTTCTGAGGGAAAAATGAAACAAACTTGTGGGAAGCTGCATCAAGATTTTCTGATATCTTTCAAAGCTTCTAAGCTACAAGGGCTGGGGCAGGTGAAACCTGTTGTAAAACGTGCCAGGACCCATAAACATGCAGAGACTTTGTGTCCATACAATAAATCCTGGTTACTGGCATCCCTTGGCCTAATACAAGGGCAGCAAGTTATTTGCAGCCCAGGTTCTCTTATTGCTTGTCAGTTCTCCCCGTGGGTCCTGGCTTTGCATGCAGGGAGCTGGCACCTGGATGCACTGGAGTTGGCAGCCGCAACTGAGCCACTACAAGGCTCAGCCAGCGCTTTCCCAGAAGGCAGGTATGGAAAGAGGACATCCATCGACTCAGTTTTGCACTTCCTGCCCTAGACATTGAAGGTACCAACCCCCAGCTAGCACTCCTCTCCTTGCAAGAGATCCCCTGTGTCATTCTGCATTTGTGAAACACCAAGTCAGGTATCTGCACTGCTGCAGCCACACAGGCCCTGCACAAGGTGCAGTGAGAGGCATCAGCCTCAGGGACATACAGCACCTCCTGTACATTGTTCCTTCCACTGTATTAATTGTCCTCTCTTCAAAACAGCAAATATAACTTTCTGCTGTAGACAGAAGAATTCCAGCAGAACTGTGGTGTGTTCTGTAAAATCAATATTAATCATTTTCAAATTGTTTGCTTGTTGACTTTCTGAGGACAGAAATAAATCCTTAGGGCAACTTAAGCACAGCACAAACAAAATGTTCAACAACAAGAAAATGTTTGGCTTTTTTGGGTTTTTTTTGCCTCTTGCATCTCACATTTGACCTTTAGAATATTCTTGTCATTTAATCACATAAAGAGCCATAAAATGTGGTGAATAACTAATATTTTACCCATAGTAATGCTTGCATAGTAGAATTCTGAAATTCTTTATGAATTACATTAATGCTGGTTTAAACATTTTATTATATTATTTTGTGAATTTCTTGACTACAGTTTATTTGCTGTGAACCATAAAAATAGGAAGATAAAACCCTTCTTCATTTTTGTTCTCAATAGCAAGTCAGTAACACAAAATAAAGTCCAGATATTAAATTTGGGCTGAATTGCTATATTCTTTTCAATAGGTAAGCTGTTTTCATTTTACTGATCACCCTCAAAGTGTTCCTTTTTTATCACAGTTCCTCTCATACTGCTTTTACAATGATGGTATATTCATAAGAGTGATTGGATTCCAGGGAAATAAGTATTTACCCCTGTTCTACGATAACTCTCCTTTCGGTGACTGCCTCAGAATGAATGCTGCTGGAGTACTTAAAGAAAACATAAGCAGTCTGAGATTTAATAAAATTATATGAACATTAATCACTCAATAATTATAAAGCATATTAAATATGGTTACTGAGTCTATCCTTCTTTCTGGTGCTGGGGTAAAGTCTTGTGTGTTGGCTACACTAGTTTTTTGGCAATATGCAGGAGAAGCTATTCCATCATTCAGCCATTGGAAAACAGAACTTCACCTCTGTGATGCACCCTCTGTGCATCCTTCTGAAGGCTGATATACTCCTCAAGGGCAGTTTGTCTGAACAATGATTTCACTGAGATAAGAAGATAATTCCTACTGTGAGTAAGAAAATTAATAGAGTAAACATAAGAATGTTTTATTTAATATGCCTCCATTTATATTTTGTGCAAGTGGAATGAGACTGGAAGATCTGAACAATGCTACAGAAAGAGAATACTAATACATATATTTTCCCCAGAGCACAATGGGGCTCTGATCCCAGAATCAGATTTTTATCCTACTCATTGTACTCAATTATAAACAAGGACTATCTCTGCCCTTCTTCTAGACCCCAGCTTTTGAAACATTAGTGCATCTAGTGCTTTTTGTTCAGTCAAGTTCTCTTTGTCCATGCTGTGATATGAGAACACATGAGCATGCACACATTATGCTCACACATAAGGCTTTGAATTAGAGCTTGTTTTACAAGCCAATCTATCAGAAGTCACGAGGAATTTTAATGTCTTTTGATGGTCTATTTAATGACGTAATAAGCCCAAAGAGCCTATGTTTTCAGAGTGTCATTGTATGAAGTATGAGAAACCATATCTATTATGCATAGATAAGTATTTTTCTTCACTGGACAGTGTTTTTCAAAAGCTGCTTCTCACCAATTCACAGTTCTCTTGGATATGATTTCACTGGCAAGCCTGTTCTGTCTGGCACATCTGTGTAGAGGTGTTATCATGGGTAGAGATGTAAATGTTTCAACAAAGTAATTGAGGAATAATATGAAGAGCTACTGGGCTCCTGTTTGTAAGGTTTTGGCCATGTCCTGTATATCTGCTTTTTAATTATTTCAAAGAGCACGTTTAACATATATTGAAACAGAGAGATATATTCTTTGCAAAGTATGGAATTACTGGCTGCAGTTTTATAGCTCACGGCAAGCAGCCTAGAGGCCTTATTAATACTTGATGAATCCCTCTCAACATCTCAGCAGTGAAGAGAAGACAAACAACCTGCTGGATGATTGATGCTGTGCCTGCCAAGGAGGAACTTTAAAGCATGATTCTCTCTTACAAAATCTGTAGAAGAAATCCGGTCTGATCCGGCGTGATCCTGCAGTAGCGATAGCGTGAACTGAGATGCAATCTCTGCCCTATTGCACAATGGAAAGCATGTTAACAAGTGGTTGAAGTCCTTTTCCAAGGCTTTCAGCTCCATCTCTGCCTCCTCCCTACCCACAATCTCTACCCTTCCCTAGATCTCCACAGCACACTGCCCTTCAGCAATGTGTGTTTGCATACCTAGGTCAGGCTGCACACTAAAACTTAAGTTATCACTTGTATTGTTTGCTCTCTAAACCAGATAGTTGAAAAGAGTCTGTTAATCCCCTTTTTCATTGTTTTTCTTCCCTAAATCCTGGATTCTGTTTTCTGTGCCTTTGTTCTGTTTCCTCTTGCTCCCCTCAGGTGTCCTGACATACATAACCTTTGTCAGATGAGACACATGGCTTGGCGTACTGAGTAATCTTCTGTGTGCCTTCCCAAGCCCTAAAAATCAGACTTGCAAGATCCTTACCGAAGCATGATGCCATATGGGCAAAGAACTATTCACCTTTCCTGCAGTTTGATGGTTCATAGGAAATTGCAGTGTTCTGCAGTCTTTTACTGGAGTAGGGCCATCAAATGGGTGAGGTGAACAAACCAACATTTTATTCCAAATTAAATTGTAAGTCACGTGGACATCACAAAGAATCCCTCATATCAAAAAGAATCCCTAAACTGCACATGAACTCCTCAAATTACAGTAGCCAAATTGCAATTCTGCTGTGTGCCAAGTCTGCCTCAAAAGGGATGATAGTAGTATATATTTAAAAAGTATGGCCATTTTAACTTCTACAGGAATATTCAACATCAAATAGGAAGAATTTCAGTAAAATAAAATTTAATTTCAATTAATACATCTGGGTCCATAAATTTGCCTTTTACTTATTTCATTTTGTTTTTGTAATTGCAACATACTGAAGCCAAAGGGAAAAAAAAAAAAGATTCTACTCCAGGGCATAATGAATTATTGATAAAGGCAGCTAGATCAGTTTGAATCTTTATAGGAAGCCAAAAGTAAATCAGTAAATGAAAGGGTTTTAAATATATACTTAGAAAAAGGGATCTTGGCAGATACTGAAATGAATATTAGACAGAAAAATCTCAAACCATCTGAATCAAGTACCCCTAGATGTCCAGTCAGTCCATGATTTAAATAAATTGCAGTTTAGAGTGAATTATGTGGGAAAATGAATCCAATAAAGAAAACAGCTTGTAGAAGAGCTAACACTGAAAATGTGGCAGCATTTAAATCCTGACAATATGAAAACATTTGTTACACAGATCAGACAAAAGATTTGTGAAGAATAGAGACTGAAATGCTGTTCCTCAATAATAGAATAAAATGAAGGTCTACTGAAATCAGTGCTTGTACATGGATAGTTAATACCAGAAAAATGAGAGGTTCTCTTTTATCAGGTCTCAAAGGTAATATATTGGGATAAGATGATGGTAAATCAGGAAAAAAAATCTAAGAAAAGAAAAGATGTCACAAATCCCCAACTAGAAACCACTTAATTCATCTGCCTTATGGCCAAACTCTAAGGGAAATTTGTCTCAAGACAGCGTGAGGGACATAATTAAATTATTTTATTTTTGCTTCCTTACAGCAGAAACACCAAGATCCTTCTGCTTGGAAAAAGTGAAATCTCTAATTCTGTGCATAGAGAAATAGGGAAATACTGATATTCCAGCCAGTAATCATATTCAAAAACCATCAATTTTATCTATTTTTTTTTTAGGAAAATAAAGAACAAGAAACATATATAAAACCACACAAATTTGTCAAATTTTCTCTAAATGGTCATTATAAAATTAACATAAGTGTTTAGAATTTGTAAGGGCCAAAATAATCCTGAGGACTTCAAGTCAAGCTGTGCTGTGAGCTCTTATTTCTTAGTATTTTAATGGCATAATTCGGGTGTGGAGCTTTTCAGAAGAAATGTCATCTCGGACAGACAGTATCCATGGATAAAACTGTTTCTCAGTCACAATATCTAAAACGCTGTCAAAATCACACAAGGACCATTGAAAATTACTGCCTACTCAAGAGGCTCCATGAAGACTATTAAAATTACCAGGAATCTGTAAGCAAATCATTAATGTGTCATGATATCTTTTAAGATTAAATTTTTCTATTCTGAAAATTAATTCTGTCAAATAGCACTTTACCATTATGTGCACTCTGGAACTCAACACTTTTCTAGTTCTTGGATTTATATATACATTAGCAGGATATATGTTTCTTCTGACTTAAAGTGAAAATTCTTCAGTGGGATATGAATTTCAATTTAATTTCTTTCACCTTTTGAAAACTACAGCTGAGGAAACCTGCAAAGGATGTTGCAATCATAGGGAAATTGGACGAGAAGTAACCCAAATAAGATGAAGTGCCAAACAAAAGAGAATCAAATTGAAATGTTATGCTGGAAGAAAATGAAGGTTTTCAGGACAGAATATTTTATCTTCAAACCTGGGAGAAAATCTTCTTATTTTAGAAGGTACTAGACCTGAATATTGGTCCAAAATATAGCCAGCTGTTTTCTTCAGAACTGGTGGCCCAAAAACTTAGCTTCTCACACCCTTGCATATGTCCACATGGGAGGCTTTCTTGTCAGCTCTAATCTGCTTTTTTCTAATACAACAAAACTAACATGTCATTTCCTCTTTATTCTGCTCAAAGTCTTTGTTTTTCAGAAAAGTGGTCCTTAAAGGTCATATTTTTTTCTGCAATGAGAAACCAACTTATGCGTAGAGTTTGCAACTTCTGGGTTTATCTTTTAAACTTTAATTAAATAATTATGGCCTTTAGGAAAACACAACATAGTTAAATTCCTTTTGCATAGATGAGAGTGAAACAGGCATCCCTAAGGGACATGAACAAATTAATAAAAGTGAAACAACAACTAAACATTGCTCTGTTTGTGAATGAATTTCATTTAGCACAGATGAGCAATAAGCTGAAGGAAATTTAATGATGTAAAGGAACACTTATCTCCAAGAAGTTATGCAACTGTAGCAATAAGGAAACAACATTTTAAAAGTAAGTTAAAATAAGGTTCTGCCTTACATCTTTATATATCAAGTGACAATGATAATTCACAGCATTAAACCCAATACTAACTATGATAGATAAGATACAATACATGTACGAGAATCACACCATAAATCCTCTCAGGCAAATTAAATTCTGAGAATGAGATCACTAAAAGGCAAGAAGATATTAATATAAGCCTGTAAAATTAAGGGAGAAAAAGCTATTCACCACACACATAAGAGAAATAAGGTAAGGAATATCCCTACAAATCTGTGTTATGAAGAGTCAGTCTTTGTAATTCAATTGTTATGAAACAATCCTCTTTTATTTTTGAGAATTTCTGGAAGGAGCTGTCTGAAATATTTTGCCATTGAAATAGGGCTAATTAATAGATATTTTAATTTTAATAACATTTTATATTTTACCCAAGCAGCTTGCCATTTTCTCTTTAAAAATGCTGTCTCTGCCACTTGGTGTCTGGTAAGGATGTTTATCTCCCACAGTCTGAGTTATGTGTTAAGGCCATAAAATTGAAGGTTAATTCTTTTTTATCACTCCTATGCACAAAACTGGTTTTTGGCTTATATATTTTTTTCCATATTGCTGGACAATGCTTCCAAAGCTTCTTTTCTTCTTCTTCCCATTCCCTAACTTTAAAGATGCATCTGCCTGTGTGCCAATCAGCAGCAGCAATCACTGCCAGCACTCACCTGGCCCCATGGAAAGGTTCTGGTGGCTGTTTTGGGGGCAGCCTGGGGTACCCCAGCCTCAAGGCAGCCCATGAGCTGTGGGTGTTCTGGCTGTGTCCCACAGCAGATACTCAGGAGGGAGGCAAGAGAGATCTGTTCCAGCCAGCTTTGGGTCATTTGGTCTCTATTCCTGGCCTCACAGAGCTTAATGGCAGTTCATTTCTCTAAAGTCATGAAGGGATGGTGACATACCAAGGATGTAAGAAACAGAGAGATTCACATGGGAAATAGTGCAGAATTCACAGAGAAAGTCACCATCCTCACAAAATTTCTTCTGCCTCAATGATGTTCAGCTGGTAGATCACAGCGCTCCTCTGCAGGGAGATCTTTATCAATGAGGAAATTTTTGAAACTTGTGGAGCTTTCCAGTAAAAGTCTTCACACTTACTAGTAGGAAAGTTTTTGAGAGGTTATGTTGTTAACTCTCTCCATTTATAATTTATATTTGGAATGTACCCATAATTTCTATTTTTGAGAAGTTCTGCCAGCTGTCTTTCTGTTGTAGTAGACATAAACCCTGACAACTTTAAGCAATCATCCACATAGCATGTATGTACGTGGATTTCCTGGGAGGGTGGATCTTCTTGGGAACGCACAGAGCACACAAACTCATTTTTTCAGACCCAGGCAGAAGTTTCAATTTGTACCTGTCTAGTCAGATTTCACTAATTAGAGCACTAAAGAAGGAGGATGCTAGAATTTTAACAGTTGCCTTCTAATTGGTATTGTGGGCAAATTTTTGGCAAACTCTGCTTGCCAGAAGCAATCTCTGCCTAGCAAGTACCCAGCCGTGATACAGATCTGGGGGACAAAAGACAACCTTTCCAGTCCCTGTCTTCCAGACAATATCATTTGAAGAACCAAGTAGCCTATGTAAAGAAAACATTCATATTTATTTAGGAACTGTCAGTAAAACCAGAGCTGTGTTTTCAATTCTCAGTTTTCATTTTTTCTTTTCTGAACAGGTTATTTCTTCAGTTCCAAGTCAACAAGTCCCAGAACACATTTTCACTCAGTGCTCCATTACACCAGACAGTCAAGAATGCCTTTTGAGTTCTGCTTGCATGTTGGTCAGGTAGGGTTATCTTATGGGGATAATTTATGTCTGCTAACACTCTTTTAATATCAAAAAGGTTTTTTGTTCTTACCAGTAAGTTCTATTCCTGAAATTAGTATATTCCTAGAATTGGAAAGTGTTAGTCCCTCTTTTGGTTTCAATGGAAAAATCTCCTTGACAAATTTCCCGACTGCCTCTGCCTGTGGTCTCTCATTCAGCTGCAGCTAATTGCTGCCGGTTGCACAGGCAAGAATAAACTGATGATTTCCCCTTGTCAAAAATTTCTGAACCACAAGCCACTACTTATGAGCAGAATGACCATCTTCTAGCTTATGATACTGAATCTCCCTAAAAAAAAAAAATTAAAAAATGTGGCTGATGTGCAGATTGTTTTTGCTCCTTATCTCTATGCCTAGTATCTTGAGTACCCTGCACTGACACTTTCATCTTTTCTCCTGACCCTTGATTCCTCCCACTGCAGTGTTGGGTCTGTCACTGGTAATTACCCATCATTTGAGCACTGACATGGAACTGCAAGCAGAGGGCACCTGATCTGTCATTGTGCTTGCTGATGAAATGTAGTGGTGTTGTACATATCACAAAACTGCCAGATAAAGTCCAGACAGCTTGTTCAGTGCTAAGGATGTTAGAAAACTGAATGTGAATAAAAGAAGAGGGAAATATATTTTAAAAGGGCATGGTTAATTATTCAAGGATTTTTATTTTTTTTTAACTGATGAAAGCATTGTAAAATTATTTTTTCCTCATATTTCGGAAGAAATCACAGAAAACACAAATTCAGATAGTTTTTGGAAGCTCTTCAGAAGTTTTTAGATGCTAATTAACCAGATAATGAGTAGGAACCATAACATACTTTCCCTGACCCAGTACATCTAAGGAATTCAAAAGTCAAGGTCAGAACAAACCATACAGGCACTATAGATTGAGTAATCAATATTTCTGATGCAATATCTATCTTTTCAAAGTTATTCTAAAAAAAAAAAATTAACCTCCAAAACATAGAGTGAAAATATACATAGATATTCCTATTACTCTGCTCTGATTTAAGTTCCCAAATATTTTTCATATTTCTTCCCTTTAGCTGATAATATTATGGAATGTTTTATTGATTGCTGCTTGCCATCGTTTTCATAAAAGCATAATCCTATTGATGTCATAACTTATTTCTGAGGTTGTTAGATATCATGCCATGGATTAGAAAGGTCTTTAATTTAAGCAGCAAGAACACAGATAGCCATAAAAACCTCAAAACAGCAAATCTAACTGAATTTGTTGTGACAGAAAGTGGAGATGAAGGAATTAAAACTGCAATGACTCTAATTTGAATTGTTGTAAATGTTCAGGCTTATGTGGGTTGAATTTGAATTACATAAAATCAAATTAATTTCTTTCATAATCTTTTCTGAGAATTGCAACTTCACTCTATATATTTAAGCAGTTTAGTGAAAAGACTGGGGTGATAGCAGAGTACTTGAAGTCAAACCAGAAAGCAGATATAACTTAAGAGAAATACAATGTCTTTGTGGACTAAGCTATTGGTAATAAATCTTGCAGAGTCATTCAGCCACCCTTGCCAGGAACACTAAATCTCTCCCTCTGAGACTTTGTAGGGTAGAGATCTCCTGGTTTAGCACCAATGCATTGCACTGGTAGCAGTGATACACACATCTGCCGTAGCAGACACAGCCTCAGTGTTCTGCAGAGATTGTCTGTGAAGTAATTTCAAATCGCACCTTGGAGCACATCAGATGGCTTTAGCATGGATTGTTGAAATTGTCCTTATGTCTGATGCAGTGTGGCACACTGAGCAGCAGAAATGAGGAAAACAAGAAAAAAAAGGGTGTCTTTCTCTTAAGTAAAAACTTTATAGCTCATTTCTGAATTCCAGGAACACTCACAGTATGAGCTGATAAATCCTCTGGAGTGTTTATGAATATGTGTATAATTTGCTGCAGGGGGAGAAGGGATTGGCAGGAGTGCTGCAGATGTGATCCCATTTGTTCACTGGCAACTGACAGCTTTAGGGAGCTCCTTTGTTTTCCCTCTGGGTATCTGTTCACATGACTTGGGTGAATATATGGGGCTGAGGATTTGTGTTAGGTTGGTATGGTGGTTGCTGATTCACACAAGTGGATAACCATGAACAAGAAGGAAGAGCTATCTTTAAAAAGGTAGTGCTGTCTAATGAAAACAAGATCCTTTTTTTTTTTCCTCATCCCATTACCTTTGCTTTCTACAGCAGTGAAGGTGTAAAGATGAGGATTATCTTGCAGAATAAAGCAAACAAACTATAGGTGTAAATATTGCAAATAATGGAAAAGGTTGTAACTCAATGAAAAAGGGTATAGGCAGGAATAGGTAGATCAGAGAAGATTCAGCTGCTGAACCTGCAGATTTTTTGAATCCTGATCTTCAACACAAGTATCTCCTTCCAGCCCAGTCAACTCAATGCCTCCTATGGTCAGACTATTTCTCTCTATTGACTATAAGGGGAATATAATCTTAATTATGAAAACTCTAAATTACTGTAGGTGACAATTATCACCTATTAACTCTTTAAGAACCTCTACAACTAATGAAAGAAATCCTGCTCACAGTAGGTGGAAATTTGATTATGTCTTTACTTAACAGCATGTAGCAGACATATTTATAAAAACATCATTCTCTGATATCACAGTTAAGTCACACTTAACATTTGGATTCACTTGATTTCCAGTATAATAAAAATGATCATAACAAACTCTGTTATGCATGTGGTATTAACATCCATTCCCAAAGGTACTCTGTCATTCAGCAATAGTGGAAATTTACTAAACTAAGATAGGCCCAAGTAAATATGTACTACATTACAAACTGTAATATACTGCATCACAAGGCAATTTTCATACTTTCATGGAAAAGAGAAAAGTTTAATTTCCTAATTCATTAAATGCTGCTGCACTCCAACTGATACATGTGTTACTGAAATTATTCCATATTTATCTTTAGTGGTCAAATGCTTCATAAGAAATCTTGACAGAAACCAGCTCACTGTGCTGCTCGATCTTCCCTAGATTTTTATTTTTCTCTTTCAAAATCTTCACCTTTTGACCTGTAATCTTCAAAGGTTTTCTCACTCCTTGTAGTTCATCTGAATTGATAATTAATGTAAGTAAAAGGCTATGATAACATAGCAACTGGCAAACAAGGGGAAGGCAGCACCCAAACTCCGTAGATGCCCATGGCTGAAAAGGAATGACAAAAGTCAGAGGTCCACAAAAACTTAGAAAGTTTTATTAGTAAACACTTGGCATGGAAATTGATATAAGTTAGCCACTTATCTTCCAGTATAAACACACAGCAATAGATTTTGAAGGAAGGGAAGCATGAAAGAGAAGAAAGAGAAAAAATAATGAGAGAAAGGAAAGGAAAGGAAAGGAAAGGAAAGGAAAGGAAAGGAAAGGAAAGGAAAGGAAAGGAAAGGAAAGGAAAGGAAAGGAAAGGAAAGGAAAGGAAA